>SJYV01002590.1:1581247-1634250 GCA_006410875.1 Neotragus pygmaeus
CCAAAATCACTGCAGATGGTGACTGCAGCCATGAAATTAAAAGACACTTACTTCTTGGAAGGAAAGTCATGACCAACCTAGACAGCATATTAAAAACCAGAGACATTACTTTGTCAACAAAGGTCCATCTAGTCAAGGCTATGGTTTTTTCAGTGTCATGTATGGATGTGAGTTGGACTGTGAAGAAAGCTGAGTGCTGAAGAATTGATGCTTTTGAACTGTGATTTGGAGAAGGCTCTTGAGAGTCCCTTGGACTGCAAAGAGATCCAACCAGTCCATCCTAAAGGAGATCATTCCTGGGTGTTCACTGGAAGGACTGATGTTGAAGCTGAAACTCCAATACTTTGGCCACCTGATGCGAAGAGCTGACTCACTAGAAAAGACCCTGATGCTGAGAAAGATTGAGGGCAGGAAAAGGGGATGACAGAGGATGAAATGGTTGGATGGCATCACATCATTGACTCAATGGATGCGGGTTTGAGTAGACTCTGGCAGTTGGTGATGGACAGGGAGGCCTGGCATGCTCTTGTTCATGGGGTCGCAAAGAGTTGGACATGACTGAGCGACTGAACTGAACTGAATTGAAGATGGTAACTAGACTTATTGTGATGTCCAGTGTACACCAATATTGAATCTTTACATTGTAGATATGAAACTAATACAATGTTACATTCTAATTACACCTAAAACTTTTTAAAAGCTGTGACTGTGGAGAAGAGTGCATTTTTACAAGAATTATGTATGTGGGAATAATTTTCACATTATTCAGTGACCCTCATCACACCAAAGAAGAAGTCGGACAACTTTCAAAGGTAAAAATTATTTCAGACCTTTTCAGGGAGAAATAAGAACACAAAGGGCATCTTTTTTGGATGTTAGTTCTAGAAGGGCTTGTAGATCTTCACAGAACTGTTCAACTTCAGCTTCTTCAGCATTACTGTTTGGGGCATAGACTTGGATTACAGTGACATTGAATGGTTTCCCTTGAAAACAAACAAAGATAATTGTGTAGTTTTTGAGATTGCATTCAAGTATTGTATTTTGGACTCTTGTTGACTGTGATGGCTACTACATTTCTTCTAAGGGATCCTTGCCCACAGTAGTAGATATAACGGTCATCTGAGTTAAATTCACCCGTTCCAGTCCATTTTAGTTCACTGGTTCCTAAAATGTCGATGTTCACTCTTGCCATCTACTGTTTGACCACTTCCAATTTGCCTTGATTCATGGACCTTCCATTCCAAGAATGCAAAAGTAGGAAGTCAAGAAATACCTGGAGTAACAGGCAAATTTGGTCCTGGAGTACAGAATGCAGCAGGGCAAAGACTAATAGAGTTTTGCCAAGAAAATGCACTGGTCATAGCAAACACCCTCTTCCAACAACACAAGAGAAGACTCTACACATGGAAATCACAAGATAGCGAATAATGAAATCAGATTGATTATAGTCTTTGCAGCCAAAGATGGAGAAGCTCTATACAGTCAGCAAAAACAAGACAGGGAGCTGACTGAGGCTCAAATCATGAACTCCTTATTGCCAAATTCAGACTTAAATTGAAGAAAGTAGGGAAAACCACTCGACCTTTCAGGTATGACCTAAATCCCTTATGGTTATACACTGGAAGTGTATAGATTCAAGGGATTAGATCTGATAGACAGATAAGAGTGCCTGAAGAACTATGGATAGAGGTTCATGACATTGTGCAGGAGGCTGGGATCAAGAACATTCTCAANCCTTTCAGGTATGACCTAAATCCCTTATGGTTATACACTGGAAGTGTATAGATTCAAGGGATTAGATCTGATAGACAGATAAGAGTGCCTGAAGAACTATGGATAGAGGTTCATGACATTGTGCAGGAGGCTGGGATCAAGAACATTCTCAAGAAAAAAGAAATGTAAAAAGGCAAAATGGTTGTCTGAGGAGGCCTTTGAAATAGCTGAAAAAGAAGAGAAGTGAAAGGCAAAGGAGAAAAGAAAAGATATACCCATTTGAATGCCGAGTTCCAAAGAATAGCAAGGAAAGATAAGAAAGCCTTCCTCAGATGAATGCAAACAAATAGAGGAAAACAATAGAATGGGTAAGCCTAGAGATCTCTTCAAGAAAATTAGAGATACCAAGGGAACGTTTCATGCAAAGATGGGCTCGATAAAGGACAGAAATGGTATGGACCTAACAGAAGCAGAAGATATTAAGAAGAG
The DNA here is from genome assembly GCA_006410875.1 of Neotragus pygmaeus. Classification (NCBI taxonomy): domain Eukaryota; kingdom Metazoa; phylum Chordata; class Mammalia; order Artiodactyla; family Bovidae; genus Neotragus; species Neotragus pygmaeus. The sequence continues at coordinate 1,583,450 of SJYV01002590.1, forward strand.
GTGGCAACAACACACAAAAGAGCTATACAAAAAAAAAAAAAAAAAAACACCTCACAACCCAGATAATCACAATGGTGTGATCACTCACCTAGAGTCAGACATCTTGGAATGCGAAGTCAGGTGGGCCTTAGGAAGCATCACTATGAACAAAGCTAGTGGAGGTGATGGAATTCCAGTTGAGCTATTTCAAATCTTAAAAGATGATGCTGTGAAAGTGCTGCACTCAGTATGCCAGCAAATTTGGAAAACTCATCAGTGGCCACAAGACTGGAAAAGGTTGGTTTTCATTCCAATTCCAAAGAAAGGCAATGTCAGAATGCTCAAACTAATGTACAATTGCACTCATTTCACATGCTAGCAAAGTAATGCTCAAAATTCTCCAAGCCAAGCTTCAACAGCATGTGAACTATGAACTTCCAGATGTACAAGCTTAAAAAGCAAAGAAATCTGAGATCAAATTGCCAGCATCCATTGGATCATCAAAAAAGCAAGAAAGTTCCAGAAAAACATTTACTTTGCTTCATTGACAGTGCCAAAGCCTTTGACTGTGTGGATCACAACAAACTGTGGAAAATTCTTGAATGATGGGAATATCAAACCACCTGACCTGCCTTCTGAGAAATCTGTATGCAGGTCAGGAAGCAACAGTTAGAACTGGATATGGAACAGCAGACTGGTTCCAAATAGGGAAAGGAGTATGTCAATGCTGTATATTGTCACCCTGTTTATTTAACTTCTACGCAGAGTACATCATGAGAAATGCTGGGCTGGATGAAGCACAACTTGGAATCAAGATTTCTGGGAGAAATATCAATAACTTCAGATATGCAGATGACACCACCATTATGGCACACAGTGAAGAAGAACTAGAGAGCCTCTTGAAGAAAGTGAAAGAGGAGAGTGAAAAAGTTGGCTTAAAGCTCAACATTCATAAAACTGAGATCATGGCATCTGGTCTCATCATTTCAGGGCAAATAGATGGGGAAACAGTGGAAATAGTGTCAGACTTTATTTTTTTGGGCTCCAAAATCACTGTAGATGGTGACTGCAGCCATGAAATTAAAAGACACTTGGTTTCTGGAAGAAAATCTATGACCAACCTAGACAGCATATTAAAAAGCAGAGACATTACTTTGCTAACAAAGGTCCATCTGGTCAAGGCTATGGTTTTTCCAGTAGTCATGTATGGATGTGAGAGTTGGACTGTAAAGAAAGATGAGTGCCATAGAATTGATGCTTTTGAACTGTGGTGTTGGAGAAGACGCTTAGGAGTCCCTTGGATAGCAAGTAGATCCTACCAGTCCATCCTAAAGGTAAATCAGTCCTGAATATTCATTGGAAGGACTGAGGTTGAAGCTGAAACTACAATACTTTGACCACCTGATATGAAGAACTGACTCATTTGAAAAGACCCTAATGCTGGGAAAGATTGAAGGCAGGAGAAGTGGGTGACAGAAGATGAAATGATTGGATGGCATCACCGACTCAATGGACATAAGTTTGAGTAAACTCTGGGAGTTGGTGATGGACAGGGAGGCCTGGCATGCAGCAGTCCATGGGGTCGCAAAGAGTCAGACACGACTGAGTGACAACTGAACTGAACTGAAGAACAGAAAGGCTTGAATTCAAGATAAGATAGAGGCACTATTCATTTTAGTATAGGTCGCAATGTACAAACCGTCAGGTTTTATCTAATGGAACTAATCCAGAAATCCCATATTTGAGGCTTAAATGATGTTATCCTCAATTAAGCCAGATACATTTTCAAATGGCTAAATCCCTTTGTTTTTCCAGAGCCTGTTTTATAACAATAGTTTCGCTTCTGGGGAAGGGCAGGAAGAGGATCTCTCATTTTAAAGAATTTCACAACTGCACACTGCTTATCCTCAAATCACTCTCTGTTTACTACATAAAACAGACCTCTTTCCCTTCAGAAATCATTTTTGCAGATAGATTTGCAGTATGAAGGGATGGAGTGGCAAGGAACTGACCCATGGTGGGGGTGTTTTTGTTTGTCAAGAGCTCTCATTCATCATTTCTCATCTAAAACTTCTGGTTGTCCTAGAAAGAACTGAAACAGAAATGACTTCAGGCCTTGGAGTTATTGGGAAAAGAAAATGTAACATTTCTGAGATAGGAAAACAGATGTCCCATCAAAGTACATCTGACCCTATAATATTCCAAATTTCTGTCTTTGTGAAGGCAAATTATAATCTTGTGGTTGTTTGCCTAACCACCATGTGTTACTCAGTGACTTGTATGCACATAGTTTATATTCTGAGATAACTTTAGAGCCATGCACATCTTCCCCCAAACTTGTAAATGTGAGTTTGAATTTACTATTGGAGTTACTTTCATCCTCTAAAAGTGGGATCTTAAAATTCAATGGAAAAAGGTTGAAATTCCAATTATTAGTGATGCTTTATAACCATCAGCATTTGGATATAACATACTGGTTTTATTTTCATTTTCTCTGAATGGAACTTGGTTAACTTAGATTAACTAGAAAAATTAAAATCAGACAATTCTGTACTTCCTCACCCACTTTTGGGGGTTGAATGAATTGAACACTCCAAAAAGAAGATATTTTAAAAGAGTTCTTGCACTGAGAAAAGTCAGTGAAAAAGAAAGCAGCATCAACTGTCTCTTCCCTCCTTGTTGGGGGTGGTTCTATCAGCCGCCCATGTGGGAATGGGTGCATCTGGGGAGGAGGCAAGGGCAATGGTCTTCTCACTGAAGACCATGACTTGTCTGGGCAGAGTCTCTTATCCAAGATTCCACTTGGGAGAAGACAGAATGATAGAATTGGGGTATCAAAGCACATTCTGTATGGGACTTATTTGGGAAGTCTCAAAGAGCAGCCCAGGACTGAGACTGGGTCTCAGGATTTTTATGGCAGTCCAAATACTGCATCTATTCTTCAGAAGATGGGACTACTCCTCACTGGCTTTTCCATTAAAATTATGGAATAAGTACTCTCTGGCTCCTTAAGACCATTCAGACCAGTGAAGAGCTTTAATCTTCACTAGTTGAATTGCCTTATCTTGTTTAGGGGAACAAATTCAAAGTGATACAAGAAAGGAAATTTTTCAAAACTGAGTTTCTGTGACCAAGTCCTGAAACTGGGGCCAAAGAAATACAAGTTGCCTTCCCCTTGAACTGTTGTCTCTATTCTCTCCAAGTCTGCTAGCACTCCTGGTACTACTCCTTACCATGAGGGAAAGCTCTGTTGAATAGTCACCTCTCTCTCTTATCTTACTCAGGCTTTCAGCTGCACTGCAATGAGATGATCACTTCTTTCTTCAAACACTCCTGTCTTCTGTCTTCCATTGCAGGCTCTCACTCTTCTGGTTTTCTCTGATTGTTGGGCATATGCTTTTTCATTGCCCTTTCAGGCGCCCCCTCTAAAGACCTATGATTGTTGGCATTCTCTGTGCTTCATCTCAGGATCCTTTCTCTGCCTTGCTAGATGTTCTCCATAGGGGATCTCATTTATTCCTGTGGTTTTAAATGTCATCCATGTTTTATTTAGATCGTTCTCAAATTTAAAGAAAAAATGTTGATGTTTACTCATTTAACATTTATTGAGATTATGCAAGGCAGGAGTGTGCTTCTATATTATCATTTTGACAACCTTAACATCCTGGTTGTACATACTCATTCACTTAAGAATCCTCCTCAGTAATCTTTCTCCATTAGCCCACATTGCCAATCTGTCAACAAGTCTTAAAAAGTGCTTCTTTTGTGTTTCTTACACCTATTCTTTCCTTCTTCCTGGTCAAAATCTTATTCAAGATCCTCATCACCTTCTGCCTCTGGGGAGAAAACAGAATATTATCTGGTCCTCTGGTATGGAGAATACTGAGCCCAAGTCAGTGTTCATACAGAGTGATGGTGGGGGTGATTCACTCAACACATATCATTTGGGCCTACAGAGGCAGAAAAATTAACAAAGCACTAGAGGATGGTAAAGGCGATAACAGAATATGCACAGGTGCCATGGGAATACGGGAAGGGCAGTAGCCTTGGGGATCAGAGAAGTTCTGCCCCTGACAGTGAGCACTGAAAGAATTGGAGCAAGAGTTAGCCAGAGGTGTGAGTATCTGTGTGTATGTGTTGCAGTGAGGATGTGCATATGAGGAAAACAAGCATCAGCACAATGAGGCAGAGAAATTGCCAGTCTCCTCACCACAGGGTTTTAAGCAGGAAAGTGATAAGGTCAGAAGCACTCTTTAGAAAACTCCCTCTGACTATAGTTAGAAAAAGGATTGTGAGGAAAGTCATTTGGAGGCTGTTGAATTCAGTAACCAGCAACAGATAATGGTGGCTTTGAACTAAGACAGTGGCAGTGGGGATGGAATGATCAATAATTGACTGGCCTTGGCGAGTGATTAAATGGAACAGAGCTAGGATCAAATCTGATCTTGATCATTAACTGGATGCAAGCCAATCACAAACTTCCCTAGCCTCAGTGTCCTCATTGTATTAGGGAGATAACAATAACTAATGCCCAGGATCATTATGATGGTAAATCAGGATTTACTGCATGTGAGAATGCCTGACATAGAAAGTTGCCAATAAATTTTCACTTCTTTCCTTCTTCAAACATTTTATTGATTTTATAATATCTTACTCTAGAACACAGAAGTTCTCTGCTATTTTATTATATTGAAATTAACTTCCTGTAGAGCAATGTTTCTCAGCCTGGGCACTACTGAGATTTGGGGCCTGATGATTCATTGTTGTGGATGCGGGTCTGTTCACTGATTAGGTGCCATTAGATGCCAGGAGTACCCCAACCCCAGTGATAACAATCAACAATGTCTCCAGACATTGCCAAACTTCCCCACAACCTGAAGAGGAGGGAGTGGGAAATGGCTATAGTTTAGAACCATTATTCTAGGATTTCTTGTCCCTTTGCCAGCCAGATTTTCAATACCACCTCCCATCCCTCCAAATATAGATTTTTTGGTTACTTTCCTCCATGGACCACCACTCTAGCCAGGTAAGTATCTTACAATCTCATTCTCATCTCATACCACCTAATTTTTCTCACGCCATACACAATACCAAGAACACAGCACTGAATATCACTGAATGATATTTTAATCAACTCTATTATCAAGAGATTAAAACCCAAACTCCTAGTATGCAGCCAATACTGCAAAGGCCTAGCCCCTCTAACTCTCCAGTTGGATATCATTATCTCCTCTTATTACCCTCCCTCCCCAATTCATCCTTTGCCATGATACTTCCAGACTTTAACATTTTGTAGATTAGGGACTCTCCCCACCCCACCTTCAACCTCAGATCACCCACACAAAGAAAGCCAACATAGATTTGCCAATTTTATTTTTCTAGGTAGTAACATTTCAACAACAATGACAGCAGCAAGCATCCCACTATCACTTCGTGAAAGGAAATTTTCAGAAAAATAGAAAAGACCATAATCTCGGGATAAAAGAAAATAATTTAAATGGATTGGATTTAGTTTTATGAAAGGACTCAAAACATTGTTCTTATTTTCCTCATTTCTGAGAAAACTGGTACAGATTTCATCATGGAGCAGCTTCCAAAAACCACCAGTCTCATTTCCAGGCTGACCAGACTAGGTTACTTTCTTCTTTGACCAGACCTTCCTGGCCCATGGGCTTCTGTATGCAACCACCCAATATGTTCTTCCCACCCATCTCTGCTGGAAATGTCCACTCCTTCTCCAAACTCAGCATATGAAATTATGTCCAAATCAGAGGCAATCTTTCTCTTACTTACTTTACTTCTTGGAGAACTTCCATAGTCTATCTATTGGAGGTATGTTTACATAAGCTACAACCAGCAGCATCTCCTCACCTTTGACCGTGTAGGTAAATAGCAGGCATCTAATAAATGCATGCTGTATCAAGTGATTGGATAGACTCTGGCTTTGGATATTCCATTGCTTCCACCAGGAATACCTACTCTACTAGTTTTCTAGTGCTGCCATAATAGGTGGCCACAAACTGAGTGATTTAAAATGGAACAAATTTACCACCTAGTAGTTATGTAGGTTAGAAGTCTTACACAGGTTTCATGGGGCCTAAATTAAGGTGCTTGGAAGGGCTGTTTTCCCTTTTGGAGGCTGAATTCCATTTGCTCCCCCCCCCGCCCCACGAAATTCCAGCTTGTAGAAGCCACCTGAATGTCTTGGCCCAGAGCCCATTTCCTCCATGTTCAGAGCCAGCAACGTTGCATCTCAATGATCCTTCTTCCATAGTCACATCTTTCTCTGATTCTGACTTGAGCCATAACAAGTCCTCTGATTGTAAGTATCCATGTGATGATATAGAGCCCAGGTGGATAATCTAGGTGGATACCTCTACCTCATGTTCCTTAAATTTAATCACACCTGCTAAGTTACTTTTACGACAGAAAGCAGCATATTCACAGGTTCTGAGGATTTGGCTGTGGACATTTTTTGAGGCCATTATTTCATCATCTTTACCCACTTTCACTGTTCTTTATCAATTCACATTCCTCACTCTTTACTCATGATCTAAAGCTTGCTCACAATCACAAAAATAATAGATGATAGAATCAGGATTTGAACCTAGGTCTATGTGGACACAAAGCTTCCTCTAATACCTTTGTGATGAAGAAAGTGATAGAAAACCTGTCTTGTGCTGTGGATGGCCACCATGTGGAGCAGGTGATGAGGCAATGAAGTACCTTATTCTGAGTACATTTTAGATGGCATTTGAAAATGCAGTTATGCTTTCCACCAGCCCCTCTATGAGTCTGTGGTTCTGTGTTCAAAGACAAGTGTTCATGGTCATATGAGACATCTGAAAGACACTCTTGTAAATTGGATTACAGCTTGTGTATCTGCATGGTGAGGTGATACTCATCCCTAGTTGCCAATGTATTTTTAGCATCTTGGAACCTTACACAGTTAGGTTTCCTAAGGTTTGATCTACGAACACATTTCTCACAAGCTTCCCTTTAGCTGTCACAGGGTTCCTATCTGCAAAGCCTGTGTGGAGTATGAAGGGCTATTTTTGTTTAAAAATTTAGCATTGATTATACAGTGGTGATTCATGGCTTGGGTACTTCAAGGCTTAATTAATATAATAGCACATGGTAAGTAAGGTCTCTGTGGCAGAATTCATAACTAATTGGCACTGAACTAAAATCCAGAGTTACTAAACTTTTTTTTCTCTAGCAGGGCTTAGTGGAGACTGTTTCTTACAGTAGAAACCTTGCCATGATTTCCATTCACTATGACCTACAGACTGTTGAGCCAGTCAGACAATACTAAAAACTGCCCCTGACTTCAGAATAGTCTTCACCAACCTGAGGAAGACCTTGGTGGCAAGGTTCTAAAGAAATCATCTGTTTAGAGGCAGGGCTGTATAAGTCCTGATAAGTCTCTCTAATTTCTCTCATCCACTTGCATTAGAGACTACTAGGGAAAGACAGCTCTTTCTTTTTTCCCCCAGCCTTATTGAAGTATAATTAACAAATATGTTTTCATATATGTATACTTGTGAAGTGATCAGCACAATCAAACTAATTAATATATCCTTCACCTCACAAAGCTACCATTTTCTTTCTGTCTCTCTCTCACTTTTTTTTTTTGGATAGGGTGAACACTTAAGATCTACCTTTTAAGCAATTTTAAGTATATAATACAGGTTTGTTAGCTATAGACACCAAGCTTTACAGAAGCTCTCCAGAACTTATTTTTCTTGCATAAATGATACTTTATGTTCTTGGATCAATAACTCTCCATTTCCCCTGCCCTTCAGTCCCTGACAATTCCCATTTCACTCTCTGCCTTTATGAGTTTAACTATTTTGTTTTTAGATTTAAGTGAGATCATGCCATATTTGTCTTTCCGTATCTGGCTTATTCCACCTGGCATAATGCCTTCCAGATCCATCCATATTTTTGCACATGGTAGAATGCCCTTCTTTTTAAAGGCTGAATAATATTCCATTGCAAATATATGCTACATTTGAGAGTGCTGTCTTAAGTAGCAAAGTGTCATTGATGATAATCCTCCACCTGATTATCTGAGCTTCAAAATGTTCATATCCATGAAGGAGAGAATCTAACAATTTTATCCATGTTAATTAAAACAGATGCATCATAGATTCACATGCACAACTTTTATTGACCATCAAGACAGATAAAACAGCTAGAGGGGCTGAGGTTCAGATGTAGGCTTAGTGAGATCACTCTGTTTCATCATGTGCTTCAGATATGAGTGATCTACCTAGCAAAATCAAACAATTGGGCTGGAACCCACAACAATTGAATGGTAGGGATAACAGAGAAACAATCAAAAAGCAAAACCAAAGTGGCCTAAAACAGGAAATTTAGCATAAGAATATCTTTCTAATAAATAGTCCAAAGACTACTAATAACCTCATTTTCTAAAAGTTCTCCATGGGAAACAAAGTGTCAGAAGGAGGAGGTAATGTGAAAAGGAGCTGAGAGCTTTTAGAAATAATTACTGCTAAGTGGAAACGTCACTCTCTCCCACATTCCCATATCTTTTTGGATTAGCAAGCAGCAGTGACCAGATGGAGGCTGTGTATTCAAATGCCTTCTGTGATGCTTGCCAAACAATTGCAGGAGTCAAGCTCCTCTTGAACAGATGGACCACTGATTTCTCAGGTTAAAGATCAGCCAGGCTCATTAAAGAAGTTGCAAGGGTTCAGCAGCTAAAATTCCTTTTTAGCCTCCTATCCTGAGGGACAGAAGCATCTTCTGCAACCAAAAAAAAAAAAAAAAAAAAAAAAGGTTGACCAGAATTGGGCGATTTAATAGCCCACAATATTGATATCAAGGACTTCAGGAAAGCATATGGATAAAAAAGAATGGGTTTAAAAGATGGCTATTTAAGCCTAATGCTGTTGTTCTTTGGAATATTTTGCTGTGGTCTATTATCAGTACTTTCTAATAGTCTGTATGAGAAAAAGAGTGGTTTTTGTATATACATGGGGCTTCCCTGATGGAAAAGAATCTTAAAAAGAGTGGTATATGTATGTATATGTAACTAACTTTGCTAAACACCTGAAACTAACACAACTTTATAAAGCAACTATACTTCAATTAAAAAAAAAGTTTTTAATGTATTGACCTGAAGTGAATTAGTGGAAGACGTTTTGTGTAAATTCAAGCTTAATTTATTACCAGCACAAGCTGGATAAGGGAAATCAACAATAGGGGCATCTTATCATCAGTGTAAAAGGATTACATTAAATGGAAAATTTGAGGCCAGCACTCCAGGGGAAACATATGAGGAATCAGAGGTCAAAAATTACATTTCTTGTTTCCTGAGCAAGATCAGATCACAGAAGATTAGATCAATAGCTTCTCTGACTGAACAACTTTAATTGATATTGAAAAAAAGTCAATTATTTACTCCTATTTTAGCGAAAGACTTGATTGATGTAATGGTCTGGAAAACTGTGTTTGGAAAATTTTTTTCAAATTGACCTGGAGATGAAATGTCAAGTATTCCCAAGTCAACCATTAAAAAGCATGTGAATTAGTTAAAATTTGACTTCACTGTCCTCTCACATTCATCTACTTTCCATCTTCATTTACTGCACTGTAGAGTTACAGATGTCTACCAGTTTCATTAGAGACAGATGTCAAATATAGTCATGCTGCTGCTGCTGCTAAGTTGCTTCAGTTGTGTCTGACTCTATGCGACCCCACAGTCATAGATCAACATAAATGAAACCAATGATAACCAGAAATCAAAAACCTATGACAGATACACAAAAACTAGAGAGAAAGGAACACAAGCACACCACTACTCGAAATATTTTTATAATTAGAAACCTTTAGAAAGGTATAATACGTATCAATACATCTACACTTTCCTAAGCAGGAAAACAAAATGCCATTTAATCTTGGTTTGACTTTGGGTCCTCTTTACGATTATGAATTATTTATGATACCCTCTCTTTCTTTCCTTGGTTTCCTTTCCCAACATCTATAAAAAGCTTATGATTTCCACAGCTTGTTATCCCTGTTGATTTTTATATTCACCACTGTCTTCTCTCTGCATTTTTCTCTCTTGTCTCTTTGGATGCCCATGCTTCTCTCATGTTCCTTAGCTCTTAAACGTTAGCCTGGTCTTGAAACATTACTGCACAGGCATGGGGTTCTTTGTCCTTTTCTTTGTAATATGCCTAACAACTAATCTCAGTGTTCCCTGTCTGAAATTTAAGTGTTCTGTGGATTTCACTGTTGGTGGGCTCAAGGGTTACTCCTCTGCTGGCAAAGGCCCTTTTCAACTTGAAACCATGTTTAGGGCACAACTGGACTCTTGAGGGGGCTCTTGGTGAGGAGGGTGTCTATAAGTTACCATGGATTTATTGAAGTGGGTCCTTTATTATTTCACTCAGTAATAGAAAATGAATATTTTCCAGATATTCCATGGACATGCACAGAATAAAATGAAGGGTACATTTCTGAATGCCTTAGAAATTGCATTTGGGTGCATTTCATTGGATTGTAGCCAAATACAACTTCATGTAATACAGATCCGGAATGGCAGTTCTCACTGCCTGACAGAAGCATCATTTGGACTTTTGGCAAATTCTCATCAAGTAATATGATCAATCCTTTCTGAGAGATGTAAAATAACACAAAGTATTCCATTTTTCTCCTAGGTTTTCTCTCTTATCAAAGAATAATTTATCTTGAATAATTCATTTGCAGCTCAGCCAGAGAAATACTTATGCCTAAAACACCTGGTGATAGGATTAATGAGTATCTTAAATACATGTTAACAGGACAAAAAGAGGACAGAAAGGGAGTCGGGACTTACTGTCTGTATATAGTCTTGGTGAATTGACTCTTTCCTCCTCTCCCAGCATTTTATGCCCAGGTCTGTGTCCAGCATGGAAGAGGCAACAATGGAACAGAAGTCATAATTGTAAGTCCTGTTTGCTAACCTCAATGGGCTTGTGGTCTAGTTATTCAAAGCAGAAAAACCACAGTTTAAGAAGAGCATAAAATAATGGAATAATTTGGGAAAGTTATCACCTTATAGAGAAACAGATGTCTAAATTAATAGTGTAGAAGCAAAATGCATACTTCTTAGTTCAGTGATGACTAAGTGAGGGTATAAAAGCAGCCTATAAATACTTTAAAGGTGTAAATACCAAGTAGGGTGAGGAATTATTTTGTCTAGTACTCTACAGAAATAGCACTGAACACAGAATTAAGAAAAGGAATACACTGAACTATATTGTGAACAATTATAAAGGAATTCTTAAACTGTAATCCCAGGTTACTTAATGACCTGAAGAACAGCTCTGGCTCTTTGATACTACCTGCTGTTATCCTACAGTTGTCCATTCAGGTCAATGAATACCAAGACTAAATAGACCCCAAGATAGAGAAGGGTAAGAAATACTCTCCAGCTCTTTCAGAACAGAAGTGAGGTGGAAAGGTAGGTAGTGGTAGGTCATGGTAGATTTGGGGAGCCATGCTAAGGAAGCTGCACATCAGAGTTATCCGGGAAGCTCTACCAGTACATTGGTGCCAAAGTCCTTCTCAGATCTACCAAATTAGCATCTTTGGAGTCAAAGCCAAAATCAATATATTAGAAACATTTCATGGAATTTCTTTTTCTGGTGAGATATCAGGGTTGCAAATATTTGCTGATAAGTTTTAAGGAAAGGAATAATCAGCACTTTTTAGAATAATCATTCTGGCTGCCACGTGGGGAACAAAATTGGAGACTGGAAACCACATGGAAGTTGCCTGAATAACCCAGGGAAGAGGGGATGAGGGCTTAAGTTAAGGCAGTGTCAGAAAGAGTATAAAGGAGAATCCAAAACATGTTCAATGATGGCTTAGCAGTTTGAGGACGTGAAGGAACGTGAGGAGCCAAGACTTCAAGTCAAGTCTGGAAGTCAGGACATCCTTCACCATACTTCACTAGAAACTAGTTAGGGAGTTTCTTCCAAGACTGTATGGGACAAAATAATCAGAGAGGTAGACTCCAAAAGAGAAGTTGAAGTCCAAGAAGCAAAATGGGAGACCAAAGACTACCAAGCTGGCAGGGGTAGGAATAAAGAATGAAACTAAAGCTTGCATCCCAGAGCCTGCCGAGTGACAACAATAGCAAGGAGACAGGGAACGTAGCAACTGTTTAGAACAGGTATCAATTTTGTGTGCTTGAGTGGACTGGTCAAGATTAAGAAGGAGGGAGAGGAATTATAATCATGTGGAAGATAAAAAGAAGCCTAAAGTGAGATACAGGTTAGAGGGATAGAAGTTGAGGCAATCTGCTCTAGAAAGACCAAGCTTGAAGTGTTAGGAACCATTCAAATGGGGGTGTCCAGGGCACATTTGGAGGTAAGGGTCCAGAGTGCACTGGGCTGGGCAGGAGTGAGTCGTTAGCAGATGGTTGGTGGTTAAAACTTGGAGAGTGAGTAAGATCACCTTGTGAAAGGAACAGAGGACCAACAACGGAAAGCTGGATTTGTACATGGATAAATATACAGATGTTGATAAAGGGAATAGTCTCATGAAGGATTTCATAGAGGAAAGATAGGAAAAGGCAGGACAAGAACGGTGAAAAAGTGCTTCTCTGGAGTCTGCAGGAGACAGAGTTTCAGAAAAGAGTGATCACTCATGCCCAGCGCAGTTAAACGTCACAAGAAGGCTCATTTTTTTTTATGGTGTTTCTGTTTATATACATGTACCTCTATTAAAAAACTGTATAATGTAGAGGACTTGTCTAAATCTAATAGAGAAAAGATGACTATAAAAATCATTGCATTATATATAAAATCATGGGCTTCCCTGGTAGCTCAACTGGTAAAGAATCCACCTGCAACGTAGGAGACCTAGGTTTGATCCCTGGGTTGGAAAGATCCCTGGAGGAGGGCATGGCAACAGACTCCAGTATTCTTGCGTGAAGAATCTCCATGGACAGAAGAGCCTGGTGGGCTAGAGTCCATGGAGTTGCAAAGAGTCAGACACGAATGAGTGACTAAGCACAGCACAGCATGGCATGTATAAAATCATATAAATAAAACAATTAATTTGGAAGTGGAAGCATGGCAATTGTAAGTACCTGGGAAGATTACTGGGAAGCTGATCTTCTTTTCACTTTCTCACTGACACACTAAACTAAACTTAGTTTCTCTTTTACCTTGGACACTGTGACAAATGTATAAATTACTCAATGTGATGAGATTTGTAGGTTCTTTTGTCTAGTGTTTTGTCTGTCCACTTGCTCAGTGCAAAAATGAATCAATCAGGCATCTACTTTTGAGAATATATGTATGTGTCTATGATAGGATAAATTTTTGTGATACTAATTTATAATTTTCACTCCATATTTCCTATTTCTTCTTCCTCTACAGATAAAGAAACAAAGAATGCCTATAGTCAGGACCTCCTGACTCCTGGCAAAACCATGGTGGGAAAAGACTTATGGATAGCTGAGTTTATAGTCCAGGAAAATGTAGCGTGTCATGTGTTGCTCGCTAAGTCACTTCAGTCATGTCCAACTCTTTGTGACCCCATGGACTGTAGCCCACCAGGCTCCTCTGTCCATGGGATTCTCCATGCAAGAATACTGGAGTGGGTTGCCATGCCCTCCTCCAGGGATCTTCCTGACCCAGGAATCAAACCCACATCTCTTAGTCTCCTGCATTGGCAGGTGGGTTCTTTAACACTAGTGCCACCTGAGAATAGTCAGAATTAAATTGCTAACTAGAAAATAAAGGAATATGGTATCTCCTGTACTCATGAGTTTGTGGCCCTCTATTCATACCCACATTCCCCACATGAATCCCTTTGTTATACGTTTAGATATGATTCTTGGGGAAATCCTAAAAGACAGGCTTTCACACAACAGGTGGGCCAGGCTGTCTTTGTGAAGGTCTCAGTCTCCAGAAAAAAAGTAAAACACTTGCCTTTGGAGCATCTCTAAAAGTAAGAGTCTCATTTTAAGGCCAATGACATAATTATGTTAGCTTCATGCCACAAAGTTAATCGGGATCCTGAGTGTGTTAATCAGCAGAAGCTTAACTCTCCCACTAGGAAAATAATCAGTTCAGACCCAGTGGCCTTTGCCAACTCTTATTTTATCTAGCGGTTAACAGATGTTGTGGTTGTTGGCTTGTGAATGCTACTTGAGTCTTCACTGGAGTCCTACTACTCCCTAAAATTCTCAGCTGACAAAGTGAACTGATTGGTTTGGACACTTCAGGGAAGAAGAAAGGGAAAGAAAATAATACTCAACACTGACAGGAATAAAATCAAATGAAAAGAGATGCAATAATTGTTGTAAAAATGAACATCAGTCGTTTAGAGCAAGAAGTAAACATTAAGTGGGCATCCTTCAGGGCTGACTTAAGACTTTGTAACTCAGACCCATTCCAGACTGTGTTTCTACTTTCAGAATTTTAATTTGTCTTTTAAATACAGGCAATATTTTTGTTTCAGACCTTACATAATTGTAAAGCACTTTCTCCCAGAACAACCAAAGACCATTATGCCCCTGCCATGGAGAGAAAGTATAAATGTAAATTGATACTGGGTATCATAAATTATTTTTTATTACAAGACAAGTAAATGACTGCCTCTGAAAGTGGACTTGCTTGTGTGGTAAGAATTAGAAGAATGTTTATTGTTGCAATACAAACCTTTAAAACAAAACCCTTGGAGGTACAAAGACAGATTTTAGTGCTTCTATTACTACTCTACAATTTGCTGTTAAATCAGTCCCCTTTCTTAAAGCAGCTAGTAATTTATGGCCTAAAATATGTTGCTGTTGTCATCTGTGAATTCAGAGTCACAAAACTGTTAAATTTAATGAACTATGGTTAAGAAATGAATGAATAGATATGAGCATCACAAATCAAATTCTCAAATCTACACTTCACTTTTCTTGAATTCTAAGTATGTTTGCAACAAGCACAGCTCCACCCCTCATTGGCTTGTCACGCTCAATTTTATAAGGACAAGCAAACAACCAGGCACACTAGCTGTCTGCCAATTACAGCTGTGGCTGCTTTGGGCCTCGGGTGGACTGGAAATATTATTGCTGGGTAGGAAAGTGCTCTCTAGGCCATATGCTTGCTGTTTGTGGCCATAAAGAGCTACATGGCCTCTAGTGCCAAGTGATTTGGGCTGTATTTGAGTAATTGGAAAACAGAACTAATATCTCATGCAAGTCTGTGGCAATTCACTTGCTTTCATTTCTAAGGGGTATAAAATGACTTAGATCTAGAACTATAGGCCCAAATCTCAAACTGACTTGCAATCAATAATGATTATTCAGTGTATCATCTATTCCTTCCTAATGTCAGGTCCCCCTTCAGACGTTACACTGTTGTTAACATTTCAACAGAAGTTGTACTGAGGACCATTTAGTCTGGGAGGAGAAAATCACATTCTACGTTTTTGGATGAGAAGTAACTAAAGCAATACTCTCATGGACGAGTTTTGTGACTGTACATCCTCACCTCTCTTGTGTCTATACTCCCTTCGAGCCTGACTCATGCTACCTGGGTCTCACTCTCAAATTTGCCATTGTTGGGTTACCCCAACCTCATTTGAGGCTGTTTCAGTCTCAGTGTCATAAGACACTGAGCTCCCATCCAGTATCTCCACCTCCTGTGCTGACTAAGCCTTTTCTGGAATGACCCTGCACAGATACTTTCCACTCTTGTTCTGGATCATCAGGCTATGCTCCAGCTGAAGAATCTGCCTGGCTTCTTGCCTGCTACTTCTTCTATGAGTCTGGCCCTCAAACTGTGGGCCAAATCTTTCAACGTGACTTTTGGCCTTCTGTAGAGAAAGAGATGTCACTACCCACAG
This sequence comes from Neotragus pygmaeus, assembly GCA_006410875.1. Classification (NCBI taxonomy): domain Eukaryota; kingdom Metazoa; phylum Chordata; class Mammalia; order Artiodactyla; family Bovidae; genus Neotragus; species Neotragus pygmaeus. Next base: position 1,599,296 of record SJYV01002590.1, read on the forward strand.
ACAGGATATGGGAAGCACTTCACCACTACTTTCACTGAAGGGGGTGTTATTCCCAATATTTGATGTATGTTCTTTATCACACTTCTTGTAAGACCTGTCACCAGCTCTGGTCAGGCAGGAACTGGATCTTGAACATGAGACTGAGTTTTCCTAAAAGAGGAGATGACAACACAGGCAGTGGCAACTATATAAACACAAGTTCATCATTCTGAAAAGGGCTTGGGGTTCTTAGGAAACAGGAATTAACTCCTTACAATAAGAACACTGGGGGTTGAACAAGGAACAGCAAGAAATGAAGTTGAGGATATAAGGCCTAAGGGAGGATCGCGCGTTTAAGATGTGTGGTTTTGCTGTCCCAAAGCCCACAAAAGAATATCCAAAGGAAGCTGTGTTAAAAAGGTCTGGCTGATCAGAGCATCACATCCTTCTGACTCTGGTCCTTGGTTCAGAGTTGGACATGTGATACAATCAGAATCAAGAGACGCAGCGAACCTTTTGCTGAACCTCTAGAGAAGAAAGCATATGCTCTTTGTTCCCGGGGACTAGGAGCCTGGGGCTGCCAGGAGCTAACACGTAGGGTCAGACACTGAAAGCAGTGAGGGAGAAGGCTTCATGAGGAGAAACTGAGCTCCTATATGAAGCCATGAGTGAAAACAGACCCAATCTTAGATTGGCTATATGAGCTAACAAATTTTCTTTTCTGTCAAAACCAGAGCTGGGTTTCCTATCCGTTGCAATGGTTCCCAATCTTTGTGGCAGCAGGAGTCAGTTTCCTGGAAGATAGTTTTTCCATAGGCTAGGGTGTGGGGATGTGGGGGATAGTTCAGGCAATAATGCAAGCAATGCNGTATTGGCTCAACAAATGAAACCTTTAATCAGTCCTATTCTAATGATTTTGACTCCTCGGAAGCCCCTATATTCCTAGGATGATTTAAGCTTCCTGTGCCTCCCGCAGTCGAGAGGCCTCAAAAAATCACATACGCAGCTGTAACAGTCCTGCAGGCAGGCTAGAAAGCCATCAGACGGGTTTTTGGATTGAAACACTTGTATTATGCCCAGGAGATTTATTATCTAAAAGCTCTAATTTTTCCCAGAAAGAGGTGGTGAGGGGACAGCCCCCTGTTAACGACAGAAGAGTAGGTGGAAAGCATAACACAGTAAAGCAGGCAGACTCTGATCTTAGGGGGTGGATGCTCAGGAAATTCCAGGGGGAACCCCTGAAGTCTGATCACGTCCTTGCGTTTTGTCAGGCTTCCTTCCACATGACCTTGTCATGGGCGGGATTCCTCACGCTGGCCCCTGGCAGGGGCTACTCTCTAGCTGTGGTGCACAGGCTTCTCATTGCAGTGGCTTCTCTTATGGAGCATGGGCCCTAAATACATGGGCTTCAGTAGCTGCAGTGCATGGGCTCAGTAGGGGCACACAGGCTTAGTTGCTCCAAAGTATGTGGGATATTCCCAGGCCAGGAATCCAACTGGTGTCCCTTGCATTGCAAGGCGGATTCTTAACCACTGGACTGCCAGGGAAACTGTTTCCAATATTTTGCTATTGCAAACAGTGCTTTAGTGAGTAATGTTGATCCATTGCAATGTTTATTCTAAGGCCATGTTTGGCCATCTAAATGTTTTAACCATCGCAACCATTTTATATACCATTTCTCCATAACAGTTCACTATGGCTCAATATATGCAGCCGTGGAAATATAACAAGAACTAGAAGAAATAAGCACCTTTATGCTGTGACATGAATCTTATGTTTCAGTCGCTAAATGCAAACCACCAGCCTCAGTAAAGGCTAGAGTTCTCATATTCATTATTTCCTTCTTTTGACAAAAATTTTCAAGCATCTGTGATGGGTCAAGGCTCTGTCCTAAGCACTAGAGATACTTCAGTGAATAAAGAAGGCAAAATCCTAATTTTGTGGTACCATATTGGAGAGATAAAGAAAATTTATAAATAAGTTCATAGTAGCAGCCCTTTCTCCCTCATGAACACCAGAGGTGACCAGGTATAGGTTAAAATTTAGAAGGTCCTGGTAAGTAAATCGCCTTTCATGCCCATGAAAGAGACAAACAGTAGCCATTAAACCTCTGGCTCTCCTAAAGCTGTAACCTACATTTTCGAATTATTTGTGGACAAGTTTTATCTTACCTGTTTATGACCATATTCCCTACTGAGAAAGCCCCATATTATAGGGATGTTGATTCTCAAAATTAATCTATACAAATATAATGCAATTCCACTCAAAATATCAACAGGATTTTTCATAGAACTTGACCAACTGATTTTAAAGTTCATCTTTGCCCTACTTGACATGAAATACACTGCAGTACTGCAATATACAATTAAAACTATGTTACTGATAGAGACAGGAAAAGGAAAAAAGTAGGTGATTAAATAGCTAATCTCACTGGGGGATTATAAGTAGAAAAATCAGGGAGATTCCTAGAAGTTAATGATTACTCAAAAAGAGCAGGTTTGCTTAACCACAAAACCAAGCAACAAAAGCCCCAAAACAATAAAACAATGCAGGCATGAGTCCCACATTCTGTCCAGTGAGCTCAGTAAGTTAATGATCCTTAGGACATGCTTTTTCCACACATTAAAAAAAAAACCACACACAATAATTTGTGGACCTAGCTTGAATATGCAGGGACAAGAAGACTCCCCTGCTCAACCTGGAGGAGGACATGATGATGGAAGCATGACAGCTACTCAAGAAAGACATAGAAATTCTTCTCTCTCCTCCTAACTTTTCTTTTGATTNCACACACAATAATTTGTGGACCTAGCTTGAATATGCAGGGACAAGAAGACTCCCCTGCTCAACCTGGAGGAGGACATGATGATGGAAGCATGACAGCTACTCAAGAAAGACATAGAAATTCTTCTCTCTCCTCCTAACTTTTCTTTTGATTATAAAACTGTAGCTCAGTAAGTTCTCTGGACATGGCATTTCTCACCTGCCCACTTGTAAACTTCACAACAATCATATTTTAATAAATTATTTCTTATCTATCTCTTTGCCTCCTGCTGAATTCTCTTCTGCACTGAGACATAAAGAAGTATAGTACTGGAGTTCACTGGAACCCCTGAAATGATACCAAATGGCTTCATTACTGGTAAATAAGAACATAGCTTGATGGGCAAAGATGGAAAGTTTATAAACATTCTAATATGTACAAGAAATTTTAATATTAAATTGACTGAAACTGTTGTTTTTAGAGACCAAAAATGGCTGAAAATTTCCAGTTGTATGTGGTGCAGTCAAATATATGATAAGGGTAACATTTTAGACAGATAGATAAAAGACAAACTAGCCCCCAATCAACTGTCCTTTCTGGGAAAGAAGAACTTTAGTTAGATCTTGATCTCATACCAAGCAAAAAATAAGTTATTTATCAATTGTACTAAAGATGTAAATATTAGAAACATATGCAAATATATATTAGTTAAGGTATTTAGTAGCTGTTCAGTTCGGTTCAGTTCAGTTGCTGTCATGTCTGACTCTGCGACCCCATGAATCTCAGCATACCAGGCCTCCCTGTCCATCACTAACTCCCAGAGTTTACTCAAACTCATGTCCATCAAGTCAGTGATGCCATCCAACCATCTCATCCTCTGTCNATATATACTATTATGTAAGAAACGAATCACCAGTCTATGTTTGATACAGGATGCAGGATGCCTGGGGCTGGTGTACGGGGAAGATCCAGAGAGACGTTGTGGGGTGGGAGGTGGGAGGGGGATTCGGGATTGGGAGCTTGTGTACACCTGTGGTGGATTCATGTCGATGTATGGCAAACCCAATAGAGTATTGTAAAGTCAAATTTAAAAATAAATAAATAAATTAATTAAAAAAAATGCAATTGACCATTGTCTAATACAAGGCCCTTTTCTCAGTCTTGACTCTCCCTATGTGGGGTGATTTTTAACATTTGTTACTGTCCTTTTCTTATTGAAACTCCCTTCCCCTTGGTCTCCAATCCAGTTGCATCATTCTTCAAAATACATCCAAATCTGTCCAAGCTAAACACCATCTCCATTGCTACCACCTAAGGACAGCTTTTATGAAAGCTTCCACCAAATCATTCATTCAGACTATGCCTTACACAAAAACCAGAGAGATCTTTAAAAATTGTAAAGTTTTCTCACCAGGATCACCGCCAAATCTTCCAGTGGCTCTCCACCACATTTAGAGCACAACTTCAACTCCTTGCAAAGGGCTAAAAGGCCCTACAGTATATATTCTCTTCCTGCCCTTCCAACCTCATCATCCACCACAGACTGCTGTAGCCACAGTGCTGTGAACATTCTGAGACTGTTTTCAGAACAAGGCCTTTGCTTTGTTCCCTCACTTCATTCCTGAGTCATCTCCTTGGAAGAGCCTTCCTTAACCCTTCAGCTGAACTAGCACCCTTGTTACTCTAATTACCCAGCTTTATTCTTCCTCATATGACTTCCCTGGTGGCTCAGACAGTAAGATGTCTGTCTACAATGCAGGAGACCCGGGTTCAATCCCTGGGTTGGGAAGATCTCCTGGAGAAGGAAATGGCAACCCACTCCAGTATTCTTGCCTGGAAAATCCCTTGGACGGAGGAAGCTTCCTCATTGTACTCAGCATTATTGAGCATTTTATTACATAAGTGTGTTTAGTTACTGTCTGTCTCTTGACTACAGTGTATGTTCCATGAGGATAGAGATTTTGAGTCTTCCTCATCACAGGATAGTGCCTCTCACTTACTAGTTACTCAGTACAACCATTGAATGAGAGCTTGCCTGTCTTTGTTGAGAAGAATCACTTGGTATTAATCCTGAGTCCACAGAATCAGAACTAGTTTCTGAGATCTTAAAATTGCTTCCTGGCCTCTGATATCAACACACCAAGAAACCTTAAATGCAGTGTCAACAAAAGTCTAGATAACATTTCTCAAGTGGGTCAATAGGATTGTTTACCAGTGTCTTAAACAACAGAAATTTATGTCTCACAGTTTGGGAGACTGGGAAGCCCACATCAAGGTACCAGCATAGTCAGGTGAGGGGCCTCTTCCTGTTCCATGGCTGGTGCCTTTTTGTTCTTTCCTCACATGACGGAAAAGGCAAGGGAGCTTTCTGGAGTCTCTTTCACAAAGGCATTAATACCACACCCTCATGACTTAAGCACCTCCCAAAGGTACCGCCTCCTAATACCAGTCAGGCATTAGGATTTTCAACATATGAATTTGGGAGGGAATACAAACACACAGAACACAGAAACCAACATTTTAAAGAAATGCTTGTGCATGCATGCTAAGTCACTTCAGTTGTGTCTGACTCTTTGCAACCCTGTGGACTATAGCCTGCCAGGCTCCTCTGTCTATAGATTTCTCCAGGCAAGAATACTGGAGTGGGCTGCCATGCCCTCCTCCAGGGAATCTTCCCGATCCAGGGATTGAACCTGTGTCTCTTAAGTCTCCTGCATTGGCAGGCAGATTCTTTACCACTAGAGTCACCAACTAACATCAAAAAGGGGTGTGTCACATTTTCAGGTTGACACTGGTCATTATATACTCATGTTACTTAAGTAAATAGCTAATGAATTTGTCATTTTTAACTAGAGAGATGAAGACTGTTATGACACTTCCATACAAAAAGCTCCATATCTTTTTCCCACCTCTATCTTTGTGTGGTCTCACTGCTGTGCCATAAAGATGCTTGTTGACATTTTCATAGTTACATATACTAAGTAAAGTTCTTTTACGGATATTTTCTCTGTGTTTGTTTGGTTACTCTCACTATGTTTTGGAAAACCACCTCTTCCCCATTTCATGTGGTTTTCCTAACCACTGAAATTAGAATTTCTGCTGGTGGGGACTGGGAATCTGAATTTTCAAAAGTACTCAAGATAATTCTTATGCATAGTAAAAGGTCACAAAACTTGATTAGAGGGGTAGGAAATGGGCTCTTGAGGGACCATTCCAAATCTTGCTTTGGATTGCTAGATGAAGTTTGAGAAAAAGATGCTCTTTATACTAGAGTTGCTGATCCAGAAAGAATGAATCTAGGTCTTCTACCAACCATCTTTTTCACACATGGGGAGAGGCTCCCAACCTGCAGAATAAAGCCAAGGAGAGATAAGGAGATTCAAGAGATTTGGAGGCAATTCCTGTGGACTAGTCCCTGGGACTTGATTCCTTAAGGTCTTCTTCCAGTCTTGTGAATCCTCTCAGAGCCCTCTCTGCTGCAGGAGCCAACATTTCCTCCTTTTGATTAAATTAAATTGTTTTCTGTCACTTCCAAAAGAATCTTCACTACCCTACAGTAAAATAAAACCCATAAGAATCAGAGTAAAATAATGCCCAGGAAACTCTAGAAGGCTGCTAGAATCTTTATCATATACATTAAAAATTTTTTTTAATTTTATTTATTTTTGGTGTGCTGGGTCTTCACTGCTGTGCAGGCTTTTCTCTAGTTGCAAAAAGTGGGCGATACTCTCCAGTTGTGGTGTGTGGGCTTCTCATGGCTGTGAACTTTCTTGTTGTGAAGTACAGATTCTAGGGCATACAGGCTTCAGTAGTTGTAGCTTGTGGCCTCAGTATTGGTGGCTCCCAGGCTTTAGAGCACAGGCTCAATAGTTGTGTCATACAGGCTTAATTGCTGGGTGGCATGTGGGATTTTCCTGGATCAGGGATCAAACCCGTGTCTCCTACTGTGGCAGGAAGATTCTTTACCACTGAGCCACCAGGGAAGCCCTTATCATATACATTTATACCAACGCTGTTAGTCCTCAGAATGCCTAATGTCATTACGTTTCATTACAAGTGAAAAAGTACATATAGAAATGGTGACATGAGCAGTTGGAAAAGGAGAGAAACTGCTTTTCTTGGAATGCTTTGGGAGCTAAAACAGTGAGCAGCATATTGAGATTTAAGATGTGTGATACACATTGAGGAGCTCAACTCCTGAGTGGGAAACAACACCCACTACTACTTTAAGGGGAGCTGTTAAACTCCAATGCAAGCTGAAGGAGCGGTTGAATCGGTTCTCATATTTCCAGGATGATGCATATGTCCATAGCACAGTCTGCTTCTCTAGAAAGCCAGAATCACAGCAGAAATACTGGGGGTATATAATTTTTCAGTAGCTTGAAGTACTGCAGAAGCCAAACCAGAATAAAATGAACGAAGATTTTTTGAAAAAGTAAACTGTGGAGCATAAGAATGAGATTAACAGGGATAAAATAATACTTTAGGAGAGGCACAGTATCTATACATTTTGGAAGAAATCTGAAGAATTGTGGGTCAAATATGACTCAGCACTGAGTCCCCATTATTCTTGGTCTTATCCAAAGTAGCATTGTAATGAGTATTCCAAAATTAAAACACAATTTTCTCTTGTGGATATTATAAGACTCTTGAGCAATACCATATGCAGAGTCTATCAGGGTCCTAGAGTCAGTTCAATTCAGTTCAGTAAACACTGACAAGCATGAAGCTAATCCTGGGAGAGATGCTATAAGACCTTGACAATTGCAGAAGTCCAGAGAAAAAGGCAGGACAACTTTCACAATTGCCAAGGGCAACCATATGTATAATTTCTAATTCTTCACTTGTAAAAATGATGATCCTGACCACCTTTCAATACATCTACAGTTGTTTCCCCAGAAGTACTTGGAGGCATGTGTCCACAGTTGGCTTGTCTCCTCTGTATTGATTATTGTCTATAGCTTCCAAGTAACATAAAATTAATAGTCAACACATAATCAAAGCCACAATCTTGGCCTGTTTCTTGGATATTTTTGTAATGGAAAAAAAAAAATCAAAGGTGTTTTCTTGACACAGAGTACAGTTGGGGGAAGGTTGAGTTAACACAATTTAAAAAGACAAACCCAAGGACACAAATGATCAGCTTCTTTTAAAGGTGCTGGTTTCCCTTCTACTCCTAAACTAAATTAGTTTCAATCTTATTTTCAGTATATATATATCTCCCTGGTGGCTCAGATGATAAAGAATCTGCCTGCAATGCAGGAGACCCAGGTTCAATCCCTGGGTCAGGAAGATCCCCTGGTGAAGNAGTTTCCCTTCTACTCCCAAACTAAATTAGTTTCAACCTTATTTTCAGTATATATATATCTCCCTGGTGGCTCAGATGATAAAGAATCTGCCTGCAATGCAGGAGACCCAGGTTCAATCCCTGGGTCAGGAAGATCCCCTGGTGAAGGAATGGCAGCTCCACTCCAGTATTCTTGCCTGGGAATCCCACAGACAGATGGGCCTGGCAGGCTACAGTCCATGGGATTACAAAGAGTTGGACATGATTGAGCTACTAACACACACACATATACTGGAACAGTCATATTAGAAATATCATGGTTAAAATGCTAAAAGCAACACATATATAGTGAGTTTAATTTTCTCAGTCATGAATTTAGCCACAATTTGATTTGGTACACGAAGTTGCCAATGGCTCCTGTCTGTGTGGTTGGACAATTCTGAACATCCTGCATTACCTGCAATCAGAGAAGGCCCAGCAAATCTCAAAACACCCATATAAGTTTGGGGAACTTTCCTTCTTCCCTCAAATGCCTTTATTGTCTGGTTGAAAATTCTCATGGAAAAGAACCTAAAATCATTCTTTCAGGTTACATCATTATTTCTAGGAAGTCTTTGTACAGAACAAATGCTTTTGGGGAAGAATAACTGATTAATAGTTACCCACACCAGAATGTGAATAGGAATAGCCAGCCATGATGGAGAACAGTATGGAACTTCCTTAAAAAACTAAAAGAAGAGCTAACATATGATCCAGTAATCCCACTCCTGGGCATATATCTGGAGAAAATCATACATAGAAAAGATACATGCACTCCAAAGTTCATTGCAGCACTATTTACAATAGCCGAGACATGGAAGAAACCTGTGTCTATCAGCAAATTAATGAACAAAGAAGATGTGGTATATATACACAATGGAATATTACTCACCCATAGAAAATGAANTACATAGAAAAGATACATGCACTCCAAAGTTCATTGCAGCACTATTTACAATAGCCGAGACATGGAAGAAACCTGTGTCTATCAGCAAATTAATGAACAAAGAAGATGTGGTATATATACACAATGGAATATTACTCACCCATAGAAAATGAAATGATGCCACCTGCAGCAACATGAATGAAACTAGAGATGATCACAGTAAGTGAAGTAAGTCAGGCAGAGAAAGGCAAGTAGCATATGATATCACTTAGAGATGGAATTTTTAAAAATGATATAAATGGACTTTTTAAAAAACAGAAATAGATTCATAGACTTTGAAAATAAACTTATGATGACCAAATGGGAAATGCAGGGGGAGGAGGGATAAATCAAGAGTTTGGGATTAACATATACATACCACTATATATAAAATAGATAATCAACTTGCTATATAGCATGAGCAACTCTACTTAATATTCTCTAATAACTATATGGGAAAAGAGTCTGAAAAAGAATAGCTATATGTATGACTACACGCTAAATCACTTCAGTTGTGTNGCATATTGAGTGCAGCACTTTCACAGCATCATCTTTTAGGATTTGAAAGAGCTCAACTGGAATTCCATCAATAGTTAAATGTAGGCAAAAGAACAAAGTAGACACATCTTACTTAAAAGGCCTCTAATTTGCCCTGAGGGTAACACACCCAACTCCAGGATCACAGTCCCATGGCTAATCCTCAGGAGCTCTCAAACTGCTTCTAATGATTTGAAATTCCCTACACTGGGGCCCCATTCAAACCTACTTTCCTTATGCCTTAAAATTAACCCCACTCTTCATCTCCCTCCCAATCCAAACTCTCAGTCATTCTTTATGTCTGACTTCCCTGAGGAAGAAGGTGACCTGATTTTCTAATTCACGGTAAAGTGTGAATGATTAAAAGGCTTAATTCTCCTTGATATTACATTCATTCTCAAAGATGAGTTATTGGTGGATTATGAACAGAGCTATTTTACTTGAGAGATAGAAGTAAAGAAAGGGGTGTTTTCCTCTTTTGCTCTTCCTTCCCAAATACAGAACTGAAAATCAGCCCTTTGCCTGATTCCTTCCCACTCACCAAATAAAAGATTTACCTAACCTACTAGGAGTATGTTCAGGCCTTTATCTTTTACTAGTACGTCAAACATTTAAGGAGGCATGATACAAGTAACTGAACTAGTGAAGAATGGGCTCAGATAGTATCCTTCTGATTTCAAGAAATGAACAGGTTTCCCAGACACTCACCTGGCTATCAGTGACTCAGGCAGAGAAGGAAATATATTTGTCTACACTGCTCAAGAATGAAGAGGAGAAATCTTCCTGATAGACACCCAACAACTTAAATTGTCCTGGCATTTTCCTCATGCACCTTGTTAATGGACCATCATGGAAGTACACTTAATTTCAAAAACTCTTCCTCTTCATAATGTTTTTGTTTCTTATGCCAATGAACTTTTCTGATTAGAAAGAAATCATATAATTCAAAGCACAATTTAAAAAAAATTCTAGTCATTCTACTAATCAGCTGAGATTTATGTCACAATCCCAGTAAACAAGAGCAAAAAATACTACAACTTGGAAGAAGCTAGAGGGTGCAGCCCTGGCTTTTTACTTCTGGAGCAGCCTCTCCTATGCCTGGGTAACAAGCTCTTTCCTAATTTGCATCTTGTGATCCCAGTTCTTTGAACAGGGGCACTGCTCTGTTATGGATAAAAGTCATGGAATCCAGTGAGTTCTTTTAGATCTTAGAGTCAATTACAGCTAAAAAGTGACAACAAATGAAATTTGTCATCAGACTTTATTTTTAGTGCGAAATATTAAAAACCGAACCAGGAGACTGTTAAAGAGTGAAATATCTCAAGGAATTAATCTTCAATGCAGATTAGCCCCTCTGGGCATTTGGATAGAAAAATGTGTTTATAAACTGCTATTTTGAAAATCAGAAAATTAAAAATCAAAAGAGCAAAATTTTATTTGCTCTGTTTTTATGTCAATAATTAACTCCCAATTTACTTATCCCTCACACAGCACCATCCCACAATCTCACTTTGCAGAATCCCAGCAAGCCAAGTCTGTTGAAAGATGGCAGTGCAAACACTACCACTATTGAAGGTAAAAACAGCAAGAAAACATTACTGTGATAGGTTACAAAGACCTTTCACTTTATGTATGTCCTTGTGTTACCATGGGCTTGGTTTTTTTTTGGGGGGGGAGGGATGCAGATAATTTTAACAGAAAAAAAGGACCATTTGCCAAAAAAAAAAAAAAAAAAAAGTGGAAATGGCTGTTTTAGATGATCCTAGAATCATTGTACCAGGTTTTAGGCATCATTAAGCTTAGTCCAGTGGTTTTCAATTTTGATTACATATTCAGTCTTCCTAAAGTATTTAAAAATGTCTAATACCTGGGTGCAACCTCAAATGAGTTAAATGAGAACATCTGTGTTGAGTCTTCCAGACCCTGGTATTTCCAAAGTTTTCCCAGTTCTAATGTACAGCAGAGTTTGAGAACGATCTCTGTTTCACAGATATATACATGGAGCCCCAGGGAGGATTAGTGACCTGTCCAAGGTCACATTAAATGGTTTTCAGTGGAATCATTTCTAGGCAACAGCTCTTTTGACATCCTCTGTCTCTGGTGAACACCCCCCAAGTAGCTGGTTTCTTCAGGCTATGAATTATTTATAGAGCATCTACAATATGCCAGATGCTGGGCTAGTAGCTGAGGATAAAATAGTGAGCGAAACAGATGAGACTTCTGCCCTTATAGAGTTTATGGTCTAGTGGGAAAGACAGACATAATGGATTAGTGATAAAATAATTGCAAAATTATCACTGTGTTAAGTATTGAGAAAGAGAGGGTCATGGTAGCAAAAGAGGCTGACTTTTCTGTGGAGGTGAAGACTGAACATGATATGAATGAGACCAATTTGGCTCAGGAGAAAAAAGAAGAATGGGTTGGGGAGAGGGGAGAGAAAGAGCGGGGAGAGATGGCAGGGGGCGAGAGAGCTAAAGGGCAGAGAAAGGACTTCCTAATCTGTGTAGAATGGCATCTGGGCACAAGAGAACAGTTCCAGGAACTGAAAGAAGGCTAGTGAGACAGGAAAGGAAGTCTTGGGGGAGCTAACAACCAACTCTGTTCATTGATTTCATTTACAATATAACCCCTACCTTAAAACACAGACTTAACCTGTTCACTGTAGAAATAGTGAAAAGAGTCACATGTACCATAACATTGTCCCTTTTCTTTCAGTTTGAAACAGACACAAGATGTGAACCCACAAGTAAGATTCAAAGACTGTGGACCTTGGATTTGGCACTGATTCTCAGCCTCTGGCTACCAGGTCCAATTACTTCAAGATTTTAAAAAACATTAATGCTAAAGAGAAACGTCAGATCAATTTAATCAGAATTTAGGGAGAGTGAGTATTGGTATTTTTTTTAACATCTTCTTGTGATCCCAGTGTACAGCCAAGATTGAGAATCCCTGTTTTAGGCTGAGGATTTGATCAGGGGAAATATAAGGAGTGAACAGAAAAACTGTTTGTATTTGCTCTTCTCCATCTTCAATTACTGCCTCCACTGGATGCATTACAACTCACCATGTAATGGAGTTCTCCTCTGTATTAAAACTTCCTAATTAACAGCTGGATTGGAATTAAAACTGCAGGAACACCAGGAAGAGCTCCTAAATGAAAAGTAAAACTCCCTGCTCCTGTTTCTCTCTCACATTCTCTCTTCTCATCTTTAATCTTGCCCTTTCTACTGACTCAGTGCATTTTGTTTTAAAAACTAGAATTGTATATTTTGAGATCACTATAGATTAATATGCAGTTGTAAGAAATTATGCATAGACTTCAATACCCATCACACAATTCCCCCAAAGGTAATATCTTACAAACTGTAGTACAATATTGCAACAGGGATACAGTAAAGACAGAACGTCCACAAGGATCCCTCATCTTGTCCTTTAATACCACAGCCCCTTCCCTCTACCCTCATCTACTCCTTTACCCTTGGCAACCACTAATCTGGTCTCGATAGCTACAATTTTGTCATTGAAAGAATGTTATGTAAATAAAATCATAAGTTTCTGGGGTTATCATTTTTCACTCTGGAGATTCATCTAGGTTGTTGCTTTGAGTTTGCTCCTTTTAACCGTCAAATGGTATTCCACACTATGAATGTACCACTGTTTACCTTAATCATTCACCTATTAAAAGACAACCAGAGTTGTTTCCAATTATTGAGTGTTATGAATGATATTGCTATGAATACTTGTATGTAGGATTTTGTGTGAACATATGTCTTCATTCCTCTGGAAGAAAAATCTAGGAGTACAAGTGTTGGGGCTTATGGTAGTTAACATTTAGTTTTATAAGAAATTGCCAAACTGTTTTCCAAAGTGGCTATACCACCAGTTTATATAACCATTAGCAATGCTTGAGTGATGCAATTTCTCCATATCCTTGCCAGAATTTGATGGTGTCATTATCTTTTTATTTAGCCATTCTGATAGGTGTCTAGTAATGTCTTGTGTTTAATTTGCATGTCATTAGATGTTAATGATGTTGAAATTCTTAAATGTCTATTTGCCATTTGTATATCCTCTTCAATGAGATGTCTTTTCATGTCTTCTGATTGTTTTCTAATTGGATTGTTTATATTTTTACTGTGGAATTTGAGAGCTTTGATTGTTCTTTATTTGTTCTAGATACTAGTCCTTCGTCAAATATGCAGTTTGCAAAATGCATTCTACTGTGTAGCCTGAATTTTTAACAAGTCTTTCACAGAGCAAGAGTCTTACATTTTGATGAAATCTAATGTAAATTTTTCCTTTCATGGATTTCATTTTTGATGTCAAGTCTAAAGACTCTTTGCTTAGCCCTAGATCAAAAAGATTTTCTCCTATGATTTTTTTCCTAAAAGATCTTATAAATTTTCATTTAATTCCATAATCTAGTTTGAAATAATTTTCATATAAAGTGTAAGAATTAGGTCGATACATTTTTATACTTATGGAGGTACAACTGCCTCATCATTTCTTCTTGAAAAAGCTATCTTTCTTCATTAAATTGCTTTTATACCTTTATTCAATCTGAATTTCATTTTATTCCATCTATTCCTCTGCTAATATCTCTCTGCCAATCTTTTATTTGCTGTGTTTAGACCATTTGCATTTAAAGTAATTATTGATATGTTAGGGCAAATACAAACTTAATTTAATTTTTGTTTGTTCTCTCTAGTTTTTACTTCTTTGTTATGTTTTTCCTGGCATCCTACAGTCACTTGAACATCTGTTTAGAAGTCCATTTTAATTTATCTATAGTGATTTGGAGTGTATCTCTTAGTATAGATTTTTTAGTGGTTGCTCTGGGTATTCCATTATTTACACATAACTAATTGATAACAGTCTAACATTATCATCATTTCACGAGTCTGACTGAAGTATAGAAAATTTACCTTCTTCTATAGCCCTTTAGTCTCCCTTATTTATAAAACTGTCTTCAATAAGTTCCTCTACATTCATTTATAACTTCATCAATATTTTATTTTTACTTCAATTGCCAAATGTAATTTAGAAAACTCAAGAGGAGAAAACAAGTCTATCATATTTATCCACATTTTTGCTTATCATTTCTCTCTTTCTTCTGAATGTTCTAACACTCCTTCTCTTGTTTCCTTTTTGTTCTAAAAATTTCCCTTAGCCATGCTTTTAAGATAGGTCTACATGTGTTTCTCATTATCTGACATTGTTTTGATTTCTCTTTCATCCTTGAAGTATTGAACAGAATTTGGGGTTAACAGTTTGGTGTTTTTTTATTTTAGCACTTGAAAAATAGTATTCTAATACCTTCTTTCCTCCATGGTCTCTAAAAAGAAATTCACTGCCTTTTTTTTTTTTCTGTATAGGTAAAGTGACATTTATTCTGGCTGCTTTAAACATTTTTTTCCTTAGTTTTCAGAAGTTTAATTATGAAGATCCTCATGTGGCTATCTTTGGGTTTATCCTGTTTACCCTGCTCAGCTTCCTGAATCAATGGGTTTATGTCTCTTGACAAATTTGGGAAGTTTTCAACAAGGTTTCTTCAAGTACTTTTTCAGCCCCATCCTCTTTCTCCTTTTTGACTGAGACTCTGATGACATAAATATTTGATTTTTTGTTATAATACATGGGTCCCTGATGCTCTATTCATTTTTTTTTTCTTTTCCCCTCTCTGTTTTTTAGATTTGGTAATTTCCGTTGTCCTTCAGTTCACTGATACCCTAAACCCTACATTTTGCTGTTGATTCTATCCATTGAATTTTTCATTCCAGTTGCTAAGTATTTCAGTCCTAAAATCTCTACCTTTTTTTAATAGTCTTTATTTTTCTAGGACTTTATACTTCTTTCCTGAGGCTTTCTATCTTCACATTTGTTTCAATTTTATTAGTATTTATTCATTGAAGTATTTTATTATTGTTGCTTTAAAATCTTGATCAAATAATTCTAATATCTCTGTAATTTTGATGTTGACACCTATTGATTGTCTTTTATTCTCTTGTTTTGAGATCTTCCTGGATCTTGTATGATGAGTAATTTTAGTTGGAATCTGGACTTTTCATGTTATGTTATGAGGCTCTGGATCTCATTTAAACCTGTTTTAACTGGTTTTCTCTGTCATCACTCTGGCAGAGGTAGGGGTAGTTGCAAGTAGAACTCCATGTTCCCTACTTAGATCTGTTGACATCCAAGGGTATGGGTTCTTTGTTACTACTGGGTGATGATGTAAGTTCTGACTCTAGACTAGACCTTCTCTGATACTACATCAGTGTAGAGGGATAAAAGCACCTGGTTACTGCTGAGTGGAGACGGAAGTCCAGGCTTTCTGTGTGGTCTCCACTGACACCGAAGCAAGTTGAGGTAAGGACTTATTAAAGCCTGGATAGAGTGGAAATCTAAGCCTCCAATTGGCTGTTGCTGGCATGGGTGGAGGGGGAGCCACAGTTTCCTCTGTGATGTTGGCTGGAATGGACTGTGTATGCATGCTAGGTTGCTTCAGTTTGGACTGACTCTTTGCAGTCCCATGGACTGTAGCCCTCCAGGCTCCTCTGTCCATGGAATTCTCCAGGCAAGAATACTGGGGAGGGTTGCCATGCCCTTCTCCAGGGGACCTTCCTGACTCAGGGATCGAACCTGCATTTTCTTACCTCTCCTAAACAGGCAGCATGTTCTTTACCACTAGTGCCACTTGGGAATCTAAAAGTTTTCTATCTCGCTGGGCTGCCCCATGGTGCTTTGGATGTATTTGGAAAATAAATCTAATGCATTTGGAAAATATATTTGGAAAATGTAATAAATAAATACATTATAAAATAAATCAAATGTATTTAGAAAATCGTCTCTGAGGTGGAACTTGGCTCTGTGCTTTAAATGTGTACCATGTCTCTCCTTCTAAAGAGATTTCTTAGTACACCTCAGTAACATTCACATTTTTATGGCCGTGGCTAGAAAACTTTTGAATTAGCTATGTCTATTACTTCCACTTCATTGCAATTGGTTTTCCTTAAATTTCCTGGATTTGCAGTTCTACTGAGACTGCTCTCAAAGATTACCAGTTCACCCCCAAACCCTTTTTCTTTAAAGTAAATCCAAGTGTCTGCTGCATTTAGTATTTTTTGGTTACTGCTGTTAACATTATATCTTCCAGCTCTTCACCAATTGTCGATATGACTTTGTGCAAATCATAGTCTCATTTATCTTCATTAAAAAATGGGGGTTATAATCTGGACCTATACCTTTTAGGATTGAACTGAGGCCCAAGTGATATCATGTATATTTACTTAATGAACATCAATTATTGTCAGACACTATAGTTGGCTCTGGATATACAACAGTGAGTATAATACAGCCTCAAGGACTTGAACTGGTCTAAGATAGAGATAAGTGAACAGGTCATGGGATAAGTGGAAGGGAACATTATATGCTCAGCAATGTCGTGGGTACACTTAGGAAACTTGAGGGCTCAGGCAAGGCTTCTCAGAGGAAGTAGATATAAGCTGAGTTCTGATGTGTGAGTAGGAGTTCAGTGATGGGATAATGTATGGGATATGCTCTGCATATTTTGAGGTACTAGAAAAAAGAGAATCTTTTCCTTATAAAGTCAGGAAAATAGCTTTCATGCTATTCCAATAAGCTGAAATTGAGGTTCACTTTCAAAGAAATGTGTATGTATTATGTGTAATCAACTCGATTCTCAGCTTTGGAGGAAGAAATACATACAAAATGTCTTTTCACTATGTAATTTTGGTCTACAACCATGAATTTTGAAAATGAAGAAGAGAAACTTTTTAAAGACTTTTCATTAATCTGTTTGAGAGAGATTAGCTCTTATATTACAATGACATACTCATAATTATAATGGTGACTAATTCCATTAATTGCATCGATTCATATTTGAATACTTGATTAGGTTCTTTTACTATCATCATTCATTCATCATTTTGTGTTTATCTTTTTTGGATATATAAATATGTTATATATATGATAATTGGCCAATTTTAATATTCCTAAGGAGTTTTAATTTTTTACTTCATGAACAAAACAACTCAGTCATCTATGCTCCGACAGTTTTCCCTACAACATCTAGAACCACTGTTATACCTTTTTCATCCAGAACTCACCTACAGTTCATGATTCTCCATCTTAACCATTTCCAACTTTTTACTCTCTGCTCTTGCATTACCTCTAAGTACATATAGGAGAATGCATAGTGTGCTTTGCAATTAACATCATTTGCTTCTAACTTGCTCTTCAACATTGGCAATATGAAAGCTTTTCATTTCCATATCTTATTTTAATGTGATGGCTTTAAAAATAAATGCAGCCCAGGTAAAATGTTTTTTTCCCCGTTCATGACTGAATGCAGTCATGGAGTTAGAAGACACAAATTCCACTAGTAGCATGATTTATATTCCACAGGGCAGAAAAATAACATATGTTTTCTTTAATGCTCATATTTCTGAATATTGATTTGGGGCCACTGTCACTCTGATACAACTGCAAATGTTGAAGAGTTCTGCTCTGATGCACTACTTCCTACATATAAGCAGTGTGACTTTGCAGTTCTTGAAGACTAGGGAAATTTCATCAGGTCATTGCTGAGGATCAGCCAACAGAAATCTACCACAATAACTCTTTGAGGACTAAAGCATGCTAAGCCAATTATATTTCTTTTTACACCAATGCCACACAAGAAAAAACAAAGAAAAAATAGTGACACAAGTAATTTATCTCGAAATATGGCAATGATCTTAATGCCATTGCATGCCATTTCTCATCAACAAGGTAGAAAGTAAGGTGTTTATTGTCCTCTTATAATGGGTGCAGATACCTGAATCAAGAATGGAACAGGGTGGAAGAGGTGGTATGGTATGTATTGGAATCAGTCCTGAGGCCATTGTGTTTATATTCAACGTTTATGACCCAGAATCAGAAATGCACTTACAGACTTGTGGCGAATTCTCAGTCAGAAGGGCTGTTACTGCTCTCAATACCACTGACTGTGTTCAAAAATACTTTAATACTTTTGAGATATTTTAGTATCAAAAGAATGCAATTTAATGCCATAAGGGTAAGCATATAAATAAGAGAACTTTTGGAACAAAAATCTAGCAGTAGATATTAAAAATCAAAAAAAGAATATCCTGGAAACATTAACTGTTTATAAATATAAAGTGAATGCACAAGTAACAATGATTATTAAAAAGAAAACATGTTCATGAAGAGCTAAGGGTTAAGGGTAATTCCTTCCACTATAGTCTGTTTTAGCTACATTTTTCTACGAATGCCTCTAGTTCAGTTACTACATTTTAAATTCTTCGCGAAGAAAGTAGGGAACAGTTAGAGAAGAGCAAAAAATCAAGATGAAAGGAATAGAACACTGGTTCACAAAGAAAGATGAAATAAATGGGGTCACTTTAGGCCATTTTATGTTTCAAAATATCTAGTGTTGATTTCCACATAATTAGAAGGGATCACAAAAATATTGCTAAAATCAGCAGGCCTACTGAAATAGATTTCAAGAAGCTGTCTAATCACCTCAACTATCTCTGAGAAGAACAAACCTCAGAGGAACTTTGTCACAAAGACTTATGATTACCTGTGGAATCTTTGAGGCACCAATATTCACCCACATTTCCATTTCTTCTAGGACTGAATCAGTCCTGGAAATAGCCATCCAATGAGGCATGATGTACAGCCAGTGTTTACCCACTTACATGTACTGTACTCATCTTTATGATTCAATCCTCTATTATTCTGTTAAAGAATTCTTTAACACAATATTACATTTATTGCATTTGGAAGAATAAAAGTTGTAAAACATCTTTCTGTTGATTTATTTCATTATTTTTTTTTTATTTCTATCAGTATTTCCTTTTTTCTTCTACATTAAGAAAGCACTATTAAAATATAATGGAATCTTTTAAAGCAATTTACCAAATTCTGAACAGTTTTGGTGTTAAATATGATTATAACTGCATGTAGTTTATTATCTTGTTCAAAATATAGATGAGATCATTAGTTTAATGATTTAAACCTCCCAATAAAAAGAAATTAACATAACAGAATGAGCTAATTCATCTTATTACTACTCAATAGGCCTCTTTGGGGAGGGAAAACATTCTGTAATTAATGACACAATATTGGTGCACTGAAAGCTAACACAAGCACAACATACTCCCTCATTCTCTTGAAGGCCTTTCTCCAAAGGCCTGGGAGCCACTGAGACTAGCTGGTGAAAAACTTTTCAACAGGACTTGCCAGGGTGCTATTAGGAGAGTATAAAAGAATAAGAGCTGGGTCATGCTTCATTGTAAACATATTGGGCTTCTTCCCTTAAGAGCAAATACTGACACAAAGTTAAACAATGAAGGTTTGAAATATATTAAAAATTATTTTTTCAAAGTACATCACATCAGTCATTTTACAACAAGAACTCTGCTAATATGAGTAGGGAAATTTGATTCTTTTGTAAATGAGGAAACAGGTAAACAAGCGTTAAGTGGTTTTCCCAAGGTCACCCATAAATTTGATGTCACAGTGGAGACTGGATTTCATGAATCCTGACTCTTATCCTTATATCTTTCTTTTCCCCATAAAGTGGTTAACATGATACTACTCCCTTCAAGAATAAGATTAAGACAATAAGAACACTTTCTAACCATGTTTTATGCTATCGCTTTTGGAGTAACAAATGACTTTCATTCATGCTTCCCTGAATCTGACCTTCTATGAGTTATTATACTTGGAATGTTCATGCTGAAAGCCCAGACCCATTGTTCCCATGGGAGGAAATTCACTGAACAGTTTTGGAACTTATCCTCAAAGGAGAAATAGATAAATACACCTTTCCATTTAAAATTTTACTTACACGTTCTATTTTTAGCTTAGAATTGACAGTGGATGCCTTTTCATCCTACCAGCTGGTGTTTTTAAGTGTTCTTATTGCCAAGGGAAAAGAAAATTTTATTAAACATTCTTGCCATGTACAGATAGTGAAGCATAAACGAAAGAAACAAATGAAGACTAAAATTCATTTCAGATTAAAAGATCCTGGACCAATTATCTTCTAGTGCAAAAACAAGACATCTGGAATAAAGAACAGAGGCAGATAACAAGAAGATGTAGGGTCCAATGACTTAGGATTTGATAGAACACATGGGGATTTTTTTCCCCAAGTAATGGTAGTTGCGGTTGATTTTGTTATCATAGTAGCAATCATAAGCACAACGATGAAAAACTGCATTTTAGAGTACTGTAAGTCCACAAAAAACATCCATGGTGATTATCTCACTTAATCTTTACAATAACTCTATGGTAAGTATTATTTTTCTGTCCTGTTAGAGATCGAGAAACTGAAGATCAAAGATAAATCTGACTTAAAAAAAGAAACTTGGCAAAAATCACTTGGGTCTTGCGCACCAACGCCTACCTCACCCCATGCCTAGCTCTTCTTTCTTCCTTAAAACCCAGGCCTTTGGATCCTGACTTTTCACAGGGTGGCTGTGCTACTTTTGACAGGTTAGGACTCTGTGACTCAGGCGTCCAGACTCTGTTATCAACATGAGCCATGCAGGGCTCTGGCTCTGCCTCTCTGCCCCGAGGCATCTGCTTTCTCTAGTGGCAGTAGAGACAGGATTGGTGGAAAAGACTGGGACTTCAGAGTTAAGAGATTTCTGCCCACCAGAGTTAAGAGTTAAGAGAATCCAGGCAGGTTCCCAGCAAAAGGCACCACTGGAAGGAGGAGCGACCAGCACTTTCCACACTCCAGCATATCTTGTATCCAGTTTTACACACTTAGGAAAGGGCGTTAATATTGAAATTTATGTTTCTGCTTTCTTTCCCTCCTTTTTCATTGGTGTGTGCAGAAATTCTGTAGGAGGGTTACCATAGTAACAGAAAAGTAAGAGAAATGATATTTCACCTTGAAAATGCATATCATAGGCTATTTACTAAAGTGGCAGATCTGTTTACCCTCATAGATGAAGACAAAGCCTTCTAAGGTTACTTCCAGTTAGCTTTACTATTGTTCCATCATATATATATATATATATATACATGTATATATATACATATACACACACACACATATTTACATTATGTATACCTGTGTATCTTTTATTAATAATGTTCAAAAGGAAATTTTACTTTTTGAGGTTGAAATCTAAGAATCTTTCTTATCAGATAAATTATCAATGCTTGTTGACTATATATATATCCTCACAATGTATATATATATTTTAAAATAATAATGTTCAAAAGAAAATTTTACTTTGGGAGGTTGAAACCTAAGAATCTTCTTTATGAAATGAATTAGCAGTACTTTGTTCTGACACATAAGTAAACCTTGCAAATGCATAAAACATGCTGTGGGAAGAAAGCTTTTGTTTTTTGTTTTGTCATTCATATTTGATGACTATAATAACGGTAATCAGATCATTTTCTCTTCCATTCTTACACCCCCAGCAGCCCAGCTACCGAGCAAATCACCTATAACAACCAGTGTCTCTGATCACAGAATAGTCCGTGGGATGATTTCCCTTGGCTCTATGGAGACAGGAAGATGTTCAGGACAGGAATGATAGAACGAGCAAAAGAAAACTTGTTCTTCAATTAGGCCTTTAATTTTATGTCATAAAAAGGCAGAAATGATATTTGAAAAGCAGTTTGGAAAAGTTTATAAGAAGAGGAGAGTTTATAAGAATCTAGACTAAAGTTTTTCTAGGTTTCTGCTTCCTCCCTTTCTGGGAATGCTTTCTATTCATGTCCTATTTATGGACTGGTTTGAGCTGGGGCCCAGAGGGTGAGCACTGTTTCTGCCTGATGAGTGGGACAAGATAGATTTTCAAGGGCATGTATTAAATTACATTTAAGTGGAAGTAAAACAGGTTAATGCCTTAACACAGACTTTGGAACCAGCAAGATTCCAAATATTGTTTAAAATCCTGGTTCTTGTATTTATAAGCTGTGTGCTTTCTGACCATTAGTTTATCATCGTAAAGTGAAGTAATAAGTAAAGATTAAGTGAGTTAATGTACACAGTGTCTGACATACACTGAGAAACAATATGACCTGAAACGTTGCTCAAGTAAAGGTGTCCACAAAAGCCAAAGAAGGTAGTAACTAGCTGACCGGTAGGGGTAGAAGAGAAAGGGGGTGGGCCTTCCATGAAGAGATGTGTAAGCTACATAAACACCTTACAAGAGAAAGAAGTATAGAGAAAACAGGGTGACAGATTGGGAAACCAGCTGTAATCTTGGCTTCCACTTCTTGCTGTGGATTTTGAAAGACAAAGGGATCATGCAAGCATGATCGTATTGAGGATTATGGAGCAATTTGCATACAGTGCACAGAGCATTAAAGGAGCTGTGCTAAGTCACTTCAGTCATGTCCAACTCTTCCTGACCCCACGGACTGTAGCCCGCCAGGCTCCTCTGTCCATGGGATTCTCCAGGCAAGAATACTGTAGTGTGTTGCCATTTCCTTCTCCAAAAGGAGCTGGGGGGCATTTTTTTGGCATGGGAAACAGGGAAGATTTTATTATGGAGAGATATGGACATAGAGGGGTTTTAACAAGATTATTGGCAACCTTCAGGATCCCAGGTCATGGGGGAACTGTAGCCTATTGTAGAAGGTTAAAGGTCATGTGGAAAATGAAGTGGAGTAGGGCACATATATTACTCTTTAAATAAATTTGAAGAATAAATGGATGAGGAATACAGGAGAATTGCTTGAAGGAGAAAGTGAAGGTTGGATGCTTTGTCTTTTAGGATTAGTGAAATATGTTCCTCTTTAGAGACTTAAGAGAATGATTTGGTGGCAAAGGGGAAATGAATGAGTGATGGTGGACAGATGAAGGCCCTCAAAGAGGCAGGCGGGAAAGGGAACAAAGATGCAAGTGGAGGGAACAGGTGAACATCTACATTGTTCTTTAAGACAGAAAAGAAGGGAGAGAGGGTAGGTTAAGATACAGCCATTTTAAATTGGAAAGCAAGAAATTTGAGGGCTCTCACAAGTCATAGATCCTTTAAATTGGTGGACATGGTAGTTATAAATGAATGTGAAAACAGAATATATTTTCATGTGATTTACATAAGAACCAGAACCATATGTCTTGAATATTTATTATTATACAATATTTATTAAGCTCTTCTGTGTAACTGTACAAGTTTCCAAATGGAAAGCACAGCCAAGAAAACAGTTTGCATGTGCCAGGCAAAGCCTGAAGCCCAGTACTCCCTGCAAAGCACCATTTCTTTGGTAAATTCAGTATGGTCTATGGTCTGATGCTAGGTTCAGGCATGCTCTGAATGAAACCATTTCAGAGATAATCAGTTTGAAACTGAAACATTCTCCCTAAAATGAGTCAGTAAACAATCTGGGGTAGGACAGTCCAGTGATTCAAGAATTCAACCATCCTGTTTCTATCACAGGAATGTTGATGTTGCTTCCTGTCAACTGTTGTAAATAAGAAAAGAGAAACTATCACTTAATGAAACACAAATGCAAAACCAAAATTTTACAATAAAGTCCAATTCCTAATAGCATTGTTATTCAAATGACCCTATAGTTCTCATTTGCTAGTTGAGAATTTATGCAGGAACAAAAAACCTGTAATAATTTTAAACTAAATTAACTCCTGATGAATAAGCACATACTAAAGGAAAGAAACATTCAAAGCTAATAGGAATATTGTTTAAGTGTGATGGGAATGAAATTGTAAATTGGTAAGCATAAAACATTTCTAATTGGAAGATTTGTATTTTGTGTGCTGTGTTGGTCATATTAGTTTGCATAGGAAAACTTATTGATTATTTTGGATATACTATTAAAATGTTTAATTTGGATGAGATAAACAGACTACAACAGAAATCACTTTTACATGTAAAAGGAATATAATTCTGTACTTGAATTTTATGTATGCCTCTGGGCCCCCATATGAAGGCTAGGAGCCCTGAGCAGCTGGTCTTCCCCGATGATATACTGCTCCCCAGCATGTATCTGGTAGAGCCCTGATATCTGCCTGCCCTCCCTGAGGCAATGTGTGGGTTGCTGTTTTTAATGCCTCTCAATCTAAAATGTTTTTGCACATGGAAAAGTTCTTGTTATCTTGCCAAGCTTGATAGGGTCATCTCTTTACTTGCAATGCTAAGGGAAAATACCTACAAAGGAATAGGAATGTGGAACTTCAGCTGGAATAGACCATGATCTACAATGGGAGACACACACCTATGAACACATCAAAAAGCCCCTAAAACTCGGCTGAAAGTGATCATTTTCCAGTCCATTTCCCTCAACTGTATATTCTGTGGGGCAGCAGAGTATTGCCAGTATTCATAGTTAACTGACTGCTGATGCAAAAGGTAAATCTTAGGAGTCAGGATAGAAATGAAACAACAGAGCTGCATATCTGAGTCTCTGGTCCAATCTAAACCCTGTATTATCTGCCAGAGCTACAGCTGGAGTGAAGCCCAAGACTCCTGCTCTCTGAGCAGGCACTGTGGGTAGAAATGGGAGTGAGCTGACCTGGTTTAGTTCACAGATGAGCTTTCTTAATAGCAAAAGGACATGATAACTTAAAGGGCCCCAAGTCACTGAACGAGAGGAAAGGGGGTGGGGGAAGGAATTAACAATCCTAATCTCCAGACCTACTATGATTAATAAGATGTGAAAATCTCAAAGATACTGGGTAGAGACAAATCAATAAAGTTGCCAACATACGTCAATTCTGCTCATTTACTGGAACCAATTATCTTATGTAAAATGACTATGCCCAAAATAACAAGTTCAAGATTTTTTTATTTACTAAGTTACTTGGAACAACTACAAATATTTCAAAATGTATCAAGGGTATCTCACCCACATATTCACTCTTACATCTCCTTTATATGATTCACATTTTGGGGGGAGACAAACAGTAAAACTTTCTGTATAGCTTTAGAAGTCTGTGGATCATTGATTTAAAAACCTTGTCCTTTTGTTAAGAAAAGGTATTATAATTGAACATAAAAGTTATAAAATGGTAAATGAAAGTGGCATCATCTTGATTCATACCTTTTCTGTATAATTCCATCACCCCAAACAATTTATCAACAACTAATTAAGCATTGCTGCTGCTGCTGCTAAGTCACTTCAGTCGTGTCCGACTCTGTGCGACCCCATAGATGGCAGCTCATCATGCTCCACCGTCCCTGGGATTCTCCAGGCAAGAACACTGGAGTGGGTTGCCATTTCCTTCTCCAATGCATGAAAGTGAAAAGTGAAAGTGAAGTTGAGCAGTCATGTCTGACTCTTAGCAACCCCATGGACTGCAGCCTACCAGGCTACTCCATCCATGGGATTTTCNGAGAAACTATCACTTAATGAAACACAAATGCAAAACCAAAATTTTACAATAAAGTCCAATTCCTAATAGCATTGTTATTCAAATGACCCTATAGTTCTCATTTGCTAGTTGAGAATTTATGCAGGAACAAAAAACCTGTAATAATTTTAAACTAAATTAACTCCTGATGAATAAGCACATACTAAAGGAAAGAAACATTCAAAGCTAATAGGAATATTGTTTAAGTGTGATGGGAATGAAATTGTAAATTGGTAAGCATAAAACATTTCTAATTGGAAGATTTGTATTTTGTGTGCTGTGTTGGTCATATTAGTTTGCATAGGAAAACTTATTGATTATTTTGGATATACTATTAAAATGTTTAATTTGGATGAGATAAACAGACTACAACAGAAATCACTTTTACATGTAAAAGGAATATAATTCTGTACTTGAATTTTATGTATGCCTCTGGGCCCCCATATGAAGGCTAGGAGCCCTGAGCAGCTGGTCTTCCCCGATGATATACTGCTCCCCAGCATGTATCTGGTAGAGCCCTGATATCTGCCTGCCCTCCCTGAGGCAATGTGTGGGTTGCTGTTTTTAATGCCTCTCAATCTAAAATGTTTTTGCACATGGAAAAGTTCTTGTTATCTTGCCAAGCTTGATAGGGTCATCTCTTTACTTGCAATGCTAAGGGAAAATACCTACAAAGGAATAGGAATGTGGAACTTCAGCTGGAATAGACCATGATCTACAATGGGAGACACACACCTATGAACACATCAAAAAGCCCCTAAAACTCGGCTGAAAGTGATCATTTTCCAGTCCATTTCCCTCAACTGTATATTCTGTGGGGCAGCAGAGTATTGCCAGTATTCATAGTTAACTGACTGCTGATGCAAAAGGTAAATCTTAGGAGTCAGGATAGAAATGAAACAACAGAGCTGCATATCTGAGTCTCTGGTCCAATCTAAACCCTGTATTATCTGCCAGAGCTACAGCTGGAGTGAAGCCCAAGACTCCTGCTCTCTGAGCAGGCACTGTGGGTAGAAATGGGAGTGAGCTGACCTGGTTTAGTTCACAGATGAGCTTTCTTAATAGCAAAAGGACATGATAACTTAAAGGGCCCCAAGTCACTGAACGAGAGGAAAGGGGGTGGGGGAAGGAATTAACAATCCTAATCTCCAGACCTACTATGATTAATAAGATGTGAAAATCTCAAAGATACTGGGTAGAGACAAATCAATAAAGTTGCCAACATACGTCAATTCTGCTCATTTACTGGAACCAATTATCTTATGTAAAATGACTATGCCCAAAATAACAAGTTCAAGATTTTTTTATTTACTAAGTTACTTGGAACAACTACAAATATTTCAAAATGTATCAAGGGTATCTCACCCACATATTCACTCTTACATCTCCTTTATATGATTCACATTTTGGGGGGAGACAAACAGTAAAACTTTCTGTATAGCTTTAGAAGTCTGTGGATCATTGATTTAAAAACCTTGTCCTTTTGTTAAGAAAAGGTATTATAATTGAACATAAAAGTTATAAAATGGTAAATGAAAGTGGCATCATCTTGATTCATACCTTTTCTGTATAATTCCATCACCCCAAACAATTTATCAACAACTAATTAAGCATTGCTGCTGCTGCTGCTAAGTCACTTCAGTCGTGTCCGACTCTGTGCGACCCCATAGATGGCAGCTCATCATGCTCCACCGTCCCTGGGATTCTCCAGGCAAGAACACTGGAGTGGGTTGCCATTTCCTTCTCCAATGCATGAAAGTGAAAAGTGAAAGTGAAGTTGAGCAGTCATGTCTGACTCTTAGCAACCCCATGGACTGCAGCCTACCAGGCTACTCCATCCATGGGATTTTCCAGGCAAGAGTACTGGAGTGGGGTGCCATTGCCTTCTCAATTAAGCATTACCACTTGCTGAAGATTATTTGCCACCCTACTTTTGGACAAGAAGGGCATATGAAGGAACAGAATCGATCTTGCAAAACAAACCAGGAGTAAGACTGGAATTAAATGACTGGTTCCTGTCCTTTGATCAGTGGATAGACAGGTCCTCAAACTTTTGTTTTGATCATGGTGAGCACATTTTCACAGAATTTAATGACTTCCACCTCTGGAGTCAATATCTCAGTTCAGCGAACACTTCAGTCTCTCTGCAAAACCAAGGTTGAGAGTATCCATGTGGTTTCACATGTGTCTATTTCATCAGTTCACAAAACATAATCAGCATACTTCTTGTATTCCCATGTACATTTCCTTCCCTTTGGGCAGATAATAAATACTATCCAACAAATTAAAACCCAGATGGAGACCTGGTTCTGCAAAGAATGATGCTGAGCATATCTTCCAGGCCTCTCTAATCCTCACCCTGGATCACAGCCAGCCCACAAGCTGCCAGTCAAGAGGGGGCACACCTAGTGTGGGAAGAATGGCAGATGGCACACTTGGCAACCTGCCAACCGCATTTTGGGTCCTAAATCTGTTCAGTGTCCATGAGATAAAAGCAATTGCTGTTTCAGTGTTTGAAGAGGTGGCAAGGAGAAGGAACAACAAAAAGCAAAGCTCGGAAAGGAAATATCTTCTTTCAGCCCTTTTCGTTATGAATGACTGACTCACTTACCTACTACACACATTGCACCAGGGAGAGAGTCACCAGGGTGTAAACACCTAAGAGCCTAAAAGGATGGATCCAACTTAGAAAAGAACTTTGCTAACTATACCACTAATGGGATGAAAAGAGTAGCTTAAAAGAGGCTCCATCTGGGCAAATGCACAATTGACAGCAGTCCTCTGGAGCCCCTTGATCAGGAAAGTCTGCCTCCACAAGAGGGTTAGACTGGGTCCTTAGAAGCAAAGCCAGAGCTAAGTAATTTTGCAAGTGATTTATGAGGAGTATTCTCAAGAGACACACTTGTAAGGAAATGAGGAAGGAAGGAGATGACAGGGGAGGGCCACCTATGAGGGGAAGGAAGCAATTATCCTCCAGTAAGGGCAGTTCTCCAGGGAAATGTACAAATGTGAGTTCATAGCAGCTAACATTTACAGACTAAGAGGGGTAGGTGCGTGCAGCACTATCGATGTGCTACCACAGCGTGGCAAATCCTAGACTTGCAAGGTCAACTACTTAGTCCTTGACCCTACATCCTTTCTAAAACAGCCATCTTGGACTTCCCTGGTGGTATAGTGGATGGAAATCCACCTTCCAGCGCAGGGTACACAGGTTTAATCCCTGGTCTTAGAAGACCCCACATGCCAAGGAGCAATTGAGCCCATGTGCCACAATTACTGAACTTTTGCTCTAGAGTTCACAAGCTGCAACTGCCAAAGCCTGTGCACTCTCGAGCTCATGCTACCCAAGAAAAGTCACTGCAGTGAGAAGTTCACACGCCACAACTAAAGAGCAGCCCTGCTTGCCGCAGCTAGAGAAAGCCCACGAGCAGCAGTGAAGACCCAGCACAACCAAAAATAAAAGAAATGAATAGATAAATAAATTATTAAAAATAAATAAAAGAGCCATCTTCACAAGCAGTGGCTTTTTCCACTCAGTGGTTGAAGTGGGGCATCATATATCTTATACTCATGAGACATTTATTATATAAATTTCAACTTCCCATTATGCACAGCAATACTGTTTCAAATACTTTCATGAACACGTTAGATCCCTCACCAGCTCACATGTTCTCATCCTCTTTTCTGATTCTTAACCTCCTACCATGTTTCATTTTCCATGTCATCCTGGATTCATGAGACTTGCCCCGCCCTGGCCTACTTGCTCCTCATTGGCAGCATCCACACTTTATAAAGAAGGAAGGATAAGGAAGCAGAACAGAGCTCGGTACTTCCCCACAGAGAAGGCATCTCCTTTCAAAAAATATTCATCTCCCCCAAAATTAACTGAGTTTGGTCTCTGTGTTCTGAACTGCCAGTTATATGTATCCAGGTGTGCTGGAGACCTGCAAGTATCGATAATTTTATGTGGCTGAAGCCTAGGCTGAGTGAAAGTGAGAGAAGAGGCAAGAATGATAATTTAAGAGCCTGATCATGGAAGGCCTCATATGCCCTTATTCATGGGCCTTATTCATGGAAGTACAGAATATGTGTTAGGATAGCCCTGCATTTAATAGGTGAGAATCATGTCCCCTTGGAAGGCAAAGTGACATGATTGACCAGTGGCAGAAATGAGACTAGAGTGCTGGCTTCTTTGCTTCAGTCTAGTATTTTCCCCACAAGTGGTTCCTTAAAAGACTAGACCTAGTGCTTTATTTCATGAATGGGTAAATCTCATGGTTTTTCTAAGTAAATCAGAACTCCCAACACCCACATTCTCAGCAACTCTAGTTTAAATGTCAGCTGCAAATATCTACTGAAAAAAATTCCTAATTTTGCCCACGGGTTATTCAAATTTCATTATTGTTAGCTTTTTTGCATACTGAATACCTGTTTTATGCATGGCCCCATTCTGGCCATAATTTCAGCCCGGGGACCCTCTATGTGTAGAACAATTCTACGACATGTTTCACAATTTGTTATTTTTTTGTGGATGCTTAACTTTGTAATGAAGTGATTCAAAATAGCCTACAACAGAAATCTGTATAAAGAAGCAACTCTCAACTTGGCAATTGGGCATAAGCACACATGTTCGGGCCTCACAATTACTCACCCTGGGAGTATTTTCTCAGAAGAGTCCACTCCAAACTGTCCAAGTAAAGTTGTTTATTCTCTTTTCTATTTGAGATACATTTTCCATTCCATGGAAGGGTATTTTCTCTATAATTTTTCACCTGCAGGTGAAAAGGACTGCCTGAAACCAGCTACTCACAATTAAGCATTGAGTATCTTGTCACTTTATGCCTTTTGGAAATTGGGGAGATGGTAGGGAGGGGTCGGGAGGAGGAATGTCCTTTGATGAGCAGCTGCTATGCATCAGGCACTGAATTAAATGACTTGCATGTTTAATCTCATTTGATCTTTATGACAATTCTGTGAGGCAGAATCATTATTCTGATTTTACAGTTAAGGAGCATGGCTCAGAGAGTCAATGGTTAACCACAGGTCCCAGTGCACCAGGATTCACACTGGGGTCTGTCTTGCTCCAGGGCTTTGATTTCCCTCCTATGTGATATTTTCTTCTCTCCCTATCTGTATCCATGACAGAATGCTTCAAAATTTTGTTTGGTATAAACCTGTGATGAATAAATACCAAACATTACAAACTTCATCCTAAAGTTCCACTTTCTGTTTTGCATGTGACGATAATGAAACCTATTTCATTACAATTTACAACCTTACAAATTAATTGTGAGGAACAAATGAGATGATCAATTAAAAAGCCTCAGAAAATAATAAACTGCTACACAAATGGGAAGTGTTCTTCTATGTATAGTTACAGTAGGCTCAACTGTGGGGGCTGGGAGTAGAAAACAGATGCTAGGGGCACTGAGCGCTCAAAAACCTGGCAGGTTTGGCAGACACGGGAAGTCTGGGAATTGACGATTTGCCCCGTGGGGCTGCTGAATGTCAGCAGAAGTGGAAGAAGCACTCAGTATGACCACTCAACATCCTGAGTTAGTTCAAGGGTGGTACAGAACTATCAGACCTATGAGCTCCTACAGAACCCTTCAGAATGGCCTTTAGAGAAATAAGCACCCGAAGAAAGTAATAACTCCTTAATGAAAACTGCTTATATGTTTCTGTCCACTATGAAGGATCCATGGTGACTAGATTTGAGTAAGTCAAATTCTCTCCTTTCAGATAATGGACCTATGGGCTCTTAGAGATTTCTTCCAGCATGAAGCCCTTCTGTACTATGTGAGACAATAGCCGAGCCCAGCCTCAGCCAAGCCCAACAGCAGTGCAGATTCCAGCCAAGGCAGGCTTTCTTGAAATGGTTCTACTCAACAGTGGAGGGATATCTCCCTGGGCAACACAAGGGTGTGTTTCACCTGTCACTTTGCACAGCTTTCAAAAAAGTTATTTTAGCCAACAACTAGGTCCTACTGTATAGCTCAGGGAACTATATTCAATATCCTGTGATAAACCATAATGGAAAAGAATATGAAAAAGAATATATATGTATAACTGAATCACTTTGCTGTTGGGCAGAAATTAAAACATTGTAAATCAACTATACTTGAGTAAAATTTTTTTAACAACAACAAAAAAAAACCTGTTTTTATCAGATTATGGTTTTCTAATCTGGATTCTGGGCAATGTTGTCCTGTTACCACCCCACCTTCAGTCAGTGCTCACTGTCTCCACTGAACATTCTTGCTACCCAGAGTACAATTTATTATGCTTTGGAGTTAAGACTAATAATAGCCGAGAGCTAACTGTGCAGCAGCATACCAAGAGAGTGCCTGAAACTGGAGAAGGCTCCTTTACTAGTAGCCTTTAAGTATCCACCTGCATTTTCCTAGGAGAGAGGTTTAAGATGCAGGGACAGAATACACGGAGCATACCTCTCAGCAGCACTCACAGAACAAAGTCCAGCTCAACAGAAAGCTTATACCAGGGACATGAGTGAGACAAAGACAAGTAAAAGGGTAAAGCACTGGCCAGTTAGGGATGAAGATGAGCTGAGGTGCCTGTTTGTTCCCAATCCTCCACCCCTGCCAGTTTCCCCCTGGGGGATTCATTAAGACTTTCTGGGTCCAGGGAAGTGCAGCAGTGGAGAGAACACTAAAGAAGGAAATATCAAAACTGCCCCAAGGTCCATCATCTTGGCTTTTACTCATTCAGGAGCTATGGCTTCAAGGACTCCTTAGAGACTGAAGACCCAGAAACCAACAAGATTATACATCCTTACATGCCAGGTAATTTTGTGGAAGTTAAAATAATTCCTCAACCAGTCAGAAGTTTGTTTAAGAATAATGGAGCCTCACAATGGGTTCCTATAAAAATATCAATCTAATAAATGCCCATTTTGATTCATGAGAATTTTGATAACTTTCAACTTTAAAAATATTGTCTTCATTATTATAAAATGATAAAAACAGAAAGGTTAAAATTTACATTTAACCTTGTATTCTTATTCTGCTAATCTTTCCTCCATTGCATAATATAGAGAGAGCTTTGGAGATTTCAGTAATTAATTCCCATGGCATGGGGCTCAACATGGACCAGCCCCTAGCACTTTTCATAACCTGTTCCTAAGTCTGGAAAGCTTTTCTTCCCCCTTTGGTGAATTCCTCGGCATCCCTCAAATCTCAGTTAAGTGTCATTTTCTCAATGAAGCCGTCTGGGATGTATTGGACTCCTTTGTCAAATGCTCAGGGTAGGACATGATTCCTTCCTTTAAAGCACATCACTATGCTCATAATCACCCACTCTGTGGTATAATCATTGGATTAATGTTCATCTTCTCTTCATGGAAGGCTGCATGAGAGCAGAACTTGCTCATCAACTTATGTCTATTGATAGCACAATGCTTGGCACATAGCAAATACCTGATAAATATTTACTGAATGAGTGAAAAAAATGAGTGAAAGTACCTATAAGAAATTATGATCTATATAGACCAGGATCACAATGAAATGTTCAACACAAATCAACAGCAGTTCATCAAATGACCTCTCTTTTGTTTTAAAGTTAATATTGCTCCAAATGTGTGTGCCTATGAAGTATATTTGTTTTTAGCTTATCTAATATGAAGACTTGACTGAAAATAATTCCTCTAAAACTTTTCTTTTCCTTTAGCAATAAAATGGAGAGAGAGACTAAGGAGTCACTTCAAACTTTCAGTGAAAGTCATTTATATGCATCCATTCCCTTCAATATTTGGATCTTAGAATACTCAAGGGGTGACAAAAGTCAGGAACAATATCAATACTCAACATCATCTGAAATCTAGTTTCCGAATCCGTTCACCAGAAAAGTCCTGTCACATTATTTTGCTATTTTATGTCTCCCGTGTGGTATTTCCAGTCAGAAAACCTTTTGATGGGATTTTGTGTTTGTTTTATTTTCCTATTCATAATAACAAAGAAGCTCCTTTGGGTATGTCCATTCTACATGGAAGAAGGTAGATGTTTGTCAGTGAAAAATGCTTGGGAGAACATCAAATAGATGTTTGCAATAATAAACACATGTTACCAGTCTAGTTTTTCTAAGCTCAGTACACACAGATTCAAGACATGCAACACTCAGGCAGGAAGAAAAATTACTTCTAAGATAGACAAATGTCAGTGACAATATGTGTTAAGAATTTTTCTTAAAATTAAGAGACTAAAAAAATTAACAGAAAAAAACATTGATCAAATTCATATATTCCATTCAAGAAAGAACAGAAAACTATTTTCTAGTCATGGCATCTAGATAAGCATTTCCTGAATATTTTGAGAAAAACTAGTGTGGTACTATATTTCAAAAATTAGCACTAAACAGAATTAAATGGTATCCTGTATTGCAGGACTTATCAGAGCTTTTGTGAACTGTTACATCAGCAGTGGCCATAAAACTGGAAAAGGTCAGTTTTCATTCCAATCCCAAAGAAAGGCAATGCCAAAGAATGCTCAAACTACCACACAGTTGCACTCATCTCACATGCTAGTAAAGTAATGCTCAAAATTCTCCAAGCCAGGCTTCAGCAGTACATGAACCATGAACTTCCAGATGTTCAAGGTGGTTTTAGAAAAGGTAGAGGAACCAGAGATCAAATTGCCAACATCCACTGGATCATGGAAAAAGCAAGAGAGTTCCAGAAAAACATCTATTTCTGCTTTATTGACTATGCCAACGCCTTTGACTGTGTGGATCACCATAAACTGTGGAAAATTCTGAAAGAGATGGGAATACCAGACCACCTGACCTGCCTCTTGAGAAACCTATACGCAGGTCAGGAAGCAACAGTTAGAAATGGACATGGAACAACAGACTGGTTCCAAATAGGAAAAGGAGTATGTCAAGGCTGTATACTGTCACCCTGCTTATTTAACTTCTATGCAGAGTCCATCATGAGAAACGCTGGGCTGGAAGAAGCACAAGCTGGAATCAAGGTTTCCGGGAGAAATATCAATCACCTCAGATATGCAGATGACACCACCCTTATGGCAGAAAGTGAAGAGGA
>SJYV01002590.1:1637668-1658798 GCA_006410875.1 Neotragus pygmaeus
TCCTCTTCTTCTCCTGCCCCCAATCCCTCCCAGCATCAGAGTCTTTTCTAATGAGTCAACTCTTCATGTGAGGTGGCCAAAGTACTGGAGTTTCAGCTTTAGCATCATTCCTTCCAAAGAAATCCCTGGGCTGATCTCCTTCAGAATGGACTGGTTGGATCTCCTTGCAGTCCAAGGGACTCTCAAGAGTCTTCTCCAACACCACAGTTCAAAAGCATCTATACACATTTATTAATATAATTAAAATTCAATATATTAATCCAAATGAAAAGTATTAAATGTGAAATTGTATCATGCAGCTCTTAGATTCTATTAATAAAAATAAAATGTAGTCAGGAAAAATGAGGTACAGAGTGGTTATGTAACTTGCCAGAGGTCACAGTGTAGAGAACCTTCTATCTGAGTCTGAGGTTGATTAAGGTTTCTGTAAACTATATACAGTAATTGTCAAGATCACAGATTTTGAAGCCATTGTCTTGATTTTGATCCCTAGCACTGCCATACACAAACTAGGGCAAGTAACCTAAACATCTGTTCACTCATGTATAACACAAGAGTAATGACATTCATCTTATATTGGTGATGAAGCTTAAATGAAACAACTTATCACTGTGGCTGGTACAGTATAAGCTCATGGTCAAAATAATGAAGGAAAGGAAGGAAGATAAGATAAAAACAAGGAGGAGGCCACATCACTTTGTTTCAACAGTGACAAAAAAACATCATACCCTATTCTGAAACTGAGTATTGTCATCGTCAGTAACTATTATCATTGCCATCAGAGGTATGTATTCAAAATATTCCATGGGATGCTCTAAAGTGAATTACAAAGACTATTCCTGACTTCTGGAGTCCAGCAGACCATTAATAAAAACACATAGAAAATAAGCCAAAATAATCAGGCATATCCTCTAGAAAGAAGTACATGATTGTCTTATTGTATAGCATAATGATCATGCATCAGGAATACAATGGATGAGAAAATTGTGGGACCTTCATGTTTATAAGGAAAAACTGTCTTCTTATTGCTGATGGATATCTTTGTAGAAAAGCTGAGATTTCTTGGACTTACTTATGAGAAAGCTTCAACAAGGCAAAGGGCAGAAATAATTACTCTGTTAACTCGGCTGGGAACTGATGGGGAGGCAGTATTCTGGCTGTAACACGTAGACTGGACAAAAAGATCCCACCAGAAATTAGATTATGGAAATGATGGCTGGGATGAAAGGGAAGAGATGGAAAAGCCAGAGAGATGGCTGTAAAGAGAAAGCATCAGTGAGGAGAATATAACAAGTGTCTTTTCGCTATGTGTCCCTGATCAAGTTCCCTACTTTCTTTGTTTCTCAGTTTTCTCATCTGTACAACAGAGAGTAATAGGGTTGTTATCAGAAT
The DNA here is from genome assembly GCA_006410875.1 of Neotragus pygmaeus. NCBI lineage: Eukaryota > Metazoa > Chordata > Mammalia > Artiodactyla > Bovidae > Neotragus > Neotragus pygmaeus. The sequence continues at coordinate 1,639,061 of SJYV01002590.1, forward strand.
TCAGCAAATTAGTATTTGTAGTGCAGTTTGTGATTGCACAAAGTAAGAACTTAAGTGCTGGGTAAATGTAGCATTCTGGCAATGTTCCCAGGCCAAGCATGGAGAAGGTCACAAAGATGAGCTGCTCTCTCAGTCAAGGTTAAAACACTTCGAAATCTTGTTTTACACATAGTATGTTATATGAATGAAATCATGTGGGAAATAGAAGCTTACAAAGAGTGAAATAAAAATAAGAGGATCAATATGGATTAACCCATTTGTGAAACAGTTCATTTTCTCAAATTCAGAATAATCTTGTGAGAGACATGGCATGGAATTATCAACAAAGGCCAATTCTGGCTAAGAATACTACTGTAATTGATTATTTTTGCCTTTCTTGCTTTTGAAAATATGGGTACAGACACTAAGAACAGAGAGGGGAAAAAGCCAAGAATATACACTTTCTCCTTTTCTCAGTATCTCCCAGCTGGTCCATTCTTCAACCTCTCATCAACTGTTCTGTCCTTTCAAAAATAAGCACAAAGCAATGTACGCGCTAATCTAACACTTGACCCCACACAGTGCCCTCACCTGGAGTGTGGGCATTCTCAGAGTGTACAGCCACTTACTTCACTACACTTTTGTGCTATAATTGTGCTCAAAGGGAATGCCAGATTAGGGATAGATTAATACATTATTCGTCTCACATATAGAATATGGATTGTACCTCATTTGTGCTCACAAAGGTAAGAAATGTCACCTGTCTCTAATCAATGTCAACAAAAAAAGGCTACATTGATTTGAGTTGGTTAAAGTTTCTCTGATAACCATTTTTTTATGGGCTTCTCAAAAACAAGAAACAAAATTCAATGTTTACTATTAGGGAATGGAGTTCTATCCCTGTTAAAGGTAATTTAGAAGGGGGTAACATCAGGAATACTGGAAATCTTCAAGAGCTAAATTCAAATAGAATAGGCAGGAAAACTGATGGAAATGCAAATTTTCAGTTAATGTGTATCTCAGTCACATGACCAGCCTTTGAAGAAGATTTATACCAAGTTTTATGAGCTATTTGAACCCTTGTAATAATACTAAGAACAGTTAACAGGCTATTTATTTGGGAAGGAGCCAAATGAAGAAAAAATAAGCTAATTCATTAAGATACCAGTAAACAAAACCCAGTTTGGCACCACTTCCAATTAATGCATCCCAGGAAATACAACATGAAGCCCCCTGCACAGTGCTGTAAAGCTATGTCAGTCAGACATGATGATTTCACATGACGGCAAAAAGGTGGCAGGGGTTTAAAAGGGTCCTATCCTCTCTCTACTTGAATAAAACAATGCTGATGAGCTGGGGACAGGATGGAGGTCTGCTTTGAGCTCCCCTGCTTCTCTGTTTCTACACAGCACTTAAAATAATCTGCGGCAGCCGTTTCTGACATTAATCCACCTGTTCTGAAGCTGTCGACACTCTATTTACTCTAGTGACCAGAGGTTAGATCAAACCATCCCTATGTCCAGAGGGCAAAGGTCTGATGTGAGCTCATTAAGTTGGAGTCTCCCATGGAATAAATGACAGGAAAGCTAAGTAAATCAAAGTTCTCTTTCCTAGGAAGCACCTCAATGGTTAAAGGTAGAAAATGTTTTGACAAGCCCTCCTTACCTTGGGAATTTGTCATTCTCCACGGAAACTGCTCCATGTTGAAACATGCCTATACACCTCTCAGTCTGAGCGCAGATCTTCACATCTTTGCTCTCAACACATCGGAGTGCAAATGATGCATCCATTTTATTGTTTTGCTTTTTTTTTTATAATGAAAAGTCATTATTTCCCCCCACTTTGTTTCTAAAAACTTCAGGATGGCCTGCCAATATAAGCCAGCCAGGATCCCAAGCTGAAGCTATTGCCAATAGCTTCCACTTTCACCCCATTCTTGAAGAAGGTAGGAAGTTAAAAAGTACATTTCTAGACTCCTTAGAAGCTAAGGTTTTGGATGCAATATATATTCTGCCAACAAGATGCCTTTGCTGGCAACATAGGTCATTAAAACCTCAGGAACGGGATTCCATATTCCATATTCCACAGCTTCAAGGTTGTAAGAAAATTGAGGAAGGGGGCAGGCGGGGTAGGAGATCAGCTGTGCTTCTTGACCTCTGGGTTGCAGCTATGGTATTTTAACCTCAAAATCAACTGTCCAGTTGATTTCTGCTCCTCCAGCTCTTCTGATAATTTTGTAAATACCTAAGTCTCTATACTAAATTCTTCTCTTTAAAATATCTCAAGTACACTGAAAACCAACAAGGCCATCCCTCCTGGGTGAAAGTTGGACAAAGACTTGCCCTCTGCTGCTAATGTTATAGGAAAACAAAAACACTGAACACTAAGGAGATTCATGGTTCAGTCTACCAGTGAAACACAGCATAAACAATCTAGAGAAGAGAAAAAGAGAGAGAGTGGCAGGGCAGGGGGAGAGAGAGGAGGAAGAAGAACATAAAGCAGGGAGAAAGAAAGGGAGGAGGAAAGAAAGAAGCCAAATGACTTGGTGTCCAAATTGATAATTTGCTCAATGCAAACTCTCAATTATTGCCAATCTGTGTTTTCAGTCTGTCCCTTCTCAAATATGCTCCTGTCCAAATGCATCTAATTTCTTGATTGGGTGAGGAGAAATCAACCCAAGAAATGTTATTAAATTGGATATGCATCTAAATGCCATCTGCCAAATAACAGAAGATGGATTGTTTGTCATGTAGCACAATCTAATACAGGGATAATGAAATGGATTAGCTCCACATAGTTAATTTGCCACTCTTATCCTGAACAGAGACAAGCCTATATAACCTGAGTTTTTAGTACTTTACAGTGTATTAATACAAAGTATATTCATATACCCTTTCTCATTTGCTCCTAATACAATTTTGTGAAATAGACAAGTAGGAATTATTTTTACTCTTGTTTGACCATGGAAGGAATAGATACTCAAGGAGACCCCATGTTATTGAGTGGCAGAAATGCGAGTTAAGCTAAAGATTTTTGTCCTTTTCCCAATCCTAAGTGCATGCTATTTACTATTGCTTGACCATCACACCAACCATGTGAGACAGTAAGGGCAGGGAATGACTTCCCTGGCATTTTTACAATGAATCTTGGCACCAACAAAGAACAAGTCACTGCCTCTATCCTGACTTACAACTAACTTTAGATACCAGTGGACCTCACAGATACAAGTACAAAAATAAAAATAATTAATTCTATACAGAATGTCAGGAAAGAGGGGCATTGATGTGTGTGGTGATGTGAATAACAGAGGTGACCACTGGAGAATCATTAGGATGCATTTATTCCTACTGTGGTGAGCATCCTAGAGGGCGGGAGGTAGAATTAAAAGACAGCATCAGATATATAGTTCTTAAGAAACAGAAAAATGGAAATAGGATCCAACTCAGATGATAATTCTGGGTAAATGCTATGCTGTTGGAACATGTGGAGTCCTAAAACATGGTTTTGTTTGATTCTCATCAGAAGATTTTTAACTCCAGCTGAAGTCCTTTCTAATCCATAGACAGGAATTAGACCTAAGTCAAACATCTAGTTCCACTTATCCATAAAGTCTTGACCTAACAACAAAACAACAACATAAAAGCCAGTTTGCTTCAATCAAATAGAACTGATGGAAATCCTAGCAAAGCTATGACTAAACAAGAATTGACAACACCATGGGCACTCAACCAGACTCTGTAGACTTTGCAAAAAAACAACAGTTGCTTTTTAGCAATGGAAGGGCAGATTGTTCCCAAATTACCTAGGTATTTTTAGTAGTAGCATTGGTGGTGGTGGTTTAGTCACTAAGTCATGTCCAGCTCTTTCTGATCCCATGGAATGTAGCCCTCCATGCTCCTCTGTCCATAGGATTTCCCAGGCAAGAATACTGGAGTGGGCTGCCATTTCCTTCTCCAAGGGATTTTCCCAACCCAGAGATCAAACCCATGTCTCCTGCTTGGCAGGCAGATTGTTTACCACTGAGCCACCAGGGAAGTCCAGTAATAGCATTAGCGTAGTGCTACAGAATAAATGTTTGTCTCCCCCCATTCACATGCTGAAATCTTAACCTCCCAAGTTGATGGTATTAGGAGGAAGTAGGGCCTTGGAAAGGTGATTCAATTATGAGGGCAAAGCCCTCGTGAATGGGATTAGTGCTCTTATAAAAGAGACCTCACTGAGCTCCTGTGAAGACACAGTGAGAAGACACCATCATGAATCAGGAAACTGATTCTCACCAAACATGGGACCAGTGCCTTGACCTTGAATTTCCCAGCCTCCAGAAATGTGAGAAATTAGTTTCTGTTGTTTATAAGCTTCTCTGTCTGCGGTATTTTGTCAGGGCAGCCTGATTGGACTAAAACATCACCACAGTTATCCGTAGCATGGTAACACAGTCCACTTATTTCTTTTTTCCAATGTTGACATTTCCTGCTTTCCTGAGGAAGGACAAAGATGTAAGTACTGTCTAAAAACACATTAATGTGATGAGCTTCTGCAGTTCAGATGAACTGCAATGGATCCCTAACCTCTAGGAAATCCCCCCAAACAACTTTTTTAGTAGGCTGAAATCAGAAACATACCTACAATTTCCAACAGCACTAGGATTTTTTTTTAATTGAAGGATAACTGCTTCACAATATTGTATTGATTTCTGCCATACATCAACATGAATTATCCATAGGTATATATATATATGTCCCTTCCCTCTTGGATGTCCCTCCCTNACATAAAACTTAACCACTTTGCTATATACATGAAACTAACACAACTAACTCAACTACAGTGTAGTGTTAGTCACTCAGTCATGTCCAACTCTTTGTGATCCCATGGACTGTAGCCCACCAGGCTCCTCTGTCCATGGGATTCTCCAGGCAAGAATATTGGAGTGGATTGTCATTCTCTTCTCCATAGGATCTTCCCAACCCAGGGATCGAACCCAGGTCTCCTGCATCGCAGGCAGATTCTTTACTGTTTGAGCTACAGGGAAGACCAAAAACGTCAGTAAATTAAAAAAAAAATAGTAGTTTGATCGACCAGTTAGAGAAAGCATTTTCTTTTTAAATTCATTATTTATAGGATGAATCCCAAAGACAACTGGGGAGTGAAACTTTCTTTCACTGCTGATTAAAGTTATCATCAGAAGTTTTAGAAATGTGATTTTTCACCTAGTGTTTACCTCCACAATATGGTCAAGTCCTCACACTCTGCAGTCTGAGAGCCAAGCTCAAATGCAATTTGATATTCAATTATATCAATATAACACATTAGAAAAAGTTGTAGAAAAAGGACGAAACATACTATAAAGTTGCAATCAGAACCCAAATGCAAAATAACAACTACAGATTTCAATACTGCTCATAATGTGACAGCTTCCATATCTTTGTGACTGAAAACTAATATTCTCCTAAAGTTAAGAATTTTCTTATCTATTACTATTAACCAGTCAGAGGAATGCATGCTATCTTGTAACTGATAGCTTAAAAAACAGTTGATTAAATTTGAAAAAAAATTTAACACTTAAGATGTTAAGATCTAAATATGATATGCATGCCAAATAAAACTATCATCTATGAATAGCTCTGATGAAGAATCTTCCTATTGAAAGGGTTTATAGATTCGGAAAGAAAATAGAACACTCAGTGTGATCTTCTGGTGGCCACATCTTCCCTGATTTGGTTTTTAATCTGCTTTTCCACTTGCCCCCTTCCTTCTATAATGCAAGGTATCACTCTAAGTGATTAGAAAGCAGAAAACACAAACAGAACTGATTTCTCTTAAGTCAATTTCTACTGAAGATTACTTCTCAAGCCCAAAGAATTTTTTTCATTTCTGGGATAATTCCAGTTCTCTTGAGAAAAAAAATTGATAGAAACTGACCTACAAGGCATTTTATGACATAAATATCCAGCTTGTCCAATCCCTTGTGTCCCTCTGAGAAGGCACTAACTAATAAACCTTCCTGGTGATTAAAACAATATCATATAACACTTGACTTTCATTAGCAGCTCCTGCAGAAGATGAAATATCCTGCTCACAGGGTCAAGAGACTCAGATTAAATCAAAGGACAGAAAAAAATTCATCTTTGTTCTCTCCTTTGCTACTACTAACATTCAGGAGAGATATTAAGTGAGGTGGAATTTGAAAAATTACTGCAGTATTACAATATGCAAAACTCTTTTTAAAAGACATATAAACAAATGAAATCAACTGTTTCCATGTCTGATATCGTCAACTCTGTCTACATACAAATTTGATTGTTATAGATAAAGAAGTTATCTGTATAGAAAGGAGGCACTAGTCTAGAAGCTTGATTGTTTTGTGTCACTTCCTTAAAAGAAATGCAGTAACCAGAAAAGGGAGAATTAGATGAAATGATAAAAGTTTATTGGACATTTACTGTATTCTGGGTCCTTGTATTAAGTGTATTACTTCCTTTAATCTTCACAATAACCCTTTATAAGGTAGATGCTCTTTGATATCCCCGTTTAACAATGAAGAAACCAAAGATTAGAAAGATTAACTAGCTTGCCCAAGGACATACCTAGTAAGAAGGGAAGCTGTCCCTTGGACTCAAGAAGGCTGAGTCCAGAATCAACGCTCTTATCCATCATGGTATACCATTCCCTCATACACTAATGCTTGTGAAATAGATATTTCAGTTCCATAAGATGTCTACTTGTGTTCTAATAATATAAGGCACTTAAGTGTCCTAGGAACAAATAAATACACAAGACTACCACATGTTGGCCAGATGACCAATATAGTATTAAAAATAAAAACAATAACTACTATAAACCAAAAACAAACAAATCAAAAGCTACCTAGGGAACACAAAACTTCAGAGCAACTATAGAGCATTATTAACAAATATTCTTTAAAAAGAATCATCACCTACCTAAATCAGGTTCCTTGTTGTTAGGTTCTCCCAGTCCATATTTATGATTCAGAATTATTGGAAAAGAACAACTTTGGGTTGACAGAAGGTATTCTATAAACCAATCCAGTGGAGGTACCCCAAGCCTTCAATGAAAAGTTCTAAAATTCTTTTAAACATAATCCATAAACAACAAATCTCTTAAAAGAATGGCTTCTGAAACAAACATTCACGAAGTGGGTCAATTAAAAGAACACTTAATACAAGGGATTTCACAGCAAACATAACCTAGCACTCACTTCACTGACACACATATTAATTGTCCTAAAAATACACACACACACACAAAAAGCTATTGTTCGCTTTCTATAGGGATGTGCACCTGGCTAGAATACACACATGGATCTCCCTTAATGAGTGGTAAAGTCACTCTGCAGGCATGTCACAGATACTCTGCTGGTTACAAATGGCCCCTGGCTGGTATCGTTCTCTACTTCTGTTCTGAATCATGCCTGAGAAAGGAAGTGCACTGAAGGAATCCAGTTTCTGAGTTAGTTGTTAACTGCAGGTGGAATGACAGTTTCTCCATCCTCTCTAAAATGCCCAAAAGTTGTATTAATTTGCCAACAACCTTTTTTTATGGTAATCATCAGTCAACTTTAGCGGGGATAAATACTGTATTAATCTACATTAATGCTTGATATTATACTCATCTTCCTATTATTACAATTTTTCTTTAAAAATTTTTATTAATTCTTTCTTTCATGCTCCTCTGTATCTTTTTTTAAAATATAATTTTACTCTTTATCTTTGGCTGTACTGGTTCTTTGTTGCTGTGCAGGCTTTTCTCTAGTTGCAGCAAGTAGGGTGAGCAGGGGCTACTCTTCCTTGCTGTGGCTTCTCTTGCGGAGCAACAAGAGAAGTGGGCTTCTGTGGAGGGTGGGCTTCAGTAATTGCAGCACATGGACTCAGTGGTTGCAGCTCCTGGGTTCTAGAGTTCAATAGTTATGGCACATGGGCTTAGTAGGTCCATGGCCTGTGGAATCTTCCTGGATCAGGGATCAAATCCCCATTGGCAGGTAGATTTTCTACCATTGAGTCTCCAGGGAAGCATCCCATAATTTCTCCTATCCTCTCTGTATGCTCCTCTACTACTCTCTTTCAGTTTCCAAAGATAATACACCCATACCTCTTTTTCTGACCACTGAAGAACATCTCTGAAATTGCTCTTCCAAAAAACCAACAGAAGTATAGACCACCAGTATCTTCAGAATATCATGGAGTAGCCTTAGAGTGAAATGGGGTGGAGTTCCAAACTCCTCACCTAGACCACTTACCAGGGGTCAAGAGTCACAGTGGCTTTGAGATTAAGGAATTTTACAATTACACATCCTTGGTGGTTAAACAGAGGCATGTGGGGCCAGCCTCCATAACTTTTATCCTGAATGCTTCTGAATTTTCTCGTGACATTTACAGAGGGTCTTTAAAAATGTTTTACCAGCTGAGCCACCAGGGAAGCCCAAGAATACTGGAATGGGTAGCCTATCCCTTCTCCATTGCATCTTCCCAATCTAGGAATCGAACCAGGATCTCCTGCATTGTGGGCAGATTCTTTACCAGATGAGGTGCTAGGGAAGCCTTAAAAATTCTAGACATTTCTGAACCACTTGCTGATCTATGAGTGGTGGGCCAGCTGGGTCAAGGGACTCATGCAAAGATGACTAATGGTGTTTGTATCCTTCAGTGCTAATGGTCAGTCACAAAATAATCCGAGCTCACAGAACACAGACCCTGGAGGTCAAGCATCCACACATTGGAAATAATGCTCATGGACTCCTCCTGACTCCTCTGCCTATTTACACCCAAATGCGCCATCCAGGGCGGGTACTCTCCTGATGAATGGGTATTATTGGGGGACGTGAGTATTATGTAACACTGTGCTGTTTGTTTTGGGGACAGGCTTAGGACTGCATCTTGCCTGTCTCTCATCCTCTTCACTGGCTAAAAAAGATCAAAAAGTCTCCCAAGTTTCTACTAGCCTTACTGATCTTTGTCTTTTAATTTCCTAACCACACTTTCTGAAAATGGGGTCCTGACATAGTTCCAACTGTTAGGTATAAACTTTCTTACTCTCCAGGATAACCCAAGTTAACAAGAGCAATTCAAGATTTAATTACCAATCACTAGAGCCTGGAAGGCTGCAGTCCATGGGGTCGCTGAGGGTCAGACACGACTGAGCGACTTCACTTTCACTTTTCACTTTCATGCATTGGAGAAGGAAATGGCATCCCACTCCAGTGTTCTTGCCCGGAGAATCCCAGGGACAGGGGAGCCTGGTGGGCTGCCGTCTATGGGGTCGCACAGAGTTGGACACAACTGAACTGACTTAGCAGCAGCAGCAGCAGCAGAAGCAGATCACCTATGACAATCATTCCAAAGGACAATTCCAAATATCACAAAAATGAAAGATTGGCTTAAAAATAAAAAGCATCTCTGCAGAAGTACAGTGAGGTCTAAAGATAAGAAAGTCCTATTCTTTGGCATTCTAGAGCAGAGGAGAGTAAGTAGTGATCTCTGGCAGCCTCAGTGATATACTTAAAAAAAATAATCACCACCCAAACCCAGCAGTTTGCCAAGGAGACTCTAAAAAAAAAGTACAATATGCTGCCAGAAAGAGCAAGGTTTAATAAACACACAATTAAATAATCTAACAAACATTGCCTGGTCAGATGGCACCCAGCCTGCAGAACCATCTGGCCAAAAAAATATTCAGAAAACCATCAACCTAAAAACCTAGATTCTACCCAGTAGGCTACAAATCTAGGTTCCTAGATATAAACTGCTTCATGAAAATAATAATGATTCACAAAACCTTAGCAATCTACTCTTTTAGATATTTTTCCCTCAGCTTCTATAAATTTATCATTCAGTTCATTCAACATACAATATGCCATTTCTTTTATCTTTTAAAAAGCAAGAATCCTTGTACCAAAGCTTCATGTAAATGTCTCTTATTCATAGACTGACATGGAGAAGAATTACAGTAAGGCTAAAATTTCTTTTTAAATAGAAGTGAAACAGATAAGGAGTCAATAACTAAAACATATAAGGAACTCCTACTATAGCAAACATTATATATAACTCACAACCTTGGCTAAAGACTTGAATAGATGTTTCTCCAAAGAAGACAAATAAATGGCCAATAGCTATACGAAAAGGTGCTCAAAATCACTAATCATCAGGAAAATGCAAATCAAAACCATAATGACATATTATCTCACATCCATTAGTTGGAGGAGAAGAGGTGTGAGAAAAAAGGAAGAGAAGTTGTATAAACTGTGATTGCATGTTGATTGAATTAGAATGCTAAGTAGAGAGTTCAGGAAAGATCGTGGGATTTTCAAACCAAGGAGGAGTGGATTGCCATTTCCTCCTCCAGGGGACCCTCTTGACCAAGGGATCAAACCCATGTCTTCTGTGTCTCCTGCACTAGCAGGCACATTTTTTACTACTGAGACGCTGGGAAGCCCACACAACATCATGCTATACTTAACAATACTATTTGCACACTTAAAAATTTTATTAAGAGGGTAGATTTCAGGTTAAAGATTCTTACCACATACACAAAACAGAGAAAGAAGAGGCATAAGGCAACTATTAGAGGTAACTGATATATCTTGATTGTGGTGATGGTTTTATGGATGTATTTATCTCTCTAAACTCATCAAATGACATATATTAAATTTGTGCTGTTTTTTGTATATAATTACATCTCAATAAAGCTGTTTTTAAAAATGTAAAAAAAAAAGGAGTTCAAATGAACCACTCACATGTCTAAGTTGTAAATCAGATGTTAGTGTATGTAAATATTCAGTAAGTAGATACCCAATCTTTCTTAGGATTCATGGTTAATTTATGCAGTCACACAATTCTTTAGAAATAGAGTCCCATAGTTCATATGTCATGAATCAATCAGAAAGTCTCAGTGGTCATTTTTCCTGAACTCTCTACTTAGCATTCTAATTCAATCAACATGCAATAATAGTTTATGCAACTTCTCTTCCTTTTTCCTCACACCTCTTCTCCTCCAACTAATTTTCTGCTCTAAGAGAGGATATTTAAACTGTAGGTTGAATGTCATTTGCTTATGTGTCTATGAATACACACACAGGCTTCCCTGGTGTCTCAGTGGTAAAGAATTTGGCTGACAATGCAGGAGACATGGGTTTGATGCCCAGGAAGACACCTGAGAGAAGGAAATGGCAACCTACTCCAGTATTCTTGCCTGAGAAATATCATGGACTGGGGAGCCTGGCGGGCTACAGCCCATGGGGTGGCAAAAGAGTTGGACATAACTTGGTGACTAAACAACAATAATATATTAGCTACATGCAAATTTTCAATTTCTCAAATTTCCCTTCCCATCATTATTAGGCTGTTCCATATAACTGCTGTTCAGGTAGCTCAAAATTTCATATGCCCAAACTTATACTTTGGTTCATTTAAAACCATACTCTATGGGTGATGAGGTTATGGCTTAGTGATGAGGGTGAAAGAGGAGAATGAAAGGCTGGCTTAAAACTCAACANCTGATGAATGGGTATTATTGGGGGACGTGAGTATTATGTAACACTGTGCTGTTTGTTTTGGGGACAGGCTTAGGACTGCATCTTGCCTGTCTCTCATCCTCTTCACTGGCTAAAAAAGATCAAAAAGTCTCCCAAGTTTCTACTAGCCTTACTGATCTTTGTCTTTTAATTTCCTAACCACACTTTCTGAAAATGGGGTCCTGACATAGTTCCAACTGTTAGGTATAAACTTTCTTACTCTCCAGGATAACCCAAGTTAACAAGAGCAATTCAAGATTTAATTACCAATCACTAGAGCCTGGAAGGCTGCAGTCCATGGGGTCGCTGAGGGTCAGACACGACTGAGCGACTTCACTTTCACTTTTCACTTTCATGCATTGGAGAAGGAAATGGCATCCCACTCCAGTGTTCTTGCCCGGAGAATCCCAGGGACAGGGGAGCCTGGTGGGCTGCCGTCTATGGGGTCGCACAGAGTTGGACACAACTGAACTGACTTAGCAGCAGCAGCAGCAGCAGAAGCAGATCACCTATGACAATCATTCCAAAGGACAATTCCAAATATCACAAAAATGAAAGATTGGCTTAAAAATAAAAAGCATCTCTGCAGAAGTACAGTGAGGTCTAAAGATAAGAAAGTCCTATTCTTTGGCATTCTAGAGCAGAGGAGAGTAAGTAGTGATCTCTGGCAGCCTCAGTGATATACTTAAAAAAAATAATCACCACCCAAACCCAGCAGTTTGCCAAGGAGACTCTAAAAAAAAAGTACAATATGCTGCCAGAAAGAGCAAGGTTTAATAAACACACAATTAAATAATCTAACAAACATTGCCTGGTCAGATGGCACCCAGCCTGCAGAACCATCTGGCCAAAAAAATATTCAGAAAACCATCAACCTAAAAACCTAGATTCTACCCAGTAGGCTACAAATCTAGGTTCCTAGATATAAACTGCTTCATGAAAATAATAATGATTCACAAAACCTTAGCAATCTACTCTTTTAGATATTTTTCCCTCAGCTTCTATAAATTTATCATTCAGTTCATTCAACATACAATATGCCATTTCTTTTATCTTTTAAAAAGCAAGAATCCTTGTACCAAAGCTTCATGTAAATGTCTCTTATTCATAGACTGACATGGAGAAGAATTACAGTAAGGCTAAAATTTCTTTTTAAATAGAAGTGAAACAGATAAGGAGTCAATAACTAAAACATATAAGGAACTCCTACTATAGCAAACATTATATATAACTCACAACCTTGGCTAAAGACTTGAATAGATGTTTCTCCAAAGAAGACAAATAAATGGCCAATAGCTATACGAAAAGGTGCTCAAAATCACTAATCATCAGGAAAATGCAAATCAAAACCATAATGACATATTATCTCACATCCATTAGTTGGAGGAGAAGAGGTGTGAGAAAAAAGGAAGAGAAGTTGTATAAACTGTGATTGCATGTTGATTGAATTAGAATGCTAAGTAGAGAGTTCAGGAAAGATCGTGGGATTTTCAAACCAAGGAGGAGTGGATTGCCATTTCCTCCTCCAGGGGACCCTCTTGACCAAGGGATCAAACCCATGTCTTCTGTGTCTCCTGCACTAGCAGGCACATTTTTTACTACTGAGACGCTGGGAAGCCCACACAACATCATGCTATACTTAACAATACTATTTGCACACTTAAAAATTTTATTAAGAGGGTAGATTTCAGGTTAAAGATTCTTACCACATACACAAAACAGAGAAAGAAGAGGCATAAGGCAACTATTAGAGGTAACTGATATATCTTGATTGTGGTGATGGTTTTATGGATGTATTTATCTCTCTAAACTCATCAAATGACATATATTAAATTTGTGCTGTTTTTTGTATATAATTACATCTCAATAAAGCTGTTTTTAAAAATGTAAAAAAAAAAGGAGTTCAAATGAACCACTCACATGTCTAAGTTGTAAATCAGATGTTAGTGTATGTAAATATTCAGTAAGTAGATACCCAATCTTTCTTAGGATTCATGGTTAATTTATGCAGTCACACAATTCTTTAGAAATAGAGTCCCATAGTTCATATGTCATGAATCAATCAGAAAGTCTCAGTGGTCATCTTTCCTGAACTCTCTACTTAGCATTCTAATTCAATCAACATGCAATAATAGTTTATGCAACTTCTCTTCCTTTTTCCTCACACCTCTTCTCCTCCAACTAATTTTCTGCTCTAAGAGAGGATATTTAAACTGTAGGTTGAATGTCATTTGCTTATGTGTCTATGAATACACACACAGGCTTCCCTGGTGTCTCAGTGGTAAAGAATTTGGCTGACAATGCAGGAGACATGGGTTTGATGCCCAGGAAGACACCTGAGAGAAGGAAATGGCAACCTACTCCAGTATTCTTGCCTGAGAAATATCATGGACTGGGGAGCCTGGCGGGCTACAGCCCATGGGGTGGCAAAAGAGTTGGACATAACTTGGTGACTAAACAACAATAATATATTAGCTACATGCAAATTTTCAATTTCTCAAATTTCCCTTCCCATCATTATTAGGCTGTTCCATATAACTGCTGTTCAGGTAGCTCAAAATTTCATATGCCCAAACTTATACTTTGGTTCATTTAAAACCATACTCTATGGGTGATGAGGTTATGGCTTAGTGATGAGGGTGAAAGAGGAGAATGAAAGGCTGGCTTAAAACTCAACATTCAAAAACCTAAGATCATGGCATCTGGTCCCTTAATTTCATGGCAAATATAAGGGGAAAAAATAGAAGCAGTGACAGATTTCATTTTCTTGGGCTCCAAAATCACTGCAGATGGTGACCATCACCATGAAATTAAAAGATGCTTGCTCCTTGGAAGGAAAGCTATGACAAACCTAGACAGTGTATCAAAAAGCAGAGACATCACTCTACCGACAAAGGTTGGTACACTCAAAGCTACGGTTTTTCCAGTAGTCATGTACAGATGTGAAAGTTGGACCATAAAGAAGGTTTAGCACTGAAGAAATGATGCTTTCAAATTGTGGTGCTGGAAAGGACTCTTGAGAGTCCCTTGGACAGCAAGCAGACCAAACCACTCAATCCTAAAAGAAATCAACCCTGAATACTCATTGGAAGGACTGATGCCAAAGCTGAAGCTCCAATACACTGGCCACCTGATGATGCAAAGAGCTGATTCACGGGGGAAAGATTGAAGGCAAAACGAGAAGAGTGGCAGAGGATGAGATGGTTACACAGCATCATTGGTTCAGTGGCAATGAATTTGAGCAAACTCCAGGAGACAGTGAAGGACAGGGAAGCCTGCTGTGCTATATAGTCCATGGGGTCACAGAAAGTCAGACATGACTTAGTGACTGAACAATAATAATTGTATACTGACTTGAATTGTGAAACATATAGTAGTTTTAGGATGATCTGTCATGGTGGCTGAGATTGTGGTTGCTTCCTTAGAATTCTCTGTAAATCATGTTTATATACAGGGATATACCAATTTTGTTTTACTTCTTTTAAAAAAAAAACAAACCTTATTCATTGGCTAGGATTTCTACTACTATGTAGAATAAAAATGGTGACAGTAAACATCCTTGGTTTGTTCCTGATCTGAAGGGGGAAAACATTTCAGCTTTCATCTTTTACTATTTTAGCTGTGTGCTGCGTGCTAAGTCACTTCACACTTTTTGAGACCCTATGGACTGTAGCCTGTCAGACCCCTCTGTCCATAGGATTTTCCAGACAAGAATACAGGAGGGGGCTGTCATGCCCTCCTCCAGAGGATCTTCCTGACCCCCTGGATCAAACTCGCATCTAATATCTCCTACGCTGGCAGGTGGCTTCTTTACCACTAGCGCCACCATAGGCTTTTTGGAAATGCACTTTATCAGATGAGGAAGTTTACTTCTGTTCCTTGTTCACTGACTGTTAATTTTTTTACATCATAAAATGCTCTTCGAATTTTGTCAGATGGTCTTTTTCTATCATTTGAGATAATTGCATGATATTTAACTTAGTCTGTTAATACAGTAAGTAAAATTGTTTGATTTTTGAATCAGTCCTGGGATAAAGCCCTGATGGTTTATATATATATATAAAATATATGTATATTGTGTCATACATATACATTTTATATTCATCATCTATCTATACATACACATACATATATATTAGTATATTATATATATTATATCATAAATTTGTCAGGAAGTATTTCTTTTTCTTCTGTTTTTCAAAGCTTATATATATATATATATATACGTACATACACACACATATATATAGTGTGTGTGTGTGTGTGCATGCATATGCTCAGTCACTCAGACATGTTTGACTCTTTGCAAACCCCTGGACTACAGCCCAGCAGACTCCTCTGTCCATGTAATTTTCCAGGCAAGAATACTGGGGCAGTTTGCCATTTCCTTCTCCATGGGATCTTCCCAACCCAGGGACTGAGCCTGCGTCTTTTGTATCTCTTGCATCTGTGCCACCTGGGAAGCCCATATATAGCTCATATATATTATATATCTCACATATAGTATTTTATATGTATTGTTGGATTTGATTTGCTAATTTTAAATTGATTTTATGTCTATGTTTATGAGGGACTTCATTTGTAGTATTCTGTAATATCTTTACCTGACTTTGGTATCCAAGGTTACTCTGGCTTCATAAATTAGTCAGGAAGTATTTCTTTTTCTTCTTCTGTTTTTCAAAGCTTATTATATCTTCCTAATTCTTTGATAAAATTCATCAGCGCAACTACAAAGATCTGAAGTTTACTTTATGAGATCTTTGTTAATAAATTTAACATTGTTTATTGATATAAGCCTGTTCACATCTTTTACTTCATCTTGTGTTAATTTTGATAAACTATAATTTTCAAAAAATGTTCATCTCATTGAACTTGTTGACATAAAAATGTCCATTTCATTGAACTTGTTGAGTTGATTGACATAGACTTGTTCACATTATTTATTTCTTATTCTTTTTAGTTTGTAAAATCTGTAGTGAAATCCCCTCTCCTTCCTGATATTGGTAATTTGCATTTTCTCTCTTTTTTATTAAACAGCTTTGCTGCTGCTGCGGCTAAGTTGCTTCAGTCGTGTCCGACCGACTCTGTGCGACCCCAGAGACGGCAGCCTACCAGGCTCCCCCGTTCCTGGGATTCTCCAGGCAAGAACACTGGAGTGGGTTGCCATTTCCTTCTCCAATGCATGAAAGTGAAAAGTCAAAGTGAAGTCGCTCAGTCATGTCCGACCCTCAGCAACCTCATGGACTGCAGCCTACCAGGCTTCTCCACCCATGGGATTTTCCAAGCAAGGGGACTGGAGTGGGGTACCATTGCCTTCTCCAAAACAGCTTTGCTAGAAATTTACTAATTAACATAATTATTAAATTATAATAATTAACATAATTAAATGTAATAATTTTGTTGATGTTTTTGAAAAACAGCTTTTGGCTTTGTTAATCCTGCTGTTTGCATTCTATTTAAGTTTTATTACTTCCTTTCTTCTATTGCTGCTTACTTTTGGGTTAATTTGCTCATTTTTTTCTGCCTTCTTAACAAGGAAATGTAAATCATTGATTTTTAAGCTTTTCCTTTCTTTTTAAAAAAATTATTGAATTATAGTTGAGTTAGAGTTTTGTGTTAATTTCTGTTATACATAAAAATGATTCAGTTCTGTATTCATTTATATACTTTTCCATTATGATTTGTCGTTAGGATGCTGAATACAGTTCCATGTACAATATAATGCCTTTCTAATATAAGCATTGAAAACTACAAATTCCTCTTAAGCACTGCTTTAATTGTATCCCCAAACTGTTATGATGTGTCTTCATTATCATCCAGTTTTAAATATTTTCTAATTCCCTTCATGCATAAATTACACCTTAATGACAAAATCATGAAGAATTATTTTCATAAGCCTCTAAAGACAAGCTATACAAGAAAATCTATATGCTCATAGTATGTAAATTATTTGAAAATCTATGCAAGTATAACCAGTGGTGGAGTAACTTTTTATTTTTTTTTCTATTTATTTTTTAATTTTAATTTTTACTTTATTTTGCTTTACAATACTGTACTGGTTTTGCCATACATTGACATGAATCAGCCACGGGTGTACATGAGCTCCCAATCCTGAACCCCCCTCCCACCTCCCACCCCATATCATCTCTCTGGTTCATCCCCATGCACCAGCCCCAAGCATCCTGTATCCTGTATCGAACATAGACTGGTGATTCATTTCTTACCTGATAGTATACATTAAATTTTTAAAGAAAATATTTCTAAGGTCAAGTTTCGGAGAAAGCACCAGACACGAAAATCATTCACTGCAGTCAACTAATGCCACTAAGAGCAGCCCAGGTGCACAATGTATCAGTGTCATCAAATGCAGTTCATTCTGAATAAACATTTTTAAAAATGTAGAACCTGGTAGAATCTTCACAATACTTTGGTAAAATCTTCCTAATACTCTAAAATAAGATTGCTGCTAACCATAAAATTTGTTTCATCTCTGGTATCCTGTGGAAAAACGCAGAACTGAAGAAAATTGTCAAACATAAAGATGTTGCATATTTTTTGGACAAAGGACAAATGTTACAAATCTTCCAAGTTTCTCTGTAATGACAAGTAGTATGTGACATAACAGATACTTTGAAACAAATATAATTACACTTAATCTGTCTCTTCAAAGCAAAGGTGTCATTTTTAGCAATGAGAGCAGAAACATTTGAAAGACAAACATATGGAAATGTTTAAACATATGGTTTTAAGAAATAACATATGGAAATATTTTCATTTTTTTTCTTCATAAAAATTATGTGTCACCTTTAAAAAGTCTCACATCATTTTAAACCTGTTTTAAAATCTTTTAAAGAATTTTAGTAGGAACCATTTGAAATATAAAACTGCAACATCATCCAATTAGTGTGCCAGAACAACTTAATGACATGAGAAGTGATAGAAATCTACTAGCTGAATTTCAATAAAAGCCTTTGCATAATTAATGAATAGATGAAAAAACTGAGCATCATGCTTTAATAAGTGCACTCAGTCAGTGGTGCCCCTCCTCACATGATGCACATGTTGTTATAGATCTGTATTTCAGCCATCAGATCCATTAAATGCACACATCTTTAAAATGAATGAGACTTTCAAGCTTCTCCATCACAAAGTAAGAAACCAAGATTTAAAAAAATAAAGAAGTCTATTCAATCACATTGCTGTCGCTGGTAGCAAAAAAGAACTGACAGGGATGCTATCAAAAAGCTTAGAGACTACTGGTTAATAAGACAAATTGGGTTTGTGTACTGGTTCTATCATAAATAATCCTAGGATAGTTATTTAATCTCTCTAATAATCAGTCTCCTTCTATGAATGATAAGAATATTAAAAATATATACCTCTTAGGGATTGTTGTAAGGATTAAATGAGACCAAAATGCATTTAAACTACCTACATCACTCATAGTCATTTATGTAATTTTATTTTAAAAATATTACATATCATTATATTAACAATTATGTTATATTGTTATTATAATTAACATTATATAGCTTCATATAATGTAAGTCACTTATATAACTTTGAAATACTCTAGTAGCCTCATTAAAAGAGTGAAAAGAAACAGGTGAAATAGCTTTAATAGTATAATTTATTTAACCTTATAAGTGCAAAATATTGCACGCATGCTAAATTGCTTTGCTCATGTCCAACTCTTTGCGACCTTATGGACTGTAACACACCAGGCTCCTCTGTCCATGGGATTCTCCAGGCAAGACTACTGGAGTGAGTTGCCATGCCCTTCTCCAGGGATTTTCCTGACCCAGGGATGGAACCCACATTTCTTATGTCTACTGCAATGTCAAGTGGGTTCTTTACCATTAGTGCCACCTGGGAAACCCTCCAAAATATAATTTTTTGACATGTGGCATGGGTCACATTCCAAGTGATCAGTAGCTACATGTGGTTAGGAGCTATCATATTTGGTCACTGCAGGTCTAGAAGATAATAAACACCATTCAGTATCACAGTTATCCAAGTCTATGCCCCAACCAGTAATGCTGAAGAAGCTGAAGTTGAACACTTCTGTGAAGACCTACAAGACCTTTTAGAACTAATAACCAAAAAAGATGTCCTTTTCATTATAGGGGATTGGAATGCAAAAGTAGGAAGTCAAGGAACACCTGGAGTAACAGGCAAATTTGGCCTTGGAGTACAAAATGAAGCAGGGCAAAGACTAATAGAGTTTTGCCAAGA
>SJYV01002590.1:1658898-1688063 GCA_006410875.1 Neotragus pygmaeus
AAAAAAAAACAAAACTTTTCCATTCTCAGTAAAATGGAAAAAGTGAAGGCAGATGATGAGGAAAATAAATAGTATGAAATTATGATGTATAAAAACAAATATATATTTGGTCCCGGCACAGAGCTCCTAAAGCTCTTGGAATTTCCTAAGTGAACAGGGCAGTAAAGTATAAATTGTTATGTTAACAGGTGATTTTGGAAAGCTTCTCAGGACAGGGACTGGTTATTGGGGGAGCCAATATGTGACTAGAGGGTTAAAACTTTCAGTCCCTCCGCCCTCCCCTCACCACCATAACCAGACCTCCTTGAAAGGGAGAGAGGATGGAGATTGAGTTCAACCTTCAATGACAGTGATTCAATCACGCCTCTGTAATGAAGACTCCATACAGACATAAGAACAGAATTCAGAGAGACTCTGGATTGATGAACACTTGGAGATCTGGGAAGAGCATCACCCTCAGAGAGCACAGAAGCCCTTTGCCCATACCTTTCCCTGTGTATCTCCTCCATCTGGCTATTTCTGAGTTATATCTTTCTACAATAAAGTGGTCTCTTTAAAGAAACTGGTAACTAATATGTTTCTCAGTTTTGTGAGTCACCGTAGTAAATTAATTGAACTCAAAGAGTCACTGGAATTTCTGGTCTCTAGAAAACCAATCCTCAAGAGCTCAGGTGATAACCTGGACTTTCAACCAGCATCTGAAGTGGTGGGAGTGGGGACACTCAGGGAATGGAATCCCCAACCTTTGGGATCTGACAATATCTCAAGGCACACAGTATCAGAACTGAGATGAACTGCAGGACATTCAGCTGGCATTCAAGCATTGCTTCTTGTTTGGAAATCCCCCTCCATATACACATATATTGAAATTTAAATAAATAGATGACAGAAATACACACACACATGTGCATGTACACACACACACACATACAAGGAGGGAGAGAAGAACAATAAGAACTGATGAATTTGAGTGAGTACCTGACATTCAGGGGCTCCTTGTATTATTATCTTAGCAAAATTTTTGAAAGGATGAAATTACTTTCAATAACAACTCTTTTGGCTTGCTTTTTAATTAGAAATGAAATTATGGAAACATGTTTGACAAACACTTATGGAAAAAAAATTATTAAAAATACCTCCCCAAAGTGAACAAAATTTTAAATGTCTAAAAATAAAACAAGAAAAGGAACCAAAAGATTAAAATGTCAGATGTTGTTCCAGTAAAAGCAATCCTGATTCAGTGCAAGAAAATATTTTAAAAGATACAGACTAGTGACTGTTTCTTATCAGAGTGT
Organism: Neotragus pygmaeus; assembly: GCA_006410875.1. Taxonomy (NCBI): domain Eukaryota; kingdom Metazoa; phylum Chordata; class Mammalia; order Artiodactyla; family Bovidae; genus Neotragus; species Neotragus pygmaeus. The sequence goes on from SJYV01002590.1 coordinate 1,660,194, forward strand.
GTTCAGAATGCTTATCCTATCCAACACAAATTTTTTAATAATAAATTGTTTGTAAGACAAATAAAAGAGGTTCATAAAAACAAATTATGAAGGAAGATTTGCAGAAAGCTTATAAGGTTGAAAGAAAGAGATACAAAAATTTAATTATATAGCAAGAACTTAAAGTGGGTAGATAATGTCATCCCAGGTCAGACTGAAGATCTGAGTATATATGAGACACTGGAACAAACAGAAGCATATTGAAAACAGTTGTCAAAGAACAGTGTTCTCACTGAAAGAATAGCAATTATTTGGAATAAATAGATAGAAAAAAGAAAACTTCATACTGTGGGTCATCTGGGGTCCAAAGTTGATGTTAGAATGGAATTTTCTTCATCAGCATTCTTCATCCATCCAGAATGTTAACTTGTTGTATTTGTTGAAACAAGCAAGGGATGATTAATCACAAACTTTGTTTCAAGCAAAATAAGAACTTATCACTACCTAAAGTGTTCTACAACACACATCAAGTGAAGACCACAGATTATTATATGTTTACTAAGCACCTTAATCTTGAATAATCACTGTTGTATTTACTTTCTGATCCTGTAACGCTGATAGCACCTTTCACTATTAAAGAAGAGAATTAAAGATTAATGGAAAAAAAAAAAGATTAATGGAGCTAAGAGTAGACATTGGGATTTTATTTTCTGAATATTTATCTATCTTTATTTACTGTTATCTGATTTTCCCTTAACATGAAGAATACAGATCCTCTATGAAAATTTAAAGATTAAATCTTAATACAGAACTCTGAGAATCAAATTTTCAAAACATTTACATACATTACCAATCAGTTGCTCAGTCTTGTCTGACTCTTTGCAACCTCATGAACCACAGCACACCAGGCCTCTCTGTCCATCACCAACTCCAAGAGTTTATCCAATGGCAACCCACTCCAGTACTCTTGCCTGGAAAATCCCATGGATGGAGGAGCCTGGGAGGCTGCAGTCTATGGGGTTGCAAAAAGTTGGACATGACTGAGCGACTTCACTTCACTTCATGTCCATTAGGTTGGTGATGCCATCCAATCATCTCATCCTCTGTTGTCCCCTTCTCCTCCTGCCCTCAATCTTTCCCAGCATCAGTCTTTTCAAATGAGTCAACTCTTCGCATCACGTGGCCAAAGTATTGGAGATTCAGCTTCAACACAGTCCTTCCAATGAACACTCAGGACTGATCTCCTTTAGGATGGACTGGTTGGATCTCCTTGCAGTCCAAGGGACTCTCAAGAATCTTTTCCAACACCACAGTTCAAAACCATCAATTCTTTGGCTCTCAGCTTTTTTCATAGTCCAACTCTCACATTCATACATGACTACTGGAAAAACCATAGCCTTGACTAGATGGATCTTTATTGGCAAAGTAATGTCTCTGCTTTTGAATATGCTGTCTAGGTTGGTCATAACTTTCCTTCCAAGGAGTAAGTGTCTTTTACTTTCATGGATGCAGTCACCATCTGCAGTGATTTTGGATNAGAATGGACTGGTTGGATCTCCTTGCAGTCCAAGGGACTCTCAAGAATCTTCTCCAACACCACAGTTCAAAAGTATCAATTCTTCGGCACTCAGCCTTCTCCACAGTCCAACTCTCACATCCATACATGACCACAGGAAAAACTATTGCCTTGACTAGATGGACCTTAGTCGGCAAAGTAATGTCTCTTTGAAGACATTACTTGAATATGCTATCTAGGTTGGTCATAACTTTTCTTCCAAGGAGTAAGTGTCTTTTAATTTCATGGCTGCAATCACCATCTGCAGTGATTTTGGAGACCCCAAATATAAAGTCTGACACTGTTTCCACTGTTTGCCCATCTATTTCCCATGAAGTGCATGAAGTGATGGGACCGGATGCCATGATCTTCGTTTTCTGAATGTTGAGCTTTAAGCCAACTTTTTCGCTCTCCTCTTTCACTTTCATCAAGAGGCTTTTTAGCTCCTCTTCACTTTCTGCCATAAGGGTGGTTTCATCTGCATATCTGAGGTTATTACTCTCGTTTGAGGCTAGGTTGAAATCCTTCCCTTCTATGAAGTGTTCTGGACTCATTAAGCTCTGTAGTGACTTGCCCCTTCTCCAAAGTCCTAAGAAAATCTGCATAACTTTTAAGAGGCTTATCACATTGTATCATAGTTCTTCATTTTTAGAAACTATCACAATGTAAACTTTTCAAGTTTTCTCATTTCTTATACTCAATTCAAAGCCACTTGACCCATGTTCATTGTTGAATCATCTATTGTGCTGCTGCAGTCTCTTGACTCCAGGAATTATTTGTTTAAACAATGAATTAATAAAGTTTTGCTTTCACTTCCCTTAAGAAAAATAGAAAATACCCACAACATAAAAATAACAAAAGTTAGGCTTTATTGATATTTTATTGAGCATATCAATGTACTTCCTCTAGGTCCGGCACTGTTAAGCATTTTATGGCATATTAGGCATGCCATAAAAATAGGACTTCCTCATATATTTTAATTAGTACAACTTGGGGGAAAAAGGATTATTTCCTTAGCTATTTCACATACAATTTGGTTGATTCTCAGCAAAAACACTGGCAGCAACTTAAAGCCTCTCAGGACTAATACCTAAAAAGTGTTTGTTTAAATATAGCCTTCAAGAAATAGCAAGGCACCAACAAAATCAGATCAGAAGAAATTCAAAGTGTAAACTATGTATTTGGGAAGATCCCCTGGAGAAGGGAAAGGCTGCTCACTCCAGTATTCTGGACTGGAGAATTCCATGGACTGTAGGGTCCACTGGGTCACAAAGAGTCGGACATGACTGAGTGACTTGCACTAAACTATGTATGGGAAAAACATCTATCTTTTCTAAAGGTCAAGCAAATGCAAAGCAACACAGCCTTAAGGAAATGATGATGATGATGCTCAGTTGTGTCCAACGTTTTACAACCCCATAGACTGTAGCCCACCAGTCTCTTCTGCCAATGAATAGAACAGTGGAATGGGTTGCCATTTCCTACTCCAAAGGATCTTTCTGACCCAGGGATCAAACCCACGTCTCTTCAAGAATCTGCCTGCCAATGCAGGAGATGTAAGTTGAAATTCTGGGTCAGGAAGATCCCATAGAGAAGAAAATGGCAACCCGTTCCAGTATTCTAGCCTGTCCAGAAGTCCTATGTACTGAGGAGCCTGGCGAGCTACGTCCATGGGGTCGCAAAAGAGTCAGACACAACTTAGCAACCAAACCTCAGCAATATAACCTAAGATAATGATCAAACAGGCACACACATATACTATCCATTAAGTTATAAAGTGAGAAGGCATTTTTTGAAAATAAATCTATGAATATGTAGTTGGGAGTCATGAAGGCTTTAATGTTCCATTCAAGACATAGCCCAACAGAAGCAAAATCATACAGGCAAAATATGTTACCATATAAAATAATATCAATCTGGAAGTTATTTTGCCCAATAAAAATAGAAAAAGCTTTTCAGAAATGGCATCAACATGATGGAATATTATATAGCCCTTAAAATTTATAACTATAAAGTCAATTATATCAGACTCCTGTCCTTCCTTTTGGTTGCCTGGCATCTGAGCCCCTCCCTAATGTTGGGAGAATTCCATATCTTATGAGTGTCAGTAAGAGGCTACAGAAATATAAAATGTCAGATCATCATTCTCCCAGCCTTCCCTATAGCTAGGGCATGGACATGTGTCCTACAAGTTACTGTTCAGATGCTCCTGCCATGCTTTAAGGAGGAGCTGGTGAGTCAGAAAGAGGAGCCAGGGGAGATTTCTCTCTAGAGACAGTGGTGGTCGGTGGTGTATTATTTTGCCAGGGCTGCTATGTCAAAGACCCGTAAGCTAGGTTACTTAAAACAACAGAAATTTATTGTCTAATGGTTCTAGAGGCCAGAAGTCCAAAATCAAAGTGTGGGCAGCACCGTGCCGCCTCTGAAACTTGTAGGGGAAAATAATTCCTTGTCTATTCTAGCTTCCGATGTTTGCTGGTGATCCTTGGCCTCCACTCTCTGCTTTCATCATCATGTGGCCATCTTTTCCTTGTGTGTCTCCTCTTACAGGGGTACCACTCATATTGGATTAGGGCCCCCCACTCCAGTCTGACCTCATCTTAACTACCTACATCTGTTAACTATTTCTTTTTTATTTAAAAAATTTTTTTTTTATTTTTTTACTTTATTCTACTTTACAATATCGTATTGGTTTTGCCATACATCGACATGAATCCACCATAGGTGTATACGAGCTCCCAATCCTGAATCCCCCTCCCACCTCCCACCCCACATTGTCTTTCTGGATCATCCACGTGCGGTCACTTTCTGAGGTACTGGAGATTAGGACTTCAACCTCTCTTTTTGTGGGACCCAATGCAACCCTTACAGGGGCTTCCCTGTGGCTCAGCTGGTAAAGAATTCTGCAACGCGCGAGACCTGGGTTCGACCCCTGGGTTGGGAAGATACCCTGGAGAAGGGAAAGGCTGCCTGGTCCAGTATTATGGCCTGGAGAATTCTGTGGACTGTATAGTCCATAGGATTGCAAAGAGTCAGACACAATCGAGCGACCTTCACTTCATTTCATTTCCCTTCAATGCAACCCATGACAGGTGGTATCTACCAATCAATGCCCATCTATCTGCAGTGCAAGCTTTAATGTCTAGTGCTTGGTGGCATCCTCCTCATGCTGGAGACCTGACTGGGACCTTGCTTGGGACTTTCTAGCCAATTACAGCCCTCCTGGCAATTTTAGAAGTTATCTAACACCCTTTAAGGAGAAGGCAATGGCACCCCACTCAGTGGGCGGAGGAGCCTGATAGGCTTCAGTCCATGGGGTCGCTAAGAGTCAGACACGACTGAGTGACTTCACTTTCACTTTTCACTTTCATGCATTGGAGAAGGAAATGGCAGCACAGTCAAGTGTTCTTGCCTGGAGAATCTCAGGGACGGGGGAGCCTGGTGGGCTGCCGTCTATGGGGTCGCACAGAGTTGAACATGACTGAAGTGACTTAGCAGTAGCAATACCCTTTAATAGTTATGTTCTACTTAAATTAGCTACATTTCTGTTGCTTTCAACCAGGAATGCTGTACACTATTTAGAAGTATAACAATTATGTGTCTATGGGTTTTGATACAGTTTAATGACATGTATCTACCCTTATGGTGTCATACAGAAAAGTTCCACTGTCTTAAAAATCCAGGTGTGCACTCATTCATCTCTCCCTTCCCCCTCTCCTCTGGAACTACTGATATCTTTTTAAACTGTGTCCATATTTTTGCCTTTTCCAGAATGTCATAGAGTTGGAATCACACAGTGTTTAGCCTTTCCATATTGACATCTCTCCCTTAGCAATATGCATTCAAGATTTCTCCATGTCTTTTCTTGACTTCTTTTTACTACTGAATAATATTCTACATGTACCACTGTTTATCCATTAATCAAAGAATACATGTACACAGAGTAAGTAAGCCCCAGCGTATCCTGTGGACTTTAGTTAACAATGTACAATTGGCTCACCACTTGTAACAAACACACCTTACTAATGCAAGAAATCAATGGAGTAAACTGTAAGGGGCATGGCGTGAGGGTAATATATGAATTCCCTATACTTTCGCCCAATTCTACTGTAAACCTAAAACTGTTCCCCAAGAATCTATTAATTAAAATGTATAATTATGTATCACATCGAGTGGAAAAAAAAGCAGGATAGAAAATAGAATATGTTATATGATTATAAGCATATGGAAATATCTGTACTTAGGGAAGTTAGGGAAATATTATATTGGGGTTGGGGTGACAGATAGCTCTGCTTTGCTAATTTTTCACAACTGTCTTCCATATTTGTATATAATTTTATTAATTTTATATAATGTTCAAAAATTTCTTAATTTTATATAATTTTCTTAATTTTCAAAAATTCTGGAAGAAGTGAGAAGGAAAGAAACAGTGACCCAAAGTACCTCCAATCTAATACTATAATTTATTATTTTCTTAGTAGGAATTTCAAAACAGTGTTTGGGGATAGAGAATCCATCTACCACTGTGGTATTAAGAAACAAATATCAAGCATCATTCACAGAATGGTTAAGAGTGACAGCCATTTAACCAAGCTCTCAAAACAGAAATTGAATCTTAACTATTTTGTTGTTAGTACCTAGCATAGGCATTACAAACAGAACATGTTTAAGTATTTGCTGTTGAACGGTTAAATTACTTATAATTGTATGAGTAAGCAAGTGTCCTTGATGTAGGACTAAGAATTTATTCTCCCACTTTTCTACTTCAATTTGGTTCTGCTCAAACTGACACTAGTTGATGAATAAAAATTTATGCTCTTAAATCAATTTCTGCACTCATTGTTTTTCATCATGATCTCAATTATATGCTAACCGGAGTTAACATTTACTAGTGGTATAATGATATGGGGCAATCTGTTTTCTTTTCAGGCTGACTCATGAGTGAATGCTAACAACCATTAAATCCAAACACATCCTGGACAATGCCATTATTAAACATTGGAAATACACTCATGTGAAATGGTGAATAAAATTTTTTAGACAGCAACATTATATGAACTTGTCAAAGTTCTTTTTAAATCGGTAAGAGAATTCAACCCTCAAAATTAAAATGTTAAGGCTGCTGGTTGGTAGCATGAGACTGTATGCAACAAGCCTGTTTTGGATCACTGCTTAGCTACTAAGGTCAATAAGACTTTGTGCCATTTACAGTTTATGCATAAATCTAACAGCATAAACAGATACTCTAGCCAATTTACATTCTCAGCAGCAACTCCGCTTTTACAATTTGTTTGTCTTCTGAAAAGGGGAAAAGAACAATTTAATTGATTGCACATAGTGTCTCCCTTACAATTTTCTTAAAAATATCAGGCCAGCTGTGTTTCATTTCAGAGTTCCCTGTCCTCAGATTGAGGCACAATCATGTTTTGCTCAGAATATAGAGGCTCCTAAGAAATTCTATGAAATGCTTAACAATCTTCCTTCTACAGAATCCTTTAAAAAATCCACACAGAAATTCCTCTGCTAGAGATCCTGAAAAACTCAACAGCTGCAATTTCCCCTTCTTATTCCGGAAGCTGTATGTGTTTCTTAAAAAGTAAAAGAGAAATTCTAATTAAGAGCATTGTTTTTACATGGATAAAATATGAAAGCTACTATGTCTGATGGTTAACCATTTTTGGTATGATTCTCCACCTACTGTTCACACTAATGCCCTCAAACAGGTTTCAGAGAAAAATAAACTTTTGTGTGATACACAGTTCACACACTGTGTATCACACAATACTCTTTCACTGATGTAATGGAGAAACACAGTGCCACATTTAGAGGAGATAAAGGGATTCATTTAACTCGCCCATCTCTACTGTAAATTTTATTTTTTAAAATGTCTCTAATAAGCAAGAGAGATTTATATTTTTAATCACTTTTTCTACAGAAAAGAAATTAATCAACCAGCAAGTCAAGTGGTTAAAAAAAAAAAAAAAGATTCCTAGAGGAAAAGAGGTGATGCCACGAATAGGACACTTTGCCTCGTGTTTGACTATGATGGGAATAGAAAAGAGTTGTGAACAATGACCCTAAGATACTAAAACCAACATGAAATGGTGTTTTTATGAGTAAACACTGTTTGTAGTGCAAAACACACTGCTGCCTGGGTCATCCCAGAAAGGTTTTACTGGAGGAGAGGCACACAGAGCTTTCCTCATAGAGAAAGCAAGAGCACAGTGCTCAAAAGCATGGACTCTAGGGCCAGACCACCTGGGTTCCAGTTCTCACTCTATCTCTGATTGACTATGTGACCTTAACGTAAGCAAGTTATCTTACTGCTTTGTGCCTCAGTTTCCTTGGCTATAAAACAGATACAATAGCATCTTCCCCATAGGGTTGTTCTGAATATTAAATGAGCTACTGTAAAAAGAGCTTGGAGGAGTACCTGACAAATAAGCGCTTTCTAAATCTTAGTATAATTATTTGTGGACATTGAGGATTCAGAAAAGAACCAAATGGTAGGGGTCAACTGGAGAAACAGGTACATCTTAGGCAAACAAGGTAGGGATGTGATCACACCCCTTTATGCCAATGCCAGCTTAACAACATCAAATCCATTTGAGAAAAGAAGTTGGTCAGCACAACCTGGGATCTCACTATGACTGGTCTGATGAGCAAGGAATCTGCAGGTGCCAATAAGCAAGAGCCTACCCTTTTCCTTTTCTTTGCCTGATGGATTCTAAGCCAGTAGTTGATTTTGAAATGAGAATAGTAGCTACCTTTTCTTCCTCTAAGCTTGCAGGTAGAAAAGGGATAAAGGGTAGGTTTGCAATCCATTCTCTTCTGTTATTGTGTATGAATTGTGGAGTGGACTAGAAGGGGATGAAGAACTTCAGAAAGAAATCTCCTTGTCAACATGCTAATAACAGACCTCTGATGACAAACGATATTTACTTAGAAAAAAAAAGATACATATGTATATACAAGTGAATCACTTTGCTGTACACCTGAAACTAACACCGTTTAAACAACTATACTTCAAAAACAACAACAAATGGTATTTACTAACAGAAAAGTCCTTATCTATAGAATACTTATAGGAGGATGTACCTGGACTACCCAGGACTGCTTATAGTAAACAGACTTGGAATCTATAGATTTATGGGATAGAAAATGTCACATAAACTATGGAACTCTCTAGCACACAATGGATATTCTTTTAAGTGATGCAAACTGTACACATCACTTACACACCTGTTTATCTTGGCCCAGGATATACATATCGCTGCAGGAAGAAAAGACCTGGGGTGCAATTGGAGGTTCCAGGCCACTTCCGGCTTTGTCTGTGCCCTGCAACTACTTGAAACCTTACAATTATTCGTGCTAAGTTGCTTCAGTCATGTCTGACTCTTTGCGACCCTATGGGCCATAGCCCACCATGGGATTCTTCAGGCAAGAATACTGGAGTGGGTTACCATTTCCTTCTCCAATTATTAGTGTAACTGATACTAGATCAGATTTTACTATTTTTTCTACAATGTGTAACATTTCACTATTTGTTGTTTCATGTTAATCTAGCTGTATTTGAGTGATTGATAAACAATTCTAGTTTCATTTGTTTCTTCTCTATGACAGTCTTTACACAGCAGCCACACACAGGGAGGTGGGAGAGTGGAGTGGATTGGAAAAGAGCAGGGACTTTGGGTGTGACACCACCTCTCACAATTCTGTACCAGCTATTTAATCTGTCTTCATTTCAGCTTCCTCATCTGTCAAATGGAGTCACTCTAGAACTGCTGTGAGGATGAAATTAAGTGTGTGTGTGTGTGGCTTAATATAGCACATAAAACTACAGTAAACACTTGCTAAATCACAATTCTTGAAATTAGGGAGAGATCTTACTAAATTTTAGATCAACGCCTCTTGTTGGCAGACAAAAGGTAGGAAAGAGATAGTAAAATGAGAAAGACCCTGTTCCCTTCACCTTAATTTTATGCTAATGTGCTTCCTGTTGTGATTTGAACAATCAAAAAAGAAATTTGCATGTAGAACTTCAGTCACATCTTTCGAAACAGATTTAAAATAAATATATATAAAATATTGCTACTTGCCTTGTATCTGTTTTCTGGAGTTAGCATATCTAGTTCAACAGATTGCCACCAATTTAAATAAATGTTTTTACTTTCTAACATCTGAATTGCAGTACTGCAGTATTACTTCTAAAAGGCAAAAAATTTCTTTGGTTTGTTTTCAATATTGCCCTTGTCTGAACAGCTTTTCATGTGTGTGCTATTTGTCCTGCTGATACTCTGATAGACTCAACAATTGAAATTAGAACAATTCCACAATCATTAAATGAGTAGAAAAGAGCAAATTTAATTTTCTGAGGAATTCTTCTGGGCAGCCTATTTCTATTGTTCTGAAACTTACTTCTAAGTTTCAATTAGGTCTATAATGGATGACTTTAGGAAAGGATGACTTTAGGATGACTTTTGGTGAGGGTCCCTTATGAAGATACATGTTACCTGCATATTTCAAAGAATTAAGACTACTAAATTTCAAAAGCATACAAAAGCAATATAAACTATCTTTCCATCCTACCACCTTCTGTCAAAAAGTTGTACTAATAAAGCCTTTTTGGTTGTTCTCCTGTGAAGGATATACCTAGCCCAAATGCCATTCTGAACTACGACGTCATGATATTCATAATACAGCCAATGGCTTCATAACTATTATCTTGTTAATCCTTTCATAAACATAAGTAATCAGCATTAAATTAAAATTAAACGTTAATTTTTAATTTAAAAAACTACTAGAACTGAGAACTGAAATTATAAGTCATAAATTGAGAGGTTAACATATTCTCTTGATGAAAGTGAAAGAGGAGAGTGGAAAAGTTGGCTTAAAGCTCAACATTCAGAAAACTAAGACCATGGCATCTTGTCCCATCACTTCATGGGAAATAGATGGGGAAACAGTGGAAACAGTGTCAGACTTTATTTTTGGGGGCTCCAAAATCACTGCAGATGGTGACTGCAGCCATGAAATTAAAAGACGCTTACTCCTTGGAAGAAAAGTTATGACCAACCTAGATAGCATATTCAAAAGCAGAGACATTACTTTGCCAACTAAGGTCCATCTAGTAAAGGTTATGTTTTTTCCAGTGGTCATGTATGGATGTGAGAGTTGGACTGTGAAGAAAGCTAAGCACCAAAGAATTGATGCTTTTGAACAGTGGTGTTGGAGAAGACTCTTGAGAGTCCCTTGGACTGCAAGGAGATCCAATCAGTCCATTCTAAAGGAGATCAGTCCTAGATGTTCTTTGGAAGGAATGATGCTAAAGCTGAAACTCCAATACTTTTGCCACCTGATGTGAAGAGTTGACTCATTGGAAAAGACCCTGATGCTGGGAGGGATTGGGGGCAGGAGGAGAAGGGGACGACAGAAGATGAGATGGCTGGATGGCATCTCCGACTTGACGGACATAAGTTTGGGTGAACTCCGGGAGATGGTGATGGACAGGGATGCCTGGCATGCTGCAATTCATGGAGTCACAGAGTCAGACACAACTCAGTGACTGAACTGAACTAACACATTCAAAACCAACTTATCATCAATAAGTATGGGAACAGAGTGAAGCACTTAAAAATTGATGCTTTCAAATTGTGGTGGTAGAGAATACTCGAGAGTCCCTTGGAAAGCAAGGAGACAAAATCAGTCAATCATAATGGAAATCAACCCTGAATATTCATTGGAAGGACTGATGCTGAAACTGAAGCTCTAATACTTTGGCCACCTGATGTGTACAGCCAACTCACTGGAAACAACTCTGATGCTGGGAAAGATTGAGGGCAGAAGAATAGGGCAACAGAGGATAAGATAATTGGATGGCATCATCGACTCAATGGACATGAGTTTGAGCAAACTCTAGGAGATGGTGAAGGACTGGGAAGCCTGGTGTGCTGCAGTCCATGGGGATGCAAAAAGTCAGACACAACGTAGCAACTGAACAAGCTCATATTTCCTTTTAATTAAAATAGCCTTTCGCTTCTCCAGGGAATCTTCCCAACTCAGGGATTGAACACAGGTCTCCCACATTGCAGGCAGATTCTTTACTAGCAGAGCCACAAGATATGCCCAAGAATACTGGAGTGGGTAGCCTATCCCTTCTCCAGGGGATCTTCCCAACCCAAGAATTGAACCAGGGTCTCCTGCATGACAGGTGGGTTCTTTACCAACTGAGCTATGAGGGAAGTCCTTAAATACCCTCACTGAAAACAACCCATTTGGAAAGAATTTATTTTTATGAGGGCATAGTCAATATGCCTTCTCTATTCTGCAGTGTTTAAAGCACAGAAGAAATTTTCCATTAAAATAATTTCTGGTTGGGTTCTATAATACTCTTACATGATTGAGGAAATGAGTCATTTCTGAAAATCACTCAAAATCACATTGAGATGCTCAATATACTTCACTATTAGACATTTTGCTTTGCCAATCCATCCTTCAAATGTTTTAATTTACATGTTTACTAATATCTTTTTTAGCTACTTCCTTGTAGAGTTATTAAGATCATTTGGTGATTATCTTTGTATGATCCATATTAAACAGCAAAATATTACATACATTATTACACATACTTGTCTCTCTGCTGCAAAATAATACACTGTTTATGTCCTTTGCATGACTTTGTTTGAATCTTTAATAAGATGTGTTATAACCAAAAATGACTTAGTCAGCTAGTTTAATGGTGAATCATTTCAATTTATGAATTATTACTCTCCTCTGCCACTAAATTTATGTTAACTTTTAACTTGTTTACACATTCATTATTTTAGTTATCCGGTTGATTCTCAAACATACAGGCAAAGATCTATGTCCAAAGATACTTATCATGCTATTTATGACAGCAAATAATTGAAATCACCTAGACATCCAAAAATAAGGCAATAATTACACATTCTAATCATAAATACAAAGAAATAGTATGCATTCATTTTATTTTCAAGACTATTGAACAAATGAGAAATGTTTACAAATGGCTAACAAGAAAACACATGCTCATAGTACTTAAACCTGGATAATAAGATGATGAGAGATGCTAAACTTTTCTTACCTTCTTCAGTTCAGTTCAGTTGTCCAGGTGTAACCGATTCTTTGTGACCCCATGGACTGCAGTATGCCAGGCTTCCTTGTCCATCACCAACTCCTGGAGTTTACTCAAACTCATGTCCATTGAGTCGGTGATGCCATCCAACCATCTCATCTTCTGTCATCCCCTTCTCTTCCTGCCTTCAATATTCCCCAGCATCAGGGTCTTTTCCAATGAGTCAGTTCTTCGCATCATGTGGCCAAAGTATTGGGAGTTTCAACTTCAGCATCAGTCCTTCCAATGAATATTCAGGACTGATTTCCTTTAGGATTGACTGGTTGGATCTCCTCACCATCCAAGGGATTCTTAAGAGTCTTCTCCAATACCCCAGTTCAAAAGCATCGATTCTTCGGTGCTCAGCTTTCTTTATACTCCAACTCTCACAACCATACATGACTACTGGAAAAACCATAGCTTTGACTAGATGGACCTTGTTGGCAAAGTAATGTCTCAATGCTGTCTAGGTTGGTCATAACTTTTCTTCCAAGGAAAAAGTGTCTTTTAATTTCATGGCAGCAGTCACAATGCTGTCTAGGTTGGTCATAACTTTTCTTCCAAGGAAAAAGTGTCTTTTAATTTCATGGCAGCAGTCACCATCTGCAGTGATTTTGGAGCCCCCTAAAATAAAATCTCTCACTGTTTTCATTGTTTCCCCATCTATTTGCCGTGAAGTGATGGGACCAGATGCCATGATCTTAGTTTTCTGAATGTTGAGTTTTAAGCCAAGTTTTTCACTCTCCTCTTTCACTTTCATCAAGAGGCTCTCTAGTTCTTCACTTTCTGCCATAAGAGTGGTGTCATCTGCATATCTGAGGTTATTGATATTTCTCCCAGCAATCTTGATTCCAGCTTGTGTTTCTTCCAGTCCAGCGTTTCTCATGATGTACTCTGCATAGAAGTTAAATAAGCAGGGTGACAATATACAGCCTTGACGTACTCCTTTTCCTATTTGGAACCAGTCTGTTGTTCCATGTCCAGTTCTAACTGTTGCTTCCTGACCTGCATACAGATTTCTCAAGAGGCAGGTCAGGTGGTCTGGTATTCCCATCTCTTTCAGAATTTTCCACAGTTTATTGTGATCCACACAGTCAAAGGCTTTGGCATAGTCAATAAAGCAGAAATAGATGTTTTTCTGGAACTCTCTTGCTTTTTCCATGATCCAGCGGATGTTGGCAATTTGATCTCTGGTTCCTCTGCCTTTTCTAAAACCAGCTTGAACATCAGGGAGTTCACGGTTCACGTATTGCTGAAGCCTGGCTTGGAGAATTTTGAGCATTACTTTACTAGCATGTGAGATGAGTGCAATTGTGCGGTAGTTTGAGCATTCTTTGGCATTGCCTTTCTTTGGGATTGGAATGAAAACTGACCTTTTCCAGTCCTGTGGCCACTGCTGAGTTTTCCAAATTTGCTGGCATATTGAGTGCAGCACTTTCACAGCATCATCTTTCAGGATTTGAAACAGCTCAACTGGAATTCCATCACCTCCACTAGCTTTGTTCGTAGTGATGCTTTCTAAGGCCCACTTGACTTCACATTCCAGGATGTCTGGCTCTAGGTGAGTGATCACACCATCGTGATTATCTGGGTTGTGAAGATCTATTTTGTATAGTTCTTCTGTTTATTCTTGCCACCTCTTCTTCATATCTTCTGCTTCTTTTAGGTCCATACCACTTCTGTCCTTTATCGAGCCCATCTTTGCATGAAATGTTTCCTTGGTATCTCTAATTTTCTTGAAGAGATCTCTAGTCTTTCCCATTCTATTTTTCCCCTCTATTTCTTTGCATTGATCACTGAGGAAGGCTTTGTTACCTTCCTTGCTATTTTTTGGAACTCTGCATTCAGATAGGTATATCTTTCCTTTCCTCCTTTACTTTTTGCTTCTCATCTTTTCACAGCTATTTTTAAGGCCTCCTCAGACAACCATTTTGCCTTTTTGGCCTTCTTTTTTCTTGCAAGTGCAAATCAAAACCACAATGAGATATCACCTCATATCCAAGTTGTCCAATTTTTACTTAAAATTTCCAGATGGTTGCCATGTAAGACAATGTGATAATCTAAATAAAATTATTTCACTCCAAATGTTAAATGGGGCACAAAGAACTTAGCTGATTTCCACTGATTATGTTCCCACCATCTCCCAGGTAGAAATCTTAAACATCCTTCAAGACCCCATCCTCCATTTCTTTTGCTTCTTAAGATCCACATAGCAGTCTTTGTGCCTTTCTTATAGAATTTATCTTATCTGTCATTAGAGCTATTTTTGCTCTTGACTATCCCCTCAAAACTTTACTTACATAAGAGAAAGGACTTCTGTAGTGGTCCAGTTGTTAAGAATGTGCTTCCACTGAAGGGGGCACAGGGTTGATCTCTGGTCAGGAAACTAAGCTCCCAGATGTAGTATGGTATGGCCAAAAAAACCCCCCAAAAACCCACTTAAGAACAGGGATTATGTATTATAATCTTCTACCAACCACAGAACCTAGCAGGGTGACCTGATCTTCTAGAATTAGCATCCAAGTGAGAATAAGCTGAAGAAAGGAAAAGAACTTTTTGTATCCAGCAGAGGGTCAGACATGGTTATTTATATGGGATGTCACTGAACCATCACTTCAACCTCATGAGGTAAGTCTTTCTGATTTTATAGACACAGCATCTGTGGGTCAGAAGGGTTCCTCAGGGTACCCACAATCCAATAGCTATTAAATGACCAGGAGGAAACCAACCCACTTCTTGGACTCCAAAGTCCAAGGCCTTTCTAACTCTAACCTCTACCAATAGATAGAGGTTAACAAGCACAGGTTTCCAGAAAGACAAACAATATGGATACCCTTAAATATTCCTTAAATTATAAATCCCTTGAAAGCAGAGTGTGTGTTGCATGTCTTTTTGAAACCCTCTGGTTTTTGTACACTGCCTTTAACTCCAAGAAAAAATCAGTGAGTATCTATTGTCTCCATTTCATTTCACCTGGCAAATCTGTATGCAGGCCAGGAAGCAATAGTTAGAACTGGACATGGAACAACAGACTGGTTCCAAATAGGAAAAGGAATATGTCAAGGCTGTATATTGTCACCCTGCTTATTTAACTTATATGCAGAGTACATCATGAGAAACGCTGGACTGGAAGAAACGCAAGCTGGAATCAAGATTGCCAGGAGAAATATCAATAACCTCAGATATACAGATGACACTACCCTTATGGCAGAAAGCGAAGAGGAACTAAAAAGCCTCTTGATGAAAGTGAAAGAGGAGAGTGAAAAAGTTGGCTTAAAGCTCAACATTCAGAAAATGAGGATCATGGCATCCGGTCCTATCACTCCATGGGAAATAGATGGAGAAACAGTGGAAACAGTGNATTTTGATTAATGGTTTTAACTCCTGTTTGAGTAGTTACTAACAGGGCCTCAAAACACCCAGTCTTGTCTTTTGAAAATGGGATCTTTGTTTCTGTTTCTCTCTTTTTTTTTCCCTTTCCTTCCTGTCTTTTACCAACTTTCAATTAATCAACATTCTTTTTCATTCAATTTCCGGTATCTTTAAAACTGCTTCCGGTGTCTGTCTCCGCTGCTGGTTCCCTAAGTCAGGTTTTCATTGTCTTTCAACTACACTTTGCTAATGGCCTCTGAATATCCTAACCCAGTCTCCCATTTCCCAGTCTATAATTCTAACCCAATCCAGTGATGCTAGATTTAGTCATCTAAAACCAACTGACAGTGTCTAATAATGTCATCATACTAATTACACATCTTCGATGATTTCACCATTTGCCACATTGTTTCTAAGTATCATTGTTTCTAGTATCATTCAAGTATCACTTGAGTATTATAATGCAGATTCCTGGTTCACATGGGACTGGATTCCAAGCACTCCTAGGATGTTTTTATGTGTTCTGAAGCTTGAGAACTACTTGCCTGTATGCTACAGTTCAAATTCCTTATCACAAGAAACCCTAATGAACTGGCTTGGCAACTTCATATTTTGTCATTCTCCATGTCCCCTGTGTTACAGTCACATGGGGCTGCTCACCACTCCTCAAACAGAAAATCTTCCTGTTTTCTTTGTACGTTCTAGTTTTTCAGTTTGAAATATTGCTGTTGTTTGGTAGCTAAGTCNTGCCGACTAAGGTCCGTCTAGTCAAGGCTATGGTTTTTCCTGTGGTCATGTATGGATGTGAGAGTTGGACTGTGAAGAAGGCTGAGCACCAAAGAATTGATGCTTTTGAACTGTGATGTTGGAGAAGACTTTTGAGGGTCCCTTGGACTGCAAGGAGATCCAACCAGTCCATTCTGAAGGAGATCAACTCTGGGATTTCTTTCGAAGGAATGATGCTAAAGCTGAAACTCCAGTACTTTGGCCACCTCATACGAAGAGTTGACTCATTGGAAAAGACTTTGATGCTGGGAGGGATTGGGGGCAGGAGGAGAAGGGGACGACCGAGGATGAGATGGCTTGATGGCATTACTGACTCAATGGACGAGAGTCTGAGTGAACTCCAGGAGTTGATGATGGACAGGGGGAGCTGGCGTGCTGCGATTCATGGGGTCACAAAGAGTCGGACACGACTGAGCGACTGAACTGAACTGAACTGAACTGGCATATCTGACATGAGTTAGCTGTCACACAGCATCAATGACATCACACTTTCTTCCTGCACACTTACCCATGTCTTTCTCCAAAAGAACACATTTAGTTCAATAGAAAGATCACTCATTGGCTTCCAGTCTGATGGCCTGAATTTGAATTCAACTACACAACTACAGGAATGTTATTCACTCTCTGACTTTAATTCATGTATCAATTAAATGAAACAATTTCAATTAATGGACATAGTTATAACCACATCCTAGGGTGATTCTGAGGACTCAATAATAGAACTGATTGTAGATTTTGATACGTGAATTTTCTGGTACATGAAGGCAATTGTCAGTCTGTTTGGGCTGCTGAAAGAGTACTATTAACTGGATGATGTCTAAATGATTGAAACTTATTTCTCATAGTTCTGGAGACTTGGGAAGTCCCAAGATGAAAGCACTACTCTAGATTCGGCATCTGGTAAGGGCCTGATTCCTGTTCATAGAAGATCATCTTCTTGCTGTGTCCTCACATAATGGAAGGGATGACGGAACTTTCCAGAGTCTCTTCTCTGACCTAATCATCCCCAAATGACCCAACCTCCTAATGCTATCACACTGGGGATCAGGTTTCAACATATGAATTTGGCTGGTGGCAGGGTGAAACACAAAAATTCAGTCTATAGCAGCAGTACATATTGGTTATCTCTTTGCCTTCCTTGGATAACCACTGTTAATGTCAGCTATGAAACTGTTCTCTTAACATGTCCAGCTCAGCCCGTATTCTGCAGGTAAAATGCTCCCTCTCTCTCCTTCCTATAGTGATGCTTTGCTTATCTAGGTCTATGATCTTTGGACTCAAAGTCTCCATATAAATAGGAATATATCTGCTGCACAATTACACCTTCATTCAGTTGGGTCCCAGCTCACTAGGAACCTCCCAGCTGGCAAGGATCTGAGTGGAGTGGCTGGGTTATAAATGAAAAGCTTTAAATTTGTGAATGACTATGACTTGACAGCATGCTTGTGAAAAGGTTTGAATCCTTATCTAGGGGACAATAAAGGAAAAAGAAATTCCTAGCCAGATTCATCCAGAAATGAGTCACTCTGTGCTAGAATTCTAGCTGTCACTTTACCTGTTTAATTCAGGGAAACTTGTTAACCTCCTAAAGGTTCCATTTCCTATTTCATAAACAGGAATTATGAATCTTACATTTCAATGCTCTTGTGAAAAATAAAGGGAATTATAAGAAGTGAATGCCACAGGCCTACAGTCTAACATATAATAAACTCTCAATATATGTCAACTATATATTCTCAAACATATTCATGCTTTAAGTATTATGTTTTGTTCCAAAGATCTAAAACCAAAATTTATGATTAAAAAGTTGCCAGGAATGATTGGTAGGTAATATAGTATAGTAGTTAAAATCTTGGACTTTTGATTTAAAGAGTTTGAATTTGAAACCTGAATCCACCGTCACTGTGTGACTTTAGACAACTTACATTCTTTGCCCAGCTTATAAAATGAGGATAACAATAGTACTTGGTTCATTAGACTATTGATAGGATAAAGTAAAATTTTATTTTAAGCACTTAGGAGAATGCCAGGTATGTAATAATGCCCTAGTTAGCTGTCATTATATGGGAACACTTGTTTTTTTTTAATTGAGGTAACACTGGTTTATGACATTATATTAGTTTCATGTATACAACATTCTACTCATATTTCTATATACACTAAAGCATGATTACCACCAAAAATGACTTTCCATCCGTTACCATACAGCTGATCTCCTGGATTTTATTCTTACTTTGCCACTCATTTGATAAATTGAGTGTCAAATGCATTACTAAAGTCAGCAATGAAAAACACTATTTCCCATCAATCCTACATTATAACTAAGTAAAAGTGCAAGGGAGGAGAATAGTTTTTATACCATGAAATATAAACAGGAGAACATAATATCTCAAGTGTCATTCTTTCTGCATTCTCTAATTCTATAGTACTGAAATCATTTTGCTAGGCTCAAAAATTTAATCACTAGAAAAGTAGATGGGAGAAGGAAATGGCAACTCACTCCAATATTCTTGCCTGGATAATACCATGGACAGAGGAGCCTGGTGGGTTACAGTCCATGGGGTTGCATAGAGTCAGACATGCCTGAGCGACTGAACAACAACAGAGTATATTGACAAAGCCCATTATGATTTTATTTTAGGTGAAAAATAAGATCTCACAAAAAGGATCAATACTATATTGAAAAACTATACATCTGAATTTAGAAACATATAAATCACACATATGTACAAATATACACTCACCCACACACCCCTCCTTAAAAACTCAAGTAACTAATAAAGTAAGTGTAAAAACTTGTTGAGTAGTTTTGATGGATCTGATCTGTTAATGCCAAATATCAATAAAAGACCAGGGTGAAACAACCAACTTGAGAACAACCTAATTTTCATCTTCTTTGCATTGGTAATTCTAGAGAAGTTTATTTTTACTTAAACTATAGGAATACTAAGGTATGAAGTCAAGTAACTTTGAGTCCCTATAAGGTAACACAGGATGAAAATACAAAGTATTTCAATATAAATATTTAGCCAGTTAACAAGTAGCTGGTTTCTAGCAAAAAAAAAAAAAAAAAAAAAAAAAGCCACCTACTCACTTGAGTTTTTCAGGTCAGATTCATGGAGCTCAGCTCTTCTACCTCCTAAAAAAGTTCTTGTCTGACACAGAGGCAGAAAACCGTGGAGACAAAGTACTTGCTTGAACCAGTGCAGTCTGTCTTATACTTTTACAGCTCTATTCTGATTCCTTTTATGACTGAAGAGGTGACTACAGTGATTTACTGCTAGTAACCAGAATCAAAAGTCAGTAACCTTGATTTTCAAGCCAGATTTTACTTTTTAAAATACTCTCTCTGAAATATACTATGCATTTCTCAAACAACTCTATTTCAGCAAAAATGGACTAGCAATCACATCATTATTGATCTCTAATGAAACACATAATCACTTTTTTTTTAAGAAATCTTTGCTTCATTTGGGCTGAGTCTAACTCCAGACATTCAATTAAATGTAATTATATTTTGAAATTTTTTTTTTAATGTTTAGTGTCAATTTTAAGCATAGTTATTCACCCATATTACAGAAAGTAGGAAAACCAGAAAATAATTGACTAAGTGATCTCATTAAAATAAATGTTTAAAGATTTAATTTATCAACCATGATATAACATATTCTTTTCAAGAGTATGTGCCGTGCTTTGTCACTCAGTCATGTCTGACTCTTTGTGACCCCATTGACTGTAGCCTACCAGATTCCTTTGCTCATGGGGATTCTCCAGCCAAGAATACTGGAGTGGGTTGCCATGCCCTTCTCCAGGGGATCCTCCCAACCCAAGGATTGAGCCCAGGTCTCCAGCATTACAGGCAGATTCTTTGCCATCTGAGCCACCAGAGAAGCCCTTTTCAAGAGTATGGTAAAACGATTCTCTAGAACAAGCATCAGCTAAATTTTTCTTTAAAGGGCCAGAGAGATCTTTGAAGTTTCAGGCCATATGATCTCTGCCATAGCTCCTCAAATTATGCTGTTACAAAAGCACCTACAGATAATATATAAACAAATGAGCAGGGTTGTGTTCCAGTAAAACTTTATGTCCACTGAAATAAGAATTTCATGTAATTTTCACATATCACAAACTATTCTTTTGATTTTTTTTCAATTCTATAAAAATGTAAAAATCATTCTTAGACATTAAGCCATGCAAAACCAGGTGGCAGACCAAATTTGGCCAGGTAGCTATAGTGAGCCAACCCTGTTTCTAGCCATCACAAAGGAATGTGATGTTATAGATTTACTGTCTGGTAATAACAGAAATCGAGCATCTAGGCTCACAAAGGACATGCTTTGATCCATAGTGCCATCAAAACTACAGTCTATTCTGGAGAGATTCTGAGGTTCACTTCATATTCTTTCTCTTTTTTTTTCCCCTCCAAAGACATCTTTAAGCACACTTGTAAATAAAGACCAAAGTAATATACTCAAAAGGAGAAATTTAAATAGCTCCATCATTAATTATATATTTTTTCTCATTCATTCATCCAAGTGATAAAATTTCTGAGTGCCTACTCTGTGTTTGATGCCTTGAGAAATGTCAGGAGTGCAGAGAGGTGTAAGAACACAGTCCTTGCCCTGAAGGAGACCAGGGTGCAGTGGGTGAGACAAGCAAGTAAACTCAGATGCCACACTCTGTGCTCTGTGCTAGGGACCAGGGATCCTCCTCTGCCTTGGGAGGGTCCAGTTCGAAGGCCCTCTCCTTGCCTGTGTGGCAAAGCCTTCTCACAGGATTTGTGAGTTGAGCCTCAAAGAGTTTGCCAGATAGTGAACCAGAACAGAGTAAGCAAAGTCTACTGGCAAAAGCCCTTGGCTAAGCAAGACAATTCCCTACTTTAAACTTTCATATAAATTTACTTTAATTAGATTGTGGAATCTCCCCCAAGTGAAGAGACTAATAAGTAATAACAAAGAGGAACTTTTTTGCTTTATTTGCTCAGAAAGTTCACTGTTTAAAACCTGAAGCGCTTCTAGTGGGAGAAAACATTGAGTCATCCACAAGTATTCACTGGTTGGAAGCTTTTTCCGATAACCTTTTTGAGTTTATCCTGTTATTTTTTATTGTATCCATGTGGCATAATGCTAAACAATTCTTCTTTCTCTCAGTGTTTTACACCTTTTAAATGTTTATATACTGCTATTATCATTCCCCTGAGTCACTTCTAAGCAAAGCTAGACATTCTTTGCTACTTTAATCTTTCCTCGTAATTTAATTCCATTGTTCCCTTAATAATTCTTATTATTTGTTTTCTCTTCATGGTGTTTTATCTTCAGTTTTCTGAATCTTTCCCTTAATGAAATGTCCACACCTGAGCCACTCAAATACCAATAGCAGAAATAGAGAACATAGAAGTTTACTGATGGGTGCTTTTAGTATAAACCTAGTTTCTCTTGACTTATGTTTTCTAAATATTCTCCTTTCCAAATTGAATTTCTGAAAAATATCTGGCACCGGGTAGCTTCTTTTTCCTTAAATAAAATATGAGTTTAGGATTTTTGCTTTTGTTTCTGAAATTCTAAATCACCCAAATGGCTATGCTCACTTTTTTTTTTTTTTCCCTTCCCCATTGGTCTCTGTCATTTTCTATTTGGTAAACACAAGTTACTTTTTGGTCTACTTAATACTGCTGAAAGTAATTTGGCTATTTTTATTTAATGAAAATGTTAGCTTAAATATTATGCCAAATACATTTCTAAAAATTCCATCCTTTGAAAAATGTTCAAAAATAATATTTTCTCTGAGGCTTTCTTTTCCTCCAAAAATTTCAAGAATCTTTATAAACACATTTGGGATGAATACTAGGAATGAGCCAATAGTAGCCATGCTATACTGTGTTTAGAGTTTGCAGCTGAGAATTTTTATTTTCTCAACATATAATTCACTACTATGGGCTACTTCCAAACACTACACAGGGGGTGAGAGTCCTTTCCAATGAGAGGGGAGAGGTGAAGCCACACCTAGGACTAGAGCCCAGCCCCAGACTACAAATGACCCTAGAACTTCCTCTGTACATAACAGACAAGAAAATATACATTTTGTTACTTCTACAGGACTTAAGTGAGAGGCTTCACAGGTGGCTAGGTGGTAAAGAATGCAGGAGACGCAAGAGATGTGGCTTTAATCCCTGAGTGGGAAATGGCAACCCAGTCTCCAGTATTCTTGCCTGAAAAATTCTATAGACAGAGAAGCCTGGTGGGCTACAGTCCATGGGGTCGCAGAGTCAGACACGACTGAGTGACTGAGCGCGCGCGCGCACAGACACACACACACACACACACACACACACACTTCAGTGCAGATATCAATATAAAATTCATAGCTCTAAATTACTTACAACAATGTAATGAGACACATAGATAGTCCAGTAAACCTTTACAGATGGTGGCTGTCCTTCACCATCAGGGAGAATGATGTAAAATGGAAAATTCATAAATAGTTCTCATGATCGGGTTAGAGAAGAAGAGGGTTAAAATTTTTGAGCTAAAAATATTGAGAAAAAATTTGAAATGTCTGTGTGTTTCACAGAAATTATAGAGGCTGGGCTGCTTTAGATAGTGTTAAAGCATATTTGAATTTGTTAATTTGGTTCATTTGGATATTGTCTTTGAGGCCAAATGTCTAGATTTTTTTTAACATTTATGAAATATGCTAAAAACCAGATGACAAGTAATTGAAATCTGGAATTTTTCAAGCATAACTCATAAACTAAGGAACCTCAGTATAATCTATGTAGAATATTTGATTTTCTTTAGCAAAATGGCAACCAAATGACTTGTCAATATGAATAACCTTAAGAATATGCCCCTAAGTAACTGAAAGAATTGACCTAACCAGATAGGGTTAATTATATTCTCCCATTAAATGATGAACAAAAATCTGCCAAAAACAACTTCTGTTACAGTATAATTTATGCCAAATTGTTCTTTTTAACAATAGTTAATTGGCAGGTTCAGACACTTCTAGTGTTCATCATCACCAATGAGAATACACATCTTCTTAGAGCGTCAGTAAGGAACTTGACCCTGGATGACTGCTGAAAGACATCAATCTGTGAAAACACGTGGCAGATCAAGTCCTAATTCTCTCAGAGAGTCCTTCTATAGCCCTCCATATAACCCCTGGGAGGGGTAGCCACTTTAGGGTAACATAATTGCCTTAAGAATAGACAAACGCAATGGAGTTCTCAACTGTGATCTCAGTGAACTGAGCAGATGTGGAAAAACATCATTAGAGCAATAATAAATGATAAGTGAAAGTCTTAAATTACCCAGCAAAATTAAAACTGTACAAAATAGCAACATTCACTCTGATTTCAAACAACTTAGTACCTAGATGCTTACTCTAGCATCTTAGAGCTATACCACAGCCTTGCCCACTCAAGGACACAGGATGTCCAGGGACGTGAGAGACAATANAAAATTAAAACTGTACAAAATAGCAACATTCACTCTGATTTCAAACAACTTAGTACCTAGATGCTTACTCTAGCATCTTAGAGCTATACCACAGCCTTGCCCACTCAAGGACACAGGATGTCCAGGGACGTGAGAGACAATAGGGCTAACAGCTTCTGGGCCAGCTTACAGAAATTCTCCATCCCTCAGAAAACTCCACAGGAAGTGACTTTTTCCTCCCAGTACCTTGCCATCTTTCAGCAGTGCAAAGAAGCTTCTGGAAACTGATGTTTTTACTCCCACTATGACCTATGACTAAAACCCCAGTCAATAGAAAGGGAATTTACCACTTGTAAAGTGAAAGTCACTCAGTCATGTCCGACCCTTTGCAACCCCATGGACTATACAGTCCATGGAGGTCTCCAGGCCAGAGTACTGCAGTGGGTAACCTTTCCTTTCTCCAGCAGATCTTCCCAACCCAGGGATCGAACTAGGATCGCTTGCATTGCAGGCAGATTCTTTACCAATTGAGCTATCAGGGAAGCCCCTTACTGTTTGTAAACATCTACTATATATAAGACCCTATGGGAGGCACTGGGGACACTGAAACAAATAAGACCTAACACATGCTCTCAAGGCACTAAGGCCAGCAAGTGTCTTGGCCACTAAGGTCAGCGAAAAAAACGGACAAACAAATCATAGTAAAACAGTGTGATAGGAGCTGTGAAACAAAGACATGTAGCTTCGATGAGTACTCGTGCGTGCTAAGTTATTCCTGTCGTGTCTAACTCTTTGCGACCCATGGACTGCAGCCCTCCAGGCTCCTCTGTCCATGGAATTCTCCAGGCAGGAATACTGGAGTGGGTTCCTGTGCTCTCCTCCAGGAGATCTTCCTGACCCAGGGATCGGCCCCACTGTTAATGTCTCCTGCATTGGTGGGCAGGTTCTTTACCACTAGTGCCACCTGGGAAGCACCAAGAGAGTACCTAGGGGATGCTCTTTTTGTTAGGAAAGGTTTCTTGAAGGAGGGAAAAGAGAAGTTTGCCAGTGAAGAACAGTGAGTAAGGGAGAGGAATGGGATATGGCAGCTGTCGAGCAGGCTCACCCCATCTATCATCACAAGAAATTATTGGAGTGTTTCTGGTTTTTGCCAGAACCCCTTTTCCATTGGGCTCAAGATAAAGTCTTAAACCACTGGAGCCTTTATTTGTGCTGTTTGCTTAACATGGAACCCTTATTCCCTGTCTCCTATCAAATTCCCACTCTCCCTCAAGACTCAAGTCCCTTTTGAGCTAAATGGTCCTTGGTTTAGTTCAAAGCAGCTTGGTTTAGGACACTGTTTCTTTTCTGCTTGCTCACATTCCTCCTTCTGCCTTTCAAATAACAGATGCTCTGTAAGTGTTTGCTGAATAAGTGGGTTATTGGAGGGTAAGACATGTGCCTTCTTTTCATACCATGAAGTGCATATAGGGGGAGAAAGATTGTAGAGAAGAGGAAAACAAAGGACAGTGTGGTAACTTGGGGGAAATGAGGGGATAATGTGATGAAGTGGCTGAAAACTCCCTGATCCAAAGTTACATTTTTCTTCTATGGTTCCACTGTAAGCATTCCACCACAAGCCATGCCATCCCAGGAAGTCCAAGAATTTCTCAAGGGTCTCAGATTTTCTTAGGTGGTGTGGGTGATGAGACAGCCAAAAATTAATCAAGATTCATATACAGGCATGCCTCCTTTTATTTTGCTTTGCTTTACTGTGTTTTGTTTTTTACAAACTGAAAGCTTGTGGCAACTCTATATTGAGCAAATCTATTGGTGTCATTTTTCCAATAGCATTTGCTCCCTTTGCCTCTCTGTATCAGATCTGGGTAATTCTCACAATTATCAAAACATTTTCATTATTATTATACTTGTTATGGTGATCTCTGCTGATCTTTGAATTACAAACAATTATGACTTACTGAAGGCTTAAATGATTGCTAGCATTTTTTAGCAATAAATTATATTTAAAGTATTTACTTTTTTAGACATAATGCTATTTACTTTTCTAGACATAATGCATTTTTAGACGTAGTACAGCATAATATAAAGGTAACTTTTATATGCACGGGGAGACCAAAAAATTCATGTGATTTGCTTTATTCCAAAACTCACTTTATTGCCATAGTCTGAAACCAAACTTGCAATATCTCTGAGATAAGCCTATAAAAAATATTTTTTTTATGAAATAACTATGGAAGTTAAAAGGAACACGAAGAAATGATTTATTGCATAACAAAATCCAAAAAAACAATAATAAGAATCTCTACTCTTAGTGTTACAGCTTTAAAGAAATTTTTTAGATGAGAATATTACATGATATAAAATTATAGTCTATAATTTTTACTTTAATGGAATTTGTACAATTGTATTAGAAAATTCATTTATTACTAATTACTTTAAATGTGTTTCAAGTGCTATAAGAATGTTCTTTATGCTCTAATAAATTTACTTTTGCATTTGATTTTATTCAGTCTTCTTTGACTTCCAGAGTTTTACTGGGACTCCTTGGATATATTAATCTAATGATTTTTAACTCAACCAAGCAAAGCACTACAACTAAAAAAATGAGTAAGATCTCTGCATATTTTCCACCTTTCTTAACTATTCAGTATTGTGTTTTTGTACCATATTTTATTGTAGAAACATAGAGGATCTAACAAAGAACATGGGTTTAAGAAAAGAGGATGTCTTTGATTTTCCTAGATTGAGCTTTGACAAACCTTTAATGTAATAGCTCTGTCATTCCTTCCCTTGAGAAACTCAGATTTATAGCATCATAACTCTACCCTTGCCAGCTAAACCCTCTGCTTTCAGTCAACATCAACTCTCTCCGGTACCTTACCATAATCACTGCCATGGAGCCTTTCATTTCTGGACTATTATTTCTCTTATGTCAATACCATTTTGTGTCATTTTGTACCATCTTTATTTCACTATATTTGACCTCCTTCATGTCTCCCTGTAGAAATAGTCTCTGAATGCCATTTCATACAATGTAGCCAGAATTCTGAAGAATAGTAAGGAGAGATAAGAAAGACTTCCTCAGTGACCAATGCAAAGAAATAAAGGAAAACAATAGAATGGGAAAGACTAGAGATCTATTCAAGAAAATCTGAGATAGCAGGGGGATATTTCATGCAAAGATGGGCCCAATAAAGGACAGAAATGCTATGAACCTAAAAGAAGCAGAAGGTATTAAGAAGAGGTGGCAAGAATATACAGAAAACTGTACAAAAAAAATCTTCACGACCAAGATAATCACGATGGTGTGATCACTCACACTCATCTAGAGCAAGACATACTGGAAAGTAAAGTCAAGTGGGCCTTAGGAAGCATCACTACAACAAAGCTATTAGAGGTGATGGAATTCCAGTTGAGCTATTTCAAATCCTGAAACTTGATGCTGTCAAGTGCTGCACTCAATATGCCAGCAAGTTTGGAAAATTCAGCAGTGGCCACAGGACTGGAAAAGGTCAGTTTTCATACCAATCCCAAAGAAAGGCAATGCCAAAGAATGCTCAAACTACTGCACAATTGCACTCATCTCACATGCTAGTAAAGTAATG
>SJYV01002590.1:1689791-1760870 GCA_006410875.1 Neotragus pygmaeus
GAAAGCTGAGCACCGAAGAATTGATGCTTTTGAACTGTGGTGTTGGAAAAGACTTGAGAGTCCCTTGGACTGCAAGGAGATCCAACCAGTCCATCCTAAAGGAGATTAGTCCTGGGTGTTCATTGGTAGGACTGATGTTGAAGCTGAAACTCCAATACTTTGGCCACCTGATGCGAACACCTGACTCATTTGAAAAGACCCTGATGCTGTGAAAGATTGAGGGCAGGAGGAGATGGGGAGAACAGAGGATGAGATGGTTGGATGGCATCACCGACTTAATGGACATGGGTTTGGGTGGACTCTGGCAGTTGGTGTTGGACAGGGAGACCTGGCGTGCTGTGGTTCATGGGGTCGCAAAGAGTCCATGACACGACTGAGCGGCTGAACTGAACTGAACTGAACTTAACATAAGGCGAGCAACTGAAAAAACTGAGTAAGCCCAAGAGAGAATTGGGTCCTAATTTAGTGTCACTGAATATATAAGATTCAGCTGTGTCCGACTCTTTGCGACCCCATGGACTGCAGCACGCAAGGTTCCCTGTCCATCACCAACTCCTGGAGCTTACCCAAACTCATTTCCATCAAGTTGGTGATGCCATCCAACCATCTCATCCTCTGTCGTCACCTTCTCCTCCTGCCTTCAATCTTTCCTAGAATCAGGGTCTTTTCAAATGAGTCAGTTCTTCGAATCAACTGGCCAAAGTATTGGAGTTTCAGCTTCAGCATCAGTCCTTCCAATGAACATTCAGGACTAATTTCCTTTAGGATGGACTGGTTGGGCCTCCCTGCAGTCCAAGGGACTTTCAAAAGTCTTTTTCTAACACCACAGTTCAAAAGCATCAGTTGCATTTAGCTCTCTTTATAGTACAACTCTCACACCCATACATGACTACTGGAAAAACCATAGCTTTGACTAGACAGACCTTTGCTGGCAAAGTAATGTCTCTGCCTTTTAATATGCTGTCTAGGTTGGTCATAACTTTTCTTCCAAGGAACAAGCATCTTTTAATTTCATGGCTGTAGTCACCATCTGCAGTGATTTTGGAACCCCCAAAAATAAAGTCAGCCACTGTTTCCACTGTTTCCTCATCTATTTGCCATTAAGTACTTCCCTTGTAGCTCAGGTGGTAAAGAATTCACCTGCAATGTGAGAGACCTGGGTTGATCTTTGCTATCTGCTGTAAGGGTGGTGTCATCTGCTTATCTGAGGTTATTGGTATTTCTCCTGGCAATCTTGATTCCAGCTTGTGCTTCATCCAGTTCAGCATTTCGCATGATGCACTCTGCATATAAGTTAACTAAGAATCCTATATACATATATATATATGTATATATGTGTGTGTATATATATATGATTATGAGCACATTAATTCAAAGGTGCAAAAAATTAATAAACAGAAACCTCGATTATTACATAGTTGGGAGACCAGAAGGGTCTGCAACCACAGCAGAGTCCAACTGGAAGAACTCTTCCCTGGCAAGGACTCCACCAATGAAAAACCATGGGCTCTTTGTTTACTGAGCCCTCCCAACTTCCTTTCCCCTCTAAAAGAACGGCTCCTTCCCTTGTCCTTGGGAGACTTGCATGTGGCTCATCCTAATTGCAGACCCTGACTGCACTTCTCTGCTGATCCCAAATAAACTCAATTTTGTGGGGGGAAATGTCTGGCAGTTTATTATTATTTCAGGTCAACAGAGGTGATAGAGTTGCTATGCTTTCTATGTGGACTCAAGAGCAGTAAAGCTGCCCTACAGAGAAAGAAAAGGAAGAAGAGGAGCCTTGATGCACTTCCAATATGTCATTCTTTCAGGCCCACCTGCCTTCCTGTGCTGTGGCCAGTGAGACAATGTGGATCCCCTTTGGGTTTTAGGTTTACTTGCCTATTTCTACCACGTTTAGCCAGAGATAGCTTTTATTAGTACATGTACATTTATAAAAAGCAAAGTTATTTTTGAGGGTTTGCAAAATCTAAAGCTCGATGAACACTATCCACATTAGGAAATAAACAGCAAATCTCACTATAACTTAATCCAATATATGAAATTACCTGGAGCCCTAGAAAAATCCAAGCTGAAGAAATTTACTCTCATAAAGTATTGAAATCTATTCTCATAAAGTATATTTGAGACAGAGCAGAAATTGAGACCAAAAAATGCAGAAGAATGTCAGTATCTCAGTGGCGGGCAATTTATTTCTTCCACCTGTTGTCCAATTCGTCCCACGTCTCCTAACTATTGCTTCTCTTGTCAATCAACGGGCCCTTCTGATAACTAAGTAGATAAAACCTGTGGAGAGTGTCTCTGGGGTAGGAGTGGAAGAGGAAGTCTGAGAGTGGGTGGCAAAGAAACTGGCTGCCAGTTTCAGAAAAAAAAAAAATTGCCTGTAATGATACGAGTGACACTAAGTGGCAGAGTGGCTAGAGCACACAAGAAAGTCACTGAATGTACTCAAAAAATGAGGGGCATGTCAGCAAATGGGAAAATACAGCTATGTCACAACTAAACAGCTCTGAAGTCAGCTTTGTTAATGGACTAGACACACATATTTAGGAAAAACTAGAGTTAATTTTAAAATCTCCGTGTTTGTGGATCATGCTAAAATATCCATCCAGTATTTAATAAAATAACTACAAGCTCATTGTACATCAAACCTTTAGAATCTCTTCCTCTCTGATGTCTTTCATGGCAATGAGGCATAGAGTAGATGTGTGGTTATCATAATATAAAATTAGCTCACTGGACAAGAACTAGGCACAGCATGTGGCAGTGTTGAGCCTTAGAAAATGATGGCTACTAATTATAACTAATTAACCTCAACTGACTTATTAATGATAACCAGAATGTTTAAAAAGTAATATAACAATAATAATAATATTAATTATATACTTAAATATTCACCCACAACTTCTTTACAAAATTAATTATCCTGACAGAAATGTAGGACAGAAGGAAAACTAACACTAGCCTAAAACAAGTATAACATGCTTGCAGAAGATTTCTTTTCCTTTTTAGAAATAGCTATTTTTATCTTTCTGATTATTAAAAAAAAAACTTTCAAAGAATCAGAAAACTTAGAAGGGTATAAAAAAGAAATTTTAAACGACCTAATTTACAACACTAGGTTCATTAATTAATATTCCTGAAATTATCCTTCCCAGACTACACTAAAAAGTTGAGAACTACTATACTAGGTAGATTTTTCAGTCTGCTTTGACAAAAGGTTGAACCAGAATTTTTAATAACAGTTTTATTAAGATGCAATTTGCATGCTATATAAATCAACCTTTTAAAATATACGAATGGACTTTTTGTATATGCATAGAGTTGTCAAGCCATTGCTAATATATGACTTTAGAATATTGTCATTACCATTAGCAGTCACTCCCCACTGCTCCTACCCTCAAGTCTCCAGTAAACATTAACCTATTTCTGCCCCTAAATATTTCCCTATTTTGGAAATTTCACATAAATAAAATCATATAATATGTGATCTTTGTGGCTAGCTTCTTTCACTTAGCATGTCTTCAATATTCATCATGTTGTAGCATGTATCTGGAGAAGGCAATGGCACCCCACTCCAGTACTCTTGCCTGGGAAATCCCACGGGTGGAGGACCCTGGTAGGCTGCAGTTCATGGGGTCACTAAGAGTCGGGCACGACTGAGCGACTTCACTTTCACTCTTCACTTTCATGCATTGGAGAAGGAAATGGCAACCCACTCCAGTGTTCTTGCCTGGAGAATCCCAGGGACGGGGGAGCCTGGTGGGCTGCCATCTCTGGGGTCGCACAGAGTCAGACACGACTGAAGTGACTTAGCAGCAGTAGCAGTAGCATGTATCACTACTTCATTTCCTTTTATTGATGAACTGCTGTTGCTGCTGCTAAGTTGCTTCAGTCATGTCCGACTCTGTGCGACCCCACAGACGGCAGGCCACCAGGCTCCCCCGTCCCTAGGATTCTCCAGACAAGAACATACCCCATTATATGGACACATGGCATTTTGTTTATCTATTTATCAGTTGATAAACATTTTTTTTTCACTTTTTGGCTATTATGAACATTCATGTAAAAGCTTTTGTGTAAATGTATATTTTCATTTTCTTTCATGGAATTGCTAGGTCATAGGGTAACTATGTTTAATTGTTTGAGGTCCTGCCAGACTGTTTTCCAAAGTGACTCCACCAACCTGCATTCCCACCAGCAGTATATGAGACTTTTGATTTTTTCACATCCTCAACACTTGTTATTATCTGAATTTTTTTATTCTAGGCATCACAGTAGGTATGACGTGGTATTTTGGGGTTTTGATTTGCATTTCAATGATGGATAATGATGCTGAGTATCTTTTCATATGTTCACCGGACATTTGTATATCTTTCTCAGAGAAATGTCTGTTCAGACTCTGCCTGTTTTTAAATTAGGGATTCTTAAAGAGATGGGAATACCAGACCACCTGACGTCCCACTTGAGAAAACTGTATGCAGGTCAGGAAGCAACAGTTAGAACCAGACATGGAACAACAGACTGGTTCCAAATTGGGAAAGGCATACGTCAAGGCTGTATATTGTCACACTGCTTATTTAACTTATATGCAGAGTACATCATGAGAAATGCTTGGCTGGATGAAGCACAAGCTGAAATCAAGATTGCCAGGAGAAATATCAATAACTTCAGATATGCAGATGACATCACCCTTATGGCAGAAAACAAAGAAGAACTAAAGAGCCTCTTGATAAAAGTGAAAGTGGAGAGTGAAAAAGTTGGCTTCGAGCTAGCTCAACATTCAGGAAAGTAAGATCGTGGCAGCTGGTTCCATCACTTCATGGAAAAATAGATGGGGAAACAGTGGAAACAGTGGCAGACTATTTGGGGGGGGGCTCCAAAATCACTGCAGATGGTGACTGCAGCCATGAAATTAAAAGATGCTTACTCCTTGGAAGGAAAGCTATGACCAACCTAGACAGCATATTAAAAAGCAGAGACATTATTTTGCCAAACAAAGGTCCGTCTCATCAAGGCTATGGTTTTTCCAGTAGTCATGTATGGATGTGAGAATTGGACAGTAAAGGAAGCTGAGTACCAAAGAATTGATGCCTTTGAACTGTGGTGTTGGAGAAGACTCGTTAGAGTCCATTGGACTGCAGGGAGATCCAACCGGTCCATCCTAAAGGAAATTAGTCCTGAATATTCATTGGAAGGACTGATGTTGAGGCTGAAACTTCAATATTTTGACCACTTGATGCGAAGAACTAACTCATTTGAAAAGACCCTGAGCTGGGAAAGACTGAAGGTGGGAGAAGAAGGGGATAGAGGATGAGATGGTTGGATGGCATCACTGGCTCAATGGACATGAGTTTGAGTAACCTTTGGTAGTTAGTAATGGACAGGGAGGCCTGGCGTGCTGCAGTCCATGGGGTCACAAAGAGTCGGACATGATTGAGACTGAATCGAACTGATTTGTCTTTTTTATTACCTAGTTCTTTAAAAAATAGACCCTTAACAAATAAATGATTATTTTCTATCATTCTAGGAGTTGTAATTTCACTTTCTTTTTGATGTTCTTTGAAGCAAAAAAGGTGTAAACTGTGATGAAATTCTATTTATATATATTTTTTCTCTTGTGTTTGTGCGGTTGGAAACATAGCAAACAAACTGTTACCCAAGGACAGAAAGATTTACAACTATATTTTCTTCTAAAAATTTACAACTTTAGGTCTAACATTTAGATCTATGATCTATTATGAACTAATTTCTGTATATGGAGTTAGGTAGAAGTCCCAACTTCATTCTTTTCCATGAGGACATCCACTAGTCCCACTACCATTTCTTGAAAAGACTTATTTCCCCATTAAACACTCTTAACATCATTTTTTTAAGTGGACCATAAATAGAGGTATAGGAATATTTCTTGACTATCAATCCTATTTCCTGATCTATATGTCAATTCTTATCCCAGTACCACATTGTGTTGAATAATAAAGCTTTGTAATATGTTTTGAAATTGGGAAGTGTGAGTCTTTTAACTCTGTTCTTTTTCAAGATACTTTTGCTTTTTTGAGTCTCTTACAGGACATTTAGTATCAACATGCCAACTCATGCAAAGAAGCAAATGGATTTTCATAAGAGTGGAATTGTCTGCAGATTAATTTGCAGAGTACTGCTGTATTAACAATACCATGTCTTTGGGTCCATGAATATGGGATGCCTTTCCATATTAGTCCTTTAATTTCTTTCAACAATGTTTTGTAGTTTTCAGTGTACAAGTCTTAAATTTCTTTTGCTAAAGTTGTCCCTAAGTATATTTTGATGCTATTAAAATGGATTGTTTTCTTGATTTCATTTTCATCATATTGGTTGCTTGTGTATAGAAATGAAACTGACATATATTAATTTTTTATCCTACAACTTTGATAAATTCATTCATTAGCTCTATTTTTTCCAGATTCCTTAAGTTTTTCAATATACAAGACCATGTCATTTGCAAATAAAGTTTTTCTTCTTCCATTCCAATCATGATACCTTTTATTTCTTTTTCTTGCCCTATTTCCCAGATTAGAACTTCCAGTAGAATGTTAAAGAGCAGTTGTGAGTGCAGACATTCTTCTCTTGTTCCTGATCCTACAGGGAAAGCATTCAATCTTTTAGGGCTTTTAGTAGTCTCTTAAGTATGATGATAGTTGAAGGCTTCTATTCCAAGGTTGTTCAATGTTTTTCTTTTATTGTGAAAGAATGTTACATTTTATCAAATGCTTTTCTTGTGTCTATTGAAATGATCATGTGGTTTTTGTCCTTTACTCTATTAATAAGATATATTACATCACTAGTATTTTGTTAGGGATTTTTGTGTCTGTATTTACAAAGGATATTGGTCTATAGTTTTCTTGTGAGTCTTCCTGAGTTTGATATCAGGGTAATATTGCTCTGAGTTGGGAAGTATTCACTTCTTTTTTTACATAAATTTATGAAGGACTAATGTGACATTCTTTGGGCACTCTGAATACATCATTTTGGGCCTTCAGTTAACAGTTTCAGTGAAAAGTGAGCTGTATATCTTACTGAATGGGAAGATCCATTATATATAATAAATTGTTTTCCTCATGCTACTTTCAAGATTCTGTTTGTCTTTGTCTTTCAATGATTTGACTAATTTGTCTAGGTGTAGATATCTGAATTTATCCCACTTGGAATTGGCTGAGTTTCCTGTACACTCAGATTGATGTTTTTCATCAGTCTGGGGGCAAGTTTGCCAATATTTCATGAAATATTCTGTCCCTTCCTCTTTCTCTCTCTTCTCTCACCTCTCTCCTGCTGGGACTCATACTATGCATGTATTGATACATTTGATAACATCCACAGGTCTCTGAGACTCTGATCATTTTTCTTCATTCTTTTTCTTTTTGTTTCTCAGCCTGGATAATCTCAGTTGGGCTTGCTTCAGTTCTGCTGGTTCTTTCTTCTGCTAGCTCATATCTGCTTTGGAGCTCCCTACTGAATTTTTCATTTCAGCTATTGTACTTTTCAATTCCAAAGTTACTATTCATATCTTTATAATCTAGCTCTTTATTTATAGCCACTATCTGGTAAGATATCATCCTTCTATTTTCCTTTAATTCTTCAGACATGGATTTCTTTTAGTTCTTTGAATATATTTACATAGCTAAAGTCTATTAAACATAATAGCTAAAGGAATTGTGCTCAATAATTCGAGCATTCTGGCTTCCTCAGGAATAGTTCCCATTGACTGCTTTTCTTCTTTTGTAGGGACCATACTTACTCATTTCTTTGTGTGTCTTACAATTTTTTGTTGAAAAGTAAACATTTTAAGTAATATACTGTAGCAACTTTGGAAATCAGATTCTCACCCCTACCCAGGGTTTGCTGTTGCTCTTTTTGTTTCTGCTGTTGTTGTTTGTTTACTGACTTTCCGGAACTAATTCTACAGAGTCTGTATTCTAGCTAGGTTATGTGTAGCTACAGAATTCTCTGCTCAGTTAGTCAACGGTTGGTTAATAATTGGACAGGGATTTTCTTAATTGCCTTAAACTAAATTTCCCAGTGTTTGTTGAGGGGTTCTATGTGTATACTGGGGCACAGCTGCAATGCACTGGGAAGTTTATAACTCTGCCTTTAGTGCCTTCACTTCCTGATTGTACAGAGCCTCAAAGTCAGTCAGAAATGATAAATCAGGACATTCTCTGGTCCTTTCTGACATGATCACAGCCTTACACATGTGTGCAGCCTTGTATGTCCCCAAGACTATGGAAAAGCTTTTCAAAAACTCCCTATGGACATCTTGCTTCCCACATCTTCCTTTTAAGTTTGTAGTCAGGCTCTTGGTTGCCCCAATCAGCATTGCAGCCTTGGACAGCAGTAGCATTAAACAATTGACAATGATTATCTTTTACACACTTCTAGAGGACAGTGATTTTCCTAGATAGTAAGCTCCAAATCTGGAGAAGGCAATGGCACCCAACTCCAGTACTTTTGCCCAGAAAATCCCATGGAAGGAGGAGCCTGGTAGGCTGCAGTCCATGAGGTTGCTAAGGGTCGGGCACCACTGAGCAACTTCACTTTCACTTTTCACTTTCATACACTGGAGAAGGAAATGGCAACCCACTCCAGTGTTCTTGCCTGGAGAATCCCAGGGACAGCGGAGCCTGGTGGGCTGCCGTTAATGGGGTCGCACAGAGTCAGATACGACTGAAGTGACTTAAGCAGCAGCAGCAAGCTCCAAATCAGTCAATTACATATGTCCTGTGAAGAGAGCTTTTCCAGGTAACTGTGGAAAAAGTCAAGTAATGACAATACTCTGGAGAGAGAATGTTTTGGAGAGTTCCAAACCCATTAGCCCAGTGGCTACTAGGTTGTTAATTGTGAGACTTCTAGTAATCAAGGCTACCACAGAACTGGGTGAAGGGGAATGAGTATAGGATAAGTAAGAATGTCACAAAGGTCACTGTTACTACTGAGATTCAGCTGTTTTCCTTAATAGATGCTTCTCAGATTTTTGTAAGCCTTTGGTTACCTTCTAGAGCTTTGAAAAACTTGATTTTGATAAACTCTGCTAGCTATCTCACTGCTTTTATGGAGGTGTAATTGTTAAAGACCCATTCCCAAAGTTCTTCATCCCTTCACACTTTTAAAAATAAGTATTGTAAAACTTTTTCCTGTACTAAAAATAATGTCAATGTATGGCAAAGCCAATAGAGTATTGTAAAGTAAAATTTAAAAAATAAATAAATTAAAAAAAAATGAGAACATGACATTTGAAGCAATGATCTTCAATTTAGAAACACTTATAGTTCACAGTATTCTAATCCAGGTAAGAAAGTACAGTTGCNTCAATGTATGGCAAAGCCAATAGAGTATTGTAAAGTAAAATTTAAAAAATAAATAAATTAAAAAAAAATGAGAACATGACATTTGAAGCAATGATCTTCAATTTAGAAACACTTATAGTTCACAGTATTCTAATCCAGGTAAGAAAGTACAGTTGCCTTAGCTAATCCTAACATTAAAGTAAAACTCATTCTACTATTTCTTGAAGGACAGAATAACTGAACTGATGCCTGACTAAATAAATGAATCAGTGAGTGAACACATGCATGACTGATGAATGTCCTTCCTCCCCAGAAGCTCAAGTGTGACCAAGCAAGGCAGGCTGGCAGCATACCAAGATGCCTTCTAGGGAGGCAATTATTATCTTGGTGATTTTACCCTGATGCCAAGTCTGGCTTTTGGATTTGCAGACTCAGCTTAAAGCTAGTCTGTCAGCTTATAAGTGGGGCCAGATACCTCCGACAGCTTCTCATTAACCCAGCTGAGAAAGATCAGAAAATCAACTTATTAATTTACTATCAGTTCAGTTCAGTTGCTCAGTCGTGTCCAACTCTTTGCAACCCCATGAATTGCAGCACGNCCTGACCCCGCCACTGCAGCTGGACAGAGGGACCTCACAGTAATTCAGCCCTAACCTGCTTGAAGTTCTGTGACCTGGGGGCTTTGAAATAGAACTCTGTGAGCAGGACGCGACCCCCAGGGCATCTGCGTCTCCCAGCCAGACTTTGAAAAAAGACCTTCTGAAGCCAGTGAGGCCTGGGAGGAGTGAGGCATCCACCAGGACAATCTGGAGATCTGTGGGGTTTGGGGGGCCGTGTGCAACTCCTGCCTCCCCATGGGCTTCAGAGGCAGGAACACTGATGGCAACAGTAACAAAACCACAGATGTTGATTGAACACTAAAAGTGTGCCGCTTAAAAAAAAAAATTCTTTATTGAGTTCATTACAATATTGTTTCTGTTTGGTTTTCTTGGCCTTTTGGCTGCCAGGCAGGTGGGGTCTTACTTGGCTCCCTAACCACGGATCAGGTCCGCATGCCCTGCATTAGAAGGCGGAGTGTCAATTGCTGTATCACCAGGGAAGTCCCCAAATTTAATTTAACCCTCCCCATGGCTTTTTATGGAAGCTCCTGAAAGTATCTGTTTTACATGTGGGCAAAGTGAAGCTGAGAGTTATTCACTTCAGGGAGTTAGAGGTGAGAAGTCAAACCCAGGCAGACTGACACCAGAACTCAAACCTCTAACTGCTGTTCTGTGTTACCTGCCATGCAAGTACATGTGGCTGAAAGGTTTGCTACAGTAACAAATTTTGTGAACACTATTTTAAGGGACTGGGTTGAGGTATGACAGAGATGCTTCTGGCAACCCTGCTGTGACTGTGACAGTGGAATTGAAATAGGAAATTGATACATGGGCCGGAAATCTGAGAGGGATGTTACCAAATGCTGCTCCAGGGTAGCCTAAAAGTTAATTTAGTTTTCTGAAGGACCAGCTTTTCCTGGGTGAGGTTCCTCAGGTTTCAAGCAGATGTGACCCACTCTGATTCCTCTGAGGGCCAGGTGAGCATCATGGGGCTGCCTGGGGTAAGCTTACGCTCTAAGATGGGGGTGGGGGGGGCACGTGTGTTGGGAGCTCTGCCCTGGCCTTCCCTGGGGGGCGGGTCTTCAGATTTCTGCCCGGCAAGTATGGGGCTCATGGTTGCCAGCACCTCTCTGTTTTCAGGGGAAGCATGAAATCTAGATTTCTTTTAAGCTTGAAATATAATTGCAAAACCTTTAGAAATAATTAAAGTAAAAATAGACATGTCAGCTTGTGGGGTGGCCAACAAAACTAGAAATTAAACCACCATGTGATCCAGGGAAAACCACTAGACCATTCAGGTATGAAAGTGAAATCGCTCAGTCGTGTCCGACTCTTTGCGACCCCATGGACTGTAGCCTACCTGGCTCCTCTGTCCATGGGATTTTCCAGGCAATAGTACTGGAGTGGATTGCCATTTCCTTGTCCAAGGGATCTTTCCAACCCAGGGATTGAACCCGGGTCTCCCACGTTGTAGACAGACGCTTTACCAGTGGAAACGCTTTATCTGAGC
Source organism: Neotragus pygmaeus (assembly GCA_006410875.1). Taxonomy (NCBI): domain Eukaryota; kingdom Metazoa; phylum Chordata; class Mammalia; order Artiodactyla; family Bovidae; genus Neotragus; species Neotragus pygmaeus. The sequence goes on from SJYV01002590.1 coordinate 1,701,221, forward strand.
CACCAGGGAAGCCATTCAGCTATGACCTAAATCAAATCCCTTACAATTATACAGGGAAAGTGAAAAATAGATTCAAGGGATTAGATCTGATAGACAGAGTGCCTGAAGAACTGTGGACGGAGGTTCATGACATTGTACAGGAGGCGGTGATCAAGACCATCCCCAAGATAAAAAAATGCAAAAAGGCAAAATGGCTGTCTGAGCTCCCACTTCCAGCCTTTTGTCAGCCCTGTGAGCTAGGGCTGTGAACTAGAGTCTTTATTAAGTGAGCATGGTCCCTTCTTTATTTGTGCTTTTTTCCCATGGTTGAATTTCTTACAAAAGTGGCTATAGCCATTTATTTCCAGTGGACATTCTTTTTGAATTCTGAATTTCTTCCGTGTTTTTCCCCTTGCTCGTTTTTCTACGATGTTAGCAAGTCTTCAGGGTTGTGGGAGGCAGGACGTGGCTTTCTCTCCTACTTCATGGGACTCCTGGAAAATAAGAACCATTTAGTGGAGAAAAAGGGACTTCATCTATGGGGACGTGAAGGTCTCTTGCCTGCATCACTGATCTGAACTCTAACCAGTCACAAACATGTCTGTCTGCTGTTGGACGGTGTTGGGTTTGTCCTGGATGCACAGAATGGAGACCTGTTTCTGCAGGTCACAGAATTTCAACATGCAATCTGCTTACTAGCTCTCATCTTCCTTTTGGGTCTTAAAGGAGGAATTCCATTGGATCAGATGAGAAGGAAGTTCTTTGAACTAGGGCATCTGTTAATGCGCTATCACTGGATCAATCACCAAAGCCCCCTTTAGAACTTCTGTTAATTTTTGATTTTCATTGGCTTTTAAAATGATGGGATATGATATGTTAACATGTTCCAATTGAAGTGATATTGCAGAATGGAAATGCAGAAACAAAATATAAAATACCCTCTCCCACCTATACACATACCCAGATATAACCATTAGCAGCAGCTTAGAGCATCTCTCTCCTCTCCTTTTTCTGTGCATATGTGTGTGTGTGTGTGTGTGTGTATACACATACTTTTTTTCTTACTACATAAACTGGATCATGATGTGTAAGTTTTTCTACAACTTGCCACTTAAGTGTTCATTGAGGTGATCGTTTCATATCAGTATACTAGTTTTATTTTTTCTTTCTAACATTACATAAACTCTGGTAGTACCATCAATGAACTATGGAAGTACCATGTTTTATTTAACCATTCTCCTCTTCTCACTGTTGCAAACTGAAAAAGTGAAGATCTTTGTACCTACGTCTTCATGCACATGTGCTAGAATTTCTTGTAGGTTGTTGTTGTTGAGTCATTAAGTATTTGGTCCAAAGGGTATGCCTGTTTTACGTTTTGAGAGTGCACTGTCACATTGCCTTTAAGGAAGGTCCCCATGGAATTTCTGTCTTGTGTCTCCTCACATTATGAATATGGTCTCTTAACTGAAGCATGCCCTATATCATTTCATTGCTTTAGTGAGTAGTTCAGTTAGACCTCAGTTATATACAGTATACCAGGAAAGGACTTTAGAAGTAGTCTGTGTCCTTAAATTTCTTGAAAATATAATAATCAAAAAAGAATTTACCAATTCATAGGTCAATTTAAGGACTTCTCTGGTGGCTCATTGGTACAGTATCTGTCTGCCAATGCAGGAGATGCAGGTTCAATCCCTGGATCAAGAAGGTCCCCTCGAGAAGGAAAATGGCAGTCTATTCCAGCATTCTTGCCTGGGAAATCCTTGGACAGAGAAGCCCAGTGGGCTACAGTCCATGGGATCACAAAAGAGTCAGATATGATTTAGGGACTTCAACAATTGGTGGCTCAGCGGTAAAGAATCTGCCTTCAGTACAGGAGACATGGGTTCAATTCCTGGGTTGGGAATGTCCTCTGGAGAAGGAAATGGCAATTCACTACAGTATTCTTGCCTGTTTAGCCACTGAACGACAGCAACAAGCAGCCAGTTTAAAAACTTGTTAGTAAAGAGAAAGCTTGAGTAGAATCTGAGTTGAAAATCTATGTTCTGATCAATTTGATTAGCTGTAAAACTTTAGATTCTTCAGACCCAGAACATGTTATAAACACTCTTGAATGTACAGTCAAAAAAGTGAGATACTGCACAGCCAGCAAAGATTGATATTGACTTGGGAAAATCAAATTAATTTCATTGCTAAAAATTCTATCCAGGTGTATTTATATATTTAGACTTTCAAATACTTAATTATTTAAGAATATTTTTTACCTTCTACTTTCTAATTCTAGAATTACAAGATTCAGAGATAAACATATTTTATTGACTTTTATTATTTAATAGATACCTGAACTTAATTTCCATGGTATTTGGAAATAATATATAGACAGAGGACCATATAAGTTAAAAGTTACACTGCATTTTTATTTAGAGAGAGACTGGGAAAAATACAGAAAATCTAAGTCACTGATTCTCAAGTTTTTTGAGAAGTTATAACTTCAGTATAGTTGTTTTCAATGTTATGAAGTGAATTATTTGTTGATATTTAGAATTTTATAACATCCCTTAAAAGATTGGAATCATCCTCAAGTATCATATTATCAGGGTAAGTAAATCTTGATGTAGATAAATAGCAGGAAATGAAATTATTGTTTCTTTTTCGTCTGTTTCTCCAGATACCCATTTTTAAGACAAGTTCTGGTGAGGTTGCAATGACATTGGGATTCTGATTGCATGTTTTCTGCATGTTTATTTTTATAGCATGCAGTGAACTGTAGAAACACGGTAGGATTCAATTATATTTCCTTGGCATTAAAACCTTGGGTGTTCAGGAAAGTCTGTACTAGATTTTGCTTCTGAAAACGTTACAGCATTTTAAGTTCACAGGTGATTTCCTTTAATAGTACCTGTGGAAGTCACAGTGGAGGAGCCCGCCTGGCCCCTCTTTAGCCTTGTGTCATTCGGGGCCTGCTGGGGAGCAGATGGAACGTGTGGACTGAGTCCTTTGAGGAAGGCTTCACAAGGGTATGGGAGGCCTGTGCCTTTAGAAGGTGTGGGCAGGTGTAGGGAACAGAGCCAGAGTGAGAGCCGCAGAGGGACTTAGCACTGGGGGAGCTTGCCTGCTCCAAGAAGGGCAAGAAGGACTGTTCTCCAGGAGCTGCGTCCTGGTGTAGAGGACCTGTCATGTCCCTGCAGGGAGAAGGCAGGGGAATAATATGCCGGCATCACTCTCCTCCTGCCCTCGGACCTCCGCCTGGAGCCTTCCATTAGCCGGCTGGCTGGTGCAGACGACCCCAGCGGGCAAGAGGGGAGAGACGGATGGGTGACAAGGAAGGTGAGTGGGTCTGGGCAGGCAGACTGCACCTTCTACACACCTGCTCATCTAGAGGTTAGGCCAGGTTGGAAGGCCCGTGGTCTGGCTTTGTGGCCAAAGAAAAAAAAACCAGCCGCAATGACTAGATTTAAAGAGAAGTCAGGAATGTTCTAAAATGTCACATGGCAGATACCACTAAGATACATGGTGGGCCTTAGAGTAACAGTTAAAAATAGCATTTTTTTTTTTTTAAAGTTCATTTGGAATGGCTTGTGTTTCTTGCGAAATGAGTGCAATGGGAAACTTTATGTGTTTATCTGAAAAGTGTAGGCTGTAGGCAGGAGACACAGAAGGGATTCATGAAGTCCACAAATAATATGGAGTTGGATACCTAAGATGTAACTCCTTTGCTTTTAATATTTTATGAAAATATTTTATCTAAAAATGTCAGGTACCTGGGGAAATAGATGAGAAGGAAATTAAGGTTATTAACAGTAATTTTCCTTCAAAGAAGTCAATTTAACTGAAACATTAGCATCACTGAGGAGAAACGAACAAGCTGTGTTTTCCCATTTGTTCAGCGTGGCCGTAAGACTCAGACTTCAGGCTCATTTGTTCCCTGGTCTTCTTGGAACTGTTGTTTGAAAAGGTGAAGACGTCTCTGAGCTGTGTTAGTTTGTGTATCTGTCCTCAATGAACAAGCAGTGAATTGATTAGAGTCATAAAATCCAAGTGCGAGAAGGAATGTCAGGTTCCCGCGTGCTTCTCTCCTCATGTGATGGTGTGAGAAACCAAGTCAGGAGCTTTCAGCAGCTACTGGTTTGCAAATTCCCCGCCTGGTGTTCTGCGGCAGGCACATCCCTTCCCTCTGGAGAAGCTGCACTAGATGAGTTTCTCTGCTTTACCCTGTAGACTCAAGTCCCGATTTCCAGGCCTTGCTTGGCCATGTATTAGAGGCGGGTCTTCTTTTTTTTTTTCTTAATTTTTAATTTTTACTTTACTTTACAATACTGTATTCGTTTTGGCATACATTGACATGAATCCACCACGGGTGTACGTGAGCTCCCAAACGTGAAGCCCCCTCCCACCCCACATCATCCCTCCAGATCATCCCTGTGCACTAGCCCCAAGCATCCTGCATCGAACATAGACTGGCGATTCATTTCTTACGTGATAGTATATATGTTTCAATGCCATTCTCCAAAATCATCCCACCTTCTTCCTCTCCCTCAGAGTCCAAAAGTCTGCTCTACACATCTGTGTCTCTTTTGCTGTCTCGCATACAGGGTTATCATTACCATCTTTCTAAATTCCATATATACGCATTAGTATACTGTATTGGTGTTGTATAATCGGCTCCAGTTTCATCCACCTCATTAGAACTGATTCAAATGTATTCTTTTTAATGGCTGAGTAATACTCCATTGTGTATATGTACCACAGCTTTCTTATCCATTCGTCTGCTGATGGACATCTAGGTGGCTTCCATGTCCTGGCTGTTGTAAACAGTGCTGCGATGAACACTGGGGTACACGTGTCTCTATTCTGGTTTAGAGGCGGGTCTTCTTGATTATCTCCCACCACCCCCTNTCTGACTCTTTGCAACCCCATGGACCTGCAGCCTGCCAGGCTCCTCTGTCCATGGAACTCTTCAGGCAAAAATACTGGATTGGGTTGCCATTTCCCACTCCAGGGGAATCTTCCCGACCCAAGGATCAAACTTGCATCTTTGGCCTTTCCTGCATTGGCAGGTGGATTCTTTACCACTGCACCACCAGAGGGTCGTGGAATCCAGAAGAATGTACAAAACAGTCTTTCAAGTGTGAGTTATATCTTTAGAATCAGTTGAAAGTGTCTCTTCTCCACTCCAGCAGAGGAATCCCTGGGACCGCCTTAGCCCTAGATCCTTGGAGCTAGGCCAGAGGGCCCCTCCCAGTTGACTCTCTCCTTTCAGCAACCCCTGCCCCAAATGTTGCCCCTTCAGATTTTCTCAGCTCATTACTCCGGCTCCCAAGTCCTGGCTTGCAACACTAAATTCCAATTCTCCTTGGCACCTATTTCATTGTACCAGCAATTACTACTGCTTAATAAATGGTGCTCAATGATAGCTGTTTCAGTTTATAGAACCCTGGGGAAAGAGCTTCCAGAACAGTGATATGTCGTACCTGCCACAAAATTCAGCAAGATGAAGACACGTGTGAGCGCTAACCCTCCTTATGAGAGTCTTATCTGATGGGATAGTTAGTAGGTGACAGAGGGACATTCACAACAGGGATGATAACAACAGTAATAGTTCTTAAGATCAGTACAGCTGGGCCCTGTAGTGGGTGGTGGGGATTCAGTCACAAACAGTATGTGCTCTGTCTTCAGGGGCTCCAAGTCCGGGTTGTTTTGACTCAGAAGAATTTGCAGTGCCCCTTCAAGTCCATCTCTCTCTCCAGCAGCCAGGACTCAGTGATCAGCATACCATCATTTCATCAAATGGTTGCAGGCATGACTGAGGANAATGTGCTCTCAGTCTTCAGGGGCTCCAAGTCCGGGTTGTTTTGACTCAGAAGAATTTGCAGTGCCCATTCAAGTCCATCTCTCTCTCCAGCAGCCAGGACTCAGTGATCAGCATACCATCATTTCATCAAATGGTTGCAGGCATGACTGAGGATTAGACACCACACCTTTTATTCCTTCCTGATATAAGGGCTCAGATTTTGTAAAACATGGTTCATGTCTGCATATCTTTTTACATTTTTACCCATATCAGTGTTGTTTTTTCGCTTCTTAGCTAAACTCCCAAAGATGAGGAGGAAATGTGTTTATTCATTTAAATTGCTTTGCACCAGGATCTGCTTAGCTGAACACCTGGATGGCATTTTGATAATGATGATGCTGATGTTGACAACTGCTTAGTAATTCAATTTCTATGTAAAAGTGCCCTATTTTTAAAAGAAAGCTTGGCTAGAACTTAACTTAAATAATAGATTATTCAGAAAATGTTTCCTTTAAGAAAATAGCAAGAATTTGCTGTTTGACACAGGGAGTTCAAATCTGGTGCTCTGTGACAGCCTAGAGGGGTGGGATGGGGCAGGAGCTGTGAAGAGGTTAAAGAGGGAAGGGACATACCTATGGCTGACTCATGGTGATATATGGTAGAAACCAACACAATATTATAAAGAATTATCCTCCAATAAAAAATTAAATTAAAAAAAGAATATATCGTGAGCATCAGGTAAAAACTTAGATGTTAGTTATAAATTATGTATAAATATATGGTCAAATAATAATTTTAAAAGAGAGAATGGCAAAAGATTTTGCAAATGAGGGGAAAGTGGTCCTCCTGGTAGTTGTCTCTGCTTTCGGCACTGTCCAGGTCGCCCCCAGAATGACGCAATGTCCTTGTGAACCTCATCCCATCTGCTCTGTCTGTCATGGTCCAGGGCCCATCAGTCCTTAAATGCTACCCTTCCCGCCTCCCAGACAGGCCTGGCCTCCTCTGTGAGTCACTCTCTCAGAAGCTGTGACCCATGCAGCACCCCAGAGCATCTCGGGGCAGTACTTTGTTGCTAGCCTCTGTGTTCATCCAGCAGTTTCAAGAAGAAACTGAAGTGTTGCTCTATGCCTAATCAAAAGCTGCTCTGCCAAATCACAGGGCAGTGAAGATAAAGGTTGCTCTCAAAGCTAAGTGGAAAGCAAACAAATATAAGACCAAATTATGCTGGTAAAGTTGGTTGCTTCAATCTCAGCCCATCAGAGGCAGCAGTGGAGGCATCCTCACCTCCATGTGACAGGGCTGATATTCAGCTGGTGTGCAGAGTAAAGATGGCTCTGTCCCACCAGCTCCCATGTGCCCTCTCATCTCTGGAAGCTCCCAGGGAAGAAGCAAGTATTGCTCCCTCTTGGAAGGAACGGGCAGCATCCACACAGTGATGAAATTCTCAAGATCCATTTTTTAATCACAAGACTTTCAATAGTTCCCTAACTACCCTTGAAGTTTGCCTGGCCAAACCCCTGTCTCTGGCCTGATGCTCCAGCTGAACAATGCAATAAGAAGTACTCTGGCAGCCCCTGCATTTTGGGGTACCCAACAGGTGTGTGCTCCTGAGCTGGGGAACCGGAACTATCAGCCCACGAGAACCAGACTGTCTGGGACCACTTTTTCTCTGCAGACTTTGAAGATGTAAAGCAAGGACCTTGAAAACCAAATTCCAGAAGATATCAAGACACAAGTGGAGGAAAACAAAGAAAGAAAAGTGATCAATATTGCTGTATAAATATAGAATCAGCAGGATACCACTGGCTTCCAAGAGGGGATCATTATTCCACTGGTTCTCACCCCAGGCTGAAGGCCCTCTACTGCAGCAGTCCCCAACGTTTTTGGCACCAGAGACCAGTTTCATGGAAGACAATTTTTCCACAGACCAGGGAGAGGGATGGTTTTGGGATGGTTCGAATGCATTACATTTATTGTGCACTTTATTTCTATTAGTCTGACATTACCTCTACCTCAGATCATCAGGCATTAGATCCCAGAGGTTGGGGGCCCCTGCTCTATTGGATTGTGAAGACTTCTTGGGCAGGTCCAATAACCTGGATGTCTTCTTTGCCCTTCGCTGGGTTTCAACTTGAGAAACAGAGAAGAGGGAGGGCGGTTGCTGTGAGGGGTGTGGGTGTGAGAAAGATGGGGATGTGAAAATCAGGGTCTCTGCAACTAGTATCTGAGATTTGCCACCAGCCAGAGAAACATTAGTTAAGCATTACCCTAGGCCACCAAGTACACTGTCCTCAGAAATCCAGTGGAACATTTTCAGCCTGAGAGCCCCTTGTGCTCCCAGAAATGTATTTCATATTCCTTGGTTCCGAGCCAAGAAAGGGGAGGATGTGGACCTAGTGGGCCTGCAGGTAGTCTGGACCAATAACCAGAAGGAGCTTTGAGTTTAGTGCTGGGTCCAACACCGAAATAAAATCTGTCTTTCATCTGATCCCCCTTGGATCCCCTGGATATGCTGGAAATAATCCTTGATAGTTTTAACTGAAGTAGCTGAGACAATGGAAATTTGGAGAGCAAGACCCAGACCACAGCAATCTGTTGGCCACAACAAGCCACACTGCAGACTTCCCTTAGTGCAATCCAAGTCCTCATTTATTACTAACTCCATGGATGCCCTGCTGACTGTGGGCTACCACTTCACGAGACCGGTGGGAACAGATGGTCTAATGTGGTGAGAGAATTGAAGAGTGTCAGGACTGGAACTCCTTTATTCTACCGATAAGGAAGCTGAGTCCCAGGAGGAAGATATATTTATTTGTCCACATTTCTGCTTCTGCAATTAGGTTACAAATTTCTTGAGGATCAGGACTATATTTTTTGAAGACTCAGAGCCTTAACAGAGGGCCTGGCCATTGTAAAATGCTCAGAGCATGTCTGTGAAAGGGAGGGAGGGAATATAGGAAGAGGCCTTGCTCAAGGTCACACAGATTGCAGAGGCGGAGGTGAACCCCCCACCCACAGGCCTCTGTCCGGAGGCTGGCATGCTGGCCACTCGGGAGCCACTGATCTCCTCTCAGCACTGCTAGCTCTAGTCGATGCCTCTGCAGGTCAGGCTGGCTCTGTCTACTGCCCAGAAAGTATCACTGCTATGAGACCCCAAGGTCTCTGCTGCTACACAGCAGGTGGAGTAAGCACAGCAGTGCCTCCCTGGCCTGTCATACAAACATCATCAGAGGCGCCCAGCCTACCTTGTCTCAACTCCCCTGCAGGAGGGACTAGCCCTGGGCTATCAATTTAGGCTGGTGTCTCTGCTGGGGCAGAACCCACAGCTGGAGCCAAGGGAGAGCCAAGAGTGAGGGCCCCAGGGTGCAACCCAGGGTGCAAGCAGGATGGAGCCAAGCAAGACAAAGGGGCGGCAGACTTCTGGAAAAGTCAGTGAGGCAGGGCCTTGGAAACCAAGCTCCAGAGAGCAGAAGTGTGAGTCGCTCAGTCGTGTTTAACTCTTTGCGACCCCGTGGATTGTAGCCCGCCAAGCTCCTCTGTCCATAGGATTCTCTGGGTAAGAATACTGGAGTGGGTTGCCATTTTCTTCTCCAGGGGAATCTTCCTGACTCAGGAATCGAACCGGTGTCTCCTATGTCTCCTGTATTGGCAGGTGGGTTCTTTACCACTCGTGCCACCTGGGAAGCCCCCCAGAGAGCAGAAGGGACCTGCGAAGCTCACCCACTATTGGGGCGGAAATGGATATGAGGCAGAGCTAGTCTCTTCATAGGAGAAAGTGTTCTCTTCCTCAGAAGTGTGAGGAAGAGAGGGAGTCAGAGCAAGTTCTGGAGGAAATACGGTGCAGTTGCAGTTTCTGTTTACAGGGCCGCAGCAGCCTCGCCCATAGCGTGTCGGGAGAGAGCATCTAAGCCACAACTACTGAGCTGTCACTGCAGAGCCTGTGCTCTGAAACGAGGGAGGCCACCACAGGGAGAAGCCTATGCTCCCTAAGCAGAGTGTATGTAGTCCCTGCTCAACGCAGCTAGAGAAAGCCCACGCATAGCAACGAAGGCCCAGTGCAGCCAAAAATAAATCAGTATGCACTCTTCTTAATTCTTCAAAGCAAACAAAAAAGTTATTGCAGAATATATGAATGGGAAAATACAGAGAAGCCCAAAGAAGGCGGCAGAAGTCACTCCCACTCCAAAATAATCCGTCACTGTTTTGACATCTTTATTTCTAGTCTCTTATTACCCATAATTTAAAAAAATTAAAAGCAGGATCTTACTCTNAGGCCCAGAGTTGGACACAACTGTCTTCTAAGCAGACTTCAAGGCCCTGTCAGTGATGTCATTTTCTGCCACGTTCATACACAAGGTCTCCCTTTGAAAGGTTGTTGCTGACCCACAAAAAGATGCTGGGATTCTTGGCCTCCGGAGGAGAATTCAATCCAGGACCAGAGACGAGGCTTGATCGCTCAGAGCTTTTGTGTAATAAACTTTTATTAAGATATAAAGGAGATAGGGAAAGCTTCTGACATAAGCATCAGAAGTGGACAGAAAGAGTAACCCCCTGCTAGTCTTCAGCTGGATGTTATATAGTCACTACTACTGCTACTAAGTCACTACTACTACTACTAAGTCACTTCAGTTGTGTCTGACTCTGTGCAGCCCCACCAGGCTCCCTCGCTCCTGGGATTCTCCAGGCAAGAACACTGGAGTGGGTTGCCATTGAAACTGAAAAGTGAAAGTGAAGTTGCTCAGTCGTGTCTGACTCTTTGCTATCTTGTGGACTCCATGGAATTCTCCAGGCAAGAATACTGGAGTGGGTTGCCATTTCCTTTTCCAGAAGATCTTCCAGACCCAGGGATCAAACCTGGGTCTCCTGCATTGCAGGCAGACGCTTTAAACTCTGAGCCACCAGACTGGCACCTGGTCCCACATCCATAAAATGTATTTTGGGATAATCTTGGCACCAGACGATTCATCCCAGGCCATAAAACGATTGACTTGAATCTTGTAGAAGGGCAGATTACCATACAAATAGTTTCATTTACATAGATTAGGAGAACAATGTCTGAGTAAAACATACTGGTTTATCAAGTAGGTTCTGAGCCATTAGGCAGAACCAACTTGAAGACAGGGTCTGGGGTAGATGCACAGTATATTAACATAGCTTAAGACAAATATTTCCATAAGAAAAATGCATCGGTTAATTCAGGGTTTGAGAATAGTTAGCTTCAGGTGAAACCAGGTGTCATTATGGCAACACAGTATTTTAAGAGAAACCTTCTTTTGAATTTGTATAGAGAAGGAAAAAAATTTTCGCTAGTTTGTTTCCTCCTGCCGCTTAAGAGAGATAAAAATGTCTGACACTTGCAGCCTATTTCCTCCATTTGGAGACCCCTGGCCTTCCTGCCTGTTACCCTCTCACCCTGTGCTCCAGGATTTGTGCTGGACCCAGACCATGGTCCCTGCCCCCAGGGGTCTTAGACTCTCGGTAGGGAAGTGCGGCACCTTGAGACAGCCAGCATGGGGCACTCCGAAGCCAGCACAGCTCTGGCCACACCTAGTGCTCTTCAGAATAAGCAGAGATCCTCGCAGGTAAGTTGGCTTCTTGGAGGAAGTGAGGCTAGAACTGGAGCCTGAGCATTGCATGTCAGGGTGGGGTTTTGAGTAAAGTCACTGTGGCTGTATATGAGCTTCTTATAGGGTCGGGGGACAGAAAGTTGTTGGGGAAGCCTCGGAGTCACGGGGTGAGGGTCAATGTTTTTTAAGCATTTTCTTTTTTTTAGCAGCAGAATCCTTCACAAAGGAAAACTTACTCAGGTGTCAGTGTGCTAAAAGCAGAACTGCTCAGCTTCCCTCCTAGTCCAGAGGGAGCACCCCAGGAAAGGAATGGAGCTTTACAGCTGTACTAGTTCAAGCTTCCTGCTGGACGGGCAGGGAAACTGAGGCATGGAGAGTGGAAGGACGTGCTCGTTGGCTCTCAGGAGTGGAGGCAGACAAGTTGGAGGTTTGTTTTCTATCTCCAGACAAGGGCTTCTGCCAGTAGACTCTACTCCCTCCAGAATGCAGTCAAACTCGGGAGACCTTCCACCAGGCTAAGGAATGTGGGTTCCACAAGATGGAGAATCATGGAGTGTGTTAAGGCAAAGGCATTCTTTCTTACATTCCACTGTGCAACCTAGCTTGGACTGCAATCTCATGATGTTTCAGCCCCTTGATTAAGGAGGCTAGCATATTTGAATCATCTGAAATCTCTGGCAGTGCAGGGTAAAGACACGTGGGGATGGTGGTTTGACTAGAGAAGGACAGGTATCACTGGATGAGTTTTAGTAAATGGATGTGTTGTCAGTGGATAAGTTCAGTGGAAGGATCAGTGCTTCTTAAACTATAGGAGAAACTGTCCTTATTCATTGGCCTAATGATGTGGCTTTAATTAGGAGTTCAACAAAAACAACAACAACAACAAAAAAGTCTTCAGATAAAGATTAATACTGCGTGGTACCACTTACATTGACTCAGTGGTAAAGAATCCACCTGCCAGAGCAGGAGACATCAAAAAGGCGGGTTCAGCCCCTGGGCTCGGACAGAGGTGCCTGGTAGGCTAAAGCCCATGGAGTCACAAAGAGTCAGACACGACTGAGCATGCACGCATGCACGCATCACTTATATATGGAATCGAAAAAATATAACAAACTGGTGAACACAACAAAACAAGCAGGCTCACAGATACAGAGAACAAACTAATGATTCCCAGTGGGGAGAAAGAAGAGGTGGGCAATATGGGGTAGGGGATTAGGAAGCCCAAACTGTTGTGATAAAATAAATAAGCTACAAAGATTTATTGCACAACACAGGGAATATAGCCAATATTTTATAACTATAAATGGAGTATATAATCTTTAAAAATTGTGAATTACTGTATTATACACCTGTAACTTATATATTGTTGTACATCAACTTACCTCAATTAAAAAAAACACCTGAAGATCTAAATGAAAAGTAAAATAAAATAACCCCCATCTTGAGCTCACAAATAGTGCAAAGAAGTGATAAATGTCTTTGGAAGTTAGACAAGACCTCTTGCCTCAGTCTGGAGAAGGCAATGGCATCCCACTCCAGTACTCTTGCCTGGAAAATCCCATGGACCGAGGAGCCTGGTGGACTGCAGTCCATAAGGTCGCTAAGAGTCGGGCACAACTGAGCGACTTCACTTTCACTTTTCACATTCACGCATTGGAGAAGGAAGTGGCAACCCACTCCAGTATTCTTGCCTGGAGAATCCCAGGGACAAAGGAGCCTAGAGGGCTGCCGTCTATGGGGTCGCACAAAGTTGGACATGACTGAAGTGACGTAGCAGCAGCAGCAGCCTGCCTTAGTCTTCCTTACAGATTTGTCTTGGCCAAGCCTCCTCCCACTAGGCCTCTATCAGTTTTCATACAAGTCTTAGTTTCATGTATCTTGTGACTAAGAAGACTAATAGGGACTTGGAGCAGAGTGAAACGTCTGAAGTGGATAGCACATGCATTTATCTTTTTCTTTTTTTCTTATTCTTTCTCATGACCGAGCTGAGAAATGCTTGTCAAGGAACATCAGACACTTTCTGAGGTCTCAGAGTCAAACCACCTCTCCGCTATCACCCGGGAGAGCTGCTCTCTCAAGTCCTGACTTACCCAGCACCACCTGGTACATAACACACATGGAGTGCTTTATAGTTTGTAAAGAGCTGAGTATATTCTCTTACTGAGCCTCACAAAAGCACCTTGAGGCAGGCCAGCAGGCACTGTCTTGATTTTAGAGAGAGTAAAAGCAAGGGTCACAGGGCAAGTAGACTCGCTGAAGGTGATGTCACTAGTCAGCATTTATTTAACAGATATTCATTGTTTTATTTATGCTGCTTTATGGGTGACATTTGTTATTACAGCATGAAGCAAGATCTGCTGACTTGCTTCTCAGGACTCTTTCAGCAGCACCAGGCTTTTTCTCCTAAGGATATAAATAAAAATGGATTTTCCACTGGAAACAGGTCAAACGACTTAATACAACCATAGACAATTCAGAGGGACCTGGTAAATCCTAAACGAGTCATGCTTCATTTGAATAGCCAGAGGAATTCTGAAGACTGCAGCATAAAGAACCAGAATTATACAGTTGGAGAGAAATCGATTATTGAGAATAGTGGCTTCTAAGGCATAAAAACTATTCTTAAAATTCAATCTTAACAGGCATTTCAATAAGAAAGACTATCAAAGCAGCATCTTTGTAGAGCTTGAGTGAAGTGAGTGAGTGAAGTCGCTTAGTCATGTCCAACCCTTTGCAACCCCATAGACTGTAGCCTACCAGGCTCCTCTGTCCATGGGGTTTTCCAGGCAATAGAACTGGAGTGGATTGCCATTTCCTTCTCCAGGCGATCTTCCCAACCCAGGGCTCGAACCCAGGTCTCCTGCATTGTAGACAGATGCTTTATTGCCTGAGCCACCAGACCTTGAGGCTTCACTTAATATCTTTGGAAAACCTTCTTATTTATAGATGAGGAGACGGGCCCAGAGACCCAGGGCCTTGGGGAATCAGTGAGCTGGGGCTGGAACCCCAAACTAGTGGTATTTCATGCAGAAAGAACTGATTGACCCAACTCATTTTGAGGGCTTCCGTGGTAGCTCAGACAATAAAGAATATGCCTGCAATGCAGGAGACCAGGGTTCGATCCCTGAGTTGGGAAGGTCCCCTGGAGAAGAGGATGGCAGCCCACTCCAGTTATCTTTGCCTAGAGAATTTCATGGACAGACCATGGAGTAACATGACTGAGTGACTAACACACACATTTTTTGGTCCTGGGCTTCCCAGGTGGTGCTCGCCATAAAGAATACAACTGCCAGTGCAGGAGACACAGAGATGCTAGTCAGATCCCTCGGTTGGCAAGATTCCTCTTGAGTAGGAAGTGGTACCCCATTCCAGTATTCTTGCCTGGAAAATTCCATGGGCAGAGGAGGCTAGTGGGCTGCAGTGCATGGGGCGCCTAAGAATCGGGCATGAATGAGCTCAGCACACATATTCTGGTCATAACCCACCAGTTAGTAACTGGTGCCCATGTTACTAACACACCCGTCTTTTCCAGCCACCTTTGCTCAAGCTAGTCTCTCTTTTCAGAATGGATTTCTGCCTGTGAAACTTGTATTTCTTTCCCTCCAGACCTGGATCAAAGGCCTCTCCCCTCCCCCAGGAAGTTTCTTCCAGGGTCATAGTGGGAGAGCCACAGTCTCACTTCTGAGTCCCTTTGGTGACACTCTTAGGATGCTCTGTTTTGGTCTTAGAGTCACTGGAGGCTTAATCCCACTCCTGAGATTTCATCCTTTTTGAGGATAAGGGCCTCTTCCTAGAACCTAATGCTGTCTCTTTCTTCTAGCTCTAAAATACTATGAAGCTACAATGTCAAAAGATGTTCCTCTAGAGTCTTTTTTTTCTTTTTTCTCCAAATAGAATTATACAGAATCGGCCTCAGTTTTGAACACCTAAGTCTTGGCTATTTAGAGTCTTTTAAAGCTGAGTAAAGTTTCTGGCATCTTGTGATCTTCCTCATTCTTGAGCTTTTATCATGCAGCTCTATAAGAGCACTCATGGACTTTGACCACAGCCTGGGAAACGCACACAGTGACTGCCTTCAGGGGCACTGGCCCAGGCGTCAGAACGGCCCAAGCCCCATCCTGGCCCTGGCATTTCCTTAGCAAGCCCCGCCCTCCCTCAGAGTCCCCGCCCCTTCAGCAGTCACACATGTCCACTCCTCCGTGAGGAGCTGAAGACAGGTACCTGTAGCATTTGTAAACGGCAGGCTGCCTTGTTGGTCAGTTTACTGAAATCAGTGGGAAAAAAATTAGTCAGTCTAAGATTTCAAAAAACTGTGTAATACCAAATAACTGATTTATCTGCCTATTCTCTTTCTAGTGGGTTGCTGTGGCATTACAGAGCTATAGGGTTCCTACCACTTAAGGTTCAGCCCTGTGGCCGTTGTCTTTGCTGCTCTGGAAATCAGTTCACTGTAATCTACTGACTCCAGTTGAAAATATTCATTCCCAAAATATTTTTTGAGCATCTACTATGACAGGGTTGTTATAGGTTGAATTGTGCCTCAAACAAGCTAGGCTAGGGACTTCCCTGGAAGTCCAGTGATTAAAACTTTGTCTTCCATTGCGGGGAGAGGGGGCCAGGTACCAGTGTGATCCCTTGTCAGGGAACTAAGATCCCATATGCCTTATGGCCCCCAAACCAAGACATGAAACAGAAGTAATATTGTAACAAATTCAATAAAAGACTTTCAAAATGGTCGCATTAAAAAAAATTTCTTTGTCCTTAAAAAAAGATACACCAAAGTCCTAATCCCTGATATCTGTTAACATAACTTTATTTGGAAATAGAGTCTTGGCAAATACAATCAAGTTAAGAAGAGGTCTTACCAGAGCAGGGTGAGCCCTACTCCATTGTGACTGATGTCCTTATAATAAGAGACGATGAGAAACAGATGCAGATCCAGAGAGAAGTCTCCCATGTGCAAATGGAGGCAGAGATTGGAGTTATGCTTCCACAGCCAAGGAAGGCTTAGAGCTACGTGAAGCTACAGGAGACAAGAAAGGATTGTCCCCTAGGGGATTTGCAGGGAGCATGGTCCTACCAAGACCCTGATGCAGATGTCCAGCCTCCAAAACTGTGAGAGATTACATTTCTGTTGTTTTAAGGCACTCGGTTTGTAGTAGTTTGTTATGGCAGCCTTAGGAAACTAATACATTGGCAAACTGGGCACCTAACAGAGAATAAGACACAGAGCTTACCTTTTGAAGAAGGCAGTATGACAATAAACATAGATGAATAAATATGAAAATGGCCGATTCAGGTAATAAAAGGGAGAGTCGCGTGATATTTTAATTATTACTTGAAGGAAGAGAAGCCCTTTGTGTAGAAGGTGGGCTGGAACCAGATCACGTAGGGCCTTGGGATGATGTATGGGAAAAAGGATTGTCATGGAGCCATGGTGGCTATGGACAAACCTAGCTGTTTCTTCAAATGGATAACGGTGGCCTGGAAGAGATCAGTTTCAATGGAGGTAAAGAGAAATGGACAGATTTGAGATACTTCACGATGACTGAACCAAAAGATCTTGCTGATGGATTGGCTGTAGAGATGTGAAAAGAGGAATCAAGAATGAATCTAGATTTTTGGCTTAAGCCCAAATAATTTATTTTGGAGTAGATGGTGGGGAAAATTAGAGGACTAATGTGTTAGGGGGTGAGTGAGACAGCATCAAGAGTTCTGCTAGTTTTCTAAAAAGTGATTATTATTAGTTGGCTGCACTGAGTCTTCCTTACCGCATATGGGCTTTCTGCAGTTGCACTGTTTAGGCTTTTCATTGCCATAGCTTCTTTTGTTGTGGGCTCCAGAGTGTGGGGTCAGTAGTTGTGACACAGGGTTTAGTTGCCCTGTGGCATGGTATCTTCCCCAACCAGGGATCAAACCTGTGTCCGCTGCATTGGCAGGTGGATTCTTAACCACTGGACCACCAGGGAAGCCCAAGAGCTCTGTGAAGCTTGAGATGCCTGTTAAACATCTTTGTGGAGATGCAGACAAGCCATTGGCTGTGTGAATTCAGTGGCAAGAAGGTCCTCAAGTCCAGGGTTCTTCTTGTCTGAGAAGAGATTTTTCCAAATCCCAAGGCCTTCAGTGAGGCTGGAGTTTCTTTTTTTCCTATTGGAAACTTTCTCTTTGTCCAGAGTTATAGCTGGGCATATGCCTCCTGGGTGGCCCCGAATAACCTCTAACACTAATAAATTTGCCAAGTAGCATGCAAGTTCTCAAACTCTTTCACAAAGGATTCTGTGCTTCCTGCAGCATCTTCAGAGCTGGGTCTAGCTTCATCTGCAGAGTCAGCTCTCTTGGGGCTTCTGGGATAACCTGAGTAGAAGGGTGGTGTGAAGCTCTAGGTGACCCTGGACAGTATTCCCAGGACTCCAGGCTCCAAGTGGCTTGGCTAATTAAGAGAGCAGAAGAAACCTTTTGCTTTACACAGACTCACTTCCTGCACAAAGAACTTGGGGGGTGGGGGAGGGGAAGAACCCAGAAATGCCTGCACTCTGGGCAGGCCAAGCCTCACTCAAGGTGTTGACTCAGAAACAGTAGCTGCTTGCCCTGGGAGCTGGCACAGCCAAAGATCAATTAAAACATGCCATTCTGGTGTGCTCTC
The DNA here is from genome assembly GCA_006410875.1 of Neotragus pygmaeus. NCBI lineage: Eukaryota > Metazoa > Chordata > Mammalia > Artiodactyla > Bovidae > Neotragus > Neotragus pygmaeus. Next base: position 1,719,198 of record SJYV01002590.1, read on the forward strand.
CCCACCCTAATCCCTCTAGGGCACTTCTCTCACTTTTAGCTTCCTCCATAGACTCCTTTGCCGTCTAATTAGTTTAGAGTCCAGTGGCTGTAGGAATGGGGAGTGTTGCACCAGGAACTAGGACCTGGAGCTTGCTTGGGCTCCCCCAGTACCACTGCTGGGACTCTCAGTTACTCACTGAGCTCCCTAGGCCTCTGATTCCCCAACCAGGATCACCACCTTCCAGTCCTGTACTTCCAGGGTTATCCTGAGGGTGAAGAGAGAGTGCATATGGCCATGCTCTGTAAGCTGTAAACCCCTCTCCAAGTTTAGTGGGTTTTGTAATGTATAGCATATATAATATGACAAAGCATGTATTATTAACCCATCTTAAAAGTAACACTAAGAGAGAAAAATGGAATTGTTCTTTTCTAGTTGCAAAGTAGTTTAGCGGGCAAGATATCAATAATCCAGAAACTCCTGACTTTTCCTGAAGTTGACATCTCCCCGGCTCCAGGAACTCAAAAGGGGGGCTGTAATTGGGTGCCAGAGAATGGCTGCCAGAGAACCCTGCAACAGGGTTCCAGGAGCCCCCCAGGGAGGGTTGCCAGATCAACAAATAAAAATACAGGATATCTAGGTAAATTGGAATTTCAGATAAACAACACATAATCTTTAGTATAAGTATGTTCCAAATATTGCATGGGATATACTTACGCTAAAAATTATTCATTGTTTATCTGAAATTCCAGTTTAACTGGCCATCTTATATTTTACCCAGCAGCTATACAGGATGCCTGGGCTGTATCAGGCAGAGGACTCAGCAGGTGTACAAAGTCATGTGGGTGACCAATATGCCTCACCTGTGACCCCAGGATTGTACCCTGTCTTCAGGATGGGGTCTCCTTACCCTTGAAGCAGTTTGGATTAAGGAAATGGCCTGTCTTTACTAACTCAGTACATATGTTCGAGGACTTAGAGCTTGGGGAGTTTTAGAGGAAGGAGAGGAGACCAGACTCAAAGGAGACACCAAGGTGAAAGCTGAGGAGAGCGTTTGCCAGGGAGGAGGACTGAGGAGAAAGCAAGTGAAGGGCCTTCCCATGCCCCAGCACAGCCTCTTTCTCCACGGACTGGGCACTTGGGACCCATATCTGTCATGTCCTTACGCACCTCCTCCCAGTAAGTCCACACACTGGAGTCACTAGTGGGCTTTGCATGCAGGCTTTTCAGTGAGATGAAGGGATGCAGTGAGTTACCTCAGACAATGCCTTTCCTGGGGAAGCAAAGATGAGATTTTCTGCTGCAGCTTGTCATTAGCAACACTTGACATGCACAAAAAGGAGAAGGCAAAGGAAACTGGCCACTGACCCGGCTGTATTCCCACCTCAGGAAGTATTTGTCTAGGCCCATAGAGTCTCTCCTCCCCTCCCTTCCTTCCTGCCTTCCTCATTATTTCCTGACCAACTACTCACAGAGGAGAATTAGTCAGAGCCCCACTAATATGCTGCTTACAATTACAGGTAAGAAAGTTAAGAAGGGAAAAGGACTGAGGCCTGAGAGCAATCATATCCAACTGGGAAATCCAGGAAGGCTTCCTGGAGGAGCTAACATTTTGCTGTGAGTCCTGAAGAACACATAGGATTTGGACACATAGAGACAGAGTGGAAAGAGGTCACACACAAACAGAGGAAAGAGGGTGAGGCAAATAACAGAGCTGGAGAAACTCAGAATTCAAGAAGAAAGTGTTGATTGGGAAGATTTCAAAGCCTTCTGAGCTTGATGTCAGGGTTCAAACCAGGGGCTCAAGGGAAAACAAAGTTTGCATTGTCCTGGGATGCTCAGAGAAACATTCTGACCCACTTGTTTACCTGTTTTTCTCTTTCCCCTCACTTGAGCACATCTTTCTCTGTTGGAGGATCATTTATAATTCAGGCAACCTCCTTCAGAGGGAGCAGGTGTTTCTCTGGGATGAAGCACCTTGGGAAGCAGAATGTACAAATGGAAAAAAAGCATGTCACAGCAGAGCCAGGCAAAGAGAAGCCTGGGTCGAGGCAAGGGCAGAAGGAGGGGGAGGCTGGCATGCAGAGACGAGGCAGCAAAAGAGAGCATCATTCTCTTTCCTCCCCATTTCTGAAAATCCGGCTTGACTTTATTCTCCTACAGCTCCGCTGTCCGCGATTCCATCACTAGAATGCCTTTCTCTGAGTCTCAACAACCCCTCCTTCAAGATCTCTTTTTAAAAATGCTCACATGTTTGTGAAGAACTGTCTACCCTGGGTTCCTCAGACAGCAGAGCCTGAGGTAATGCTTAAGTATTTGCTTTCTTAGAGCATGCAACCCCAAGGAGCAGAAATATGGGCCAAGGGGAGTGAGGCTGGGGTGGAGCAATCGACAGGCATGTTTTCAAGCCAGTCACAACTTGCGTTAACCACAACTGCTGCTTCCATGAGACCGTCTTCTGAGAGGCCACCTGACAACCNATTCCTCTTTTAATATGTACCATTTCTGAACAATCCCTCTTTTGATATGTTCATTCTTTAGTCTTACTTTGTTTTCATAACAGAGCTGCTCCAACCCAAGCTCTAGGAGGTGTCTCATTTTATCACCACCTATTGATTCTCCTTCTCAGTTTTGTATCTCCTTCATCTGCATCAGACAGGTTCCTGAGGCATTTAGTCTCAAAATAACTGTCTAAAGACTTCTAATCTTTCTCTTTCCCTTTTGTGTGAGTGCCCAGTCTCCTCAGTAGTGTCTGACTCTTTGCGACCCCATGGACTGAAGGCCACCAGGCTTCTCTGTCCATGGGACTCTCCGGGCAAGAACACTGGAGTGGGTTGCCATTCCCTCCTCCAGGGGATCTTCCAAACCCAGGGATTCAAACTGTGTCTCTTATGTCTCCTGCATTGGCAGGCAGGTTCTTTACCACTAGCGCACCTGGTACCCTCTGTTTAGTCTTCTATGTTCCTTTTATTGGGGTTCCTTGGTGGCTCAGTTGATAAAGAATCTGCCTGCAATGCAGGAGAACTGTGTTCATTCCCGGGTTGGGAAGATCTCCTGGAGAAGGGAACCCACTCCAGTATCAGAGTGGCAGGCAGATTCTTTATCACTAGCACCACCTTGTACCCTCTGTTTAGTCTTCTTTGCTCCTTTTATTCTGAAATCTTTTATTCAGTCTCCCTCAGTTGCTGGTGTTGATAACATGTCCTAATGTGCTTGTTCACTAGGTCTTCTCCTTCTTCCTTCCTCAACAGCCTCACAGTTGGCTTCACTTGGTTTCTTTTGCCATCATTATTGCCCACTTTCTGACTTATTCTCCCCACACACTCTGCTTTAATTATTCAAATGTCCCTAACTTCCATTTTTCCCACTTGCATAGGCTGCAGATAGAAAAGGAAAAGTGAAGTGAATAGTACTCACGTCCACCATGATTCCAGGATTCACAAGACACCCTCTTAAACTGCTGAAAGGGGCTATGGCTAGAAGTCAGACAACTGATGATTTGCCTCAAAAATAATTCCACAGGACACACAGAAACAAGCCTTACTGATATTCAAGATTCAAAACTAACCTTTAATGAGGGCCCATGGACTTTTTTCCATTTCCCTGATGAGAAAAGAATGAAAAGAGTGTCACTTTCTTGCATATTTATAGCTTTTTTTTTTTTTTCAAAAATAAAAAAACAAGACAGCAATTCCTGCAATCTTACTTTTGGACTTTAAAGACTGTCAAAAAGAGTAGCAAACTTGCCACAAGGTCCAGGCTTACTGAAAGCAATATATTTCCATCTAGAAATCAAATGAATTTAGAATGTTGCTCTTTAGGAGAAAAGACCATTTCCTTACTTTGAAAGAGGAGTCAGGTGCTGTGTACTTAATCAGCAAATGCTAATGAAATGCTAAGATCTCAGGGCATTAACTATCAAACTGAAGACCTTCAAATGCTGATTCAACTATCTGAATATCTAGTTAAATAAATATCTAGTTAAATAAATACAGTCACAGGGGCCAATTAGCATGGACATTTTTAAACATTAACTTTAATGATGATTGACAAGGCCAGCCTACATCTAAACAGATTAGGAAAGTGCTAATTTGTGAGGGATGATGGCAATCCTGTGTCTAAGACCCCAGCCACAGATTATCTTGGCACTTGAAACCTCCACACGTTGTCACTGTGTTGTGTTGTGCTTGGTTGCTCAGTCGTGTCTGACTCTGTGATCCCATGGATTGCAGTGCACCAGGTTCCTCTCTCCTTGGGGATTCTCCAGGTAAGAATACTGGAGTGGGTTGCCATACCCTCCTGCAGGGGATCTTCCCAACTCAGGGACTAAACCCAGGTCTCCCACATTGCAGGCAGATTCTTTACCAGCTGAGCCACAGGGAAGTCATTGTGTTAAGAGCCACCGTAAGAACTGACACTAAAATATGAACAATTGACAAGAGGAAAGAAAAGGCACAGGGAGGAAAGGCATAGATACTAAAGTCCTATGAGGGTTTTTTCACATTTGTGACTACCAGCGATCCTATTACTACATAAGATATTCACAAAAATCTCCCGAGATGCAACTGTTACTATCATTAAGACAAGCCATTACAGCATGCTGGTGAGGAGCACGGCTATCCAAGGAGACTAACTGACTTGAAGCCTGGATCTGTCACGGCCTAGTGCCTTACTTGCCTCAGTTTTCTCAGCTGTAGTGGTAGTGAAAGTCACTCAGTTGTGTCTGACTTTTGTGACCCCCTGGACTGTAGCCCGCCAGGCTCCTCTGTCCATGGGATTCTCCAGGCAAGAGTACTGGAGTGGGTTGCCATTTCCTTCTCCAGGGGATCTTCCCGATCCAGGAATCGAACCCAAGTCTCCTGCATTACAGGCAGATTCTTTACCGACTGAGCTATGAGGGAAGCCCTTCTCATCTGTGAAGGGGGGCAAATAATGTACTTTTAGCACTGCTGTGAGCAGTAGATTAATTATTACAGATAAGTTGCCTTTAAGAGTGGATGGCATCTGGTCCCATCACTTCATGGGAAATAGATGGGGAAACAGTGGAAACAGTGTCAGACTTTATTTTGGGGGGCTCTAAAATCACTGCAGATGGTGACTGCAGCCATGAAATTAAGTGACGCTTACTCCTTGGAAGAAAAGTTACGACCAACCTAGATAACATATTCAAAAGCAGAGAAATTACTTTGCCAACAAAGGCCCGTCTAGTCAAGGCTATGGTTTTTCCTGTGGTCATGTATGGCTGTGAGAGTTGGACTGTGAAGAAAGCTGAGCACCAAAGAATTGATGGTTTTGAACTGTGGTGTTGGAGAAGACTCTTGAGAGTCCCTTGGACTGCAAGGAGATCCAACCAGTCCATTCTGAAGGAGTTCAGCCCTGGGATTTCTTTGGAGGGAATTGATGATAAAGCTGAAACCCCAGTACTTTGGCTACCTCTTGCAAAGAGTTGACTCATTGGAAAAGACTCTGATGCTAGGAGGGATTGGGGGCAGGAGGAGAAGAGGACAACAGAGGATGAGATGGCTGGATGGCATCACTGACTTGATGGATGTGAGTCTGAGCGAACTCTGGGAATTGGTGATGGACAGGGAGGCCTGGCGTGCTGCGATTCGTGGGGTCACAAAGAGTCGGACACGACTGAGCGACTGAACTGAACTGAGCACATGGTAAGAACATAACCAGTATTTCGGTTATTATTTTTCAGATGAAAAAACCGAGCCATAAGGAAGTAAGGTGCCTGCTGAAAATCACACAGCAGTTGTGCCAGATCCCTGAGCAGTAATCAGGGCCATTTGTCTCCAAACCCGGGCATGCACTTTGCTTATCATCTCCCCATAGTAAGATCTTATGAAGCTGGCTGCTATGTTTTTCAGATTTCTTTGTGGAAATGGGACACAGGATATGTAAACTGTGGTCAGATGTAGGGTATAAAGAGAATGACAATCCGAAAAGATCTAGGTCAAGGATACTCAAATCTCGCTGCACAAGTTCAAAGCTCTTGATCATCAGGCTACATCCAAGAACAGTTAAACCCAGTATCTTTGGAGGTGGGACCTATTCATCAGTAGTTAGTAAAGCTCCCCACCCTTGTCAGGTCGGAATCACTGGAGGAACTTGTTAATTCAAACTTCTGCTGCGCATCCCCCTCCCCCCTGCCACCGCCCCAGAGTTTCTAATTCAGTGGAGATGGGATAGGACCTGAGAATGTGCATTTCTAGAAATTTTCCTGGATAAGTCTGAGGAGCCGCACATAGCAGGATGAGTGTATGCAGAGACATGAGGAGCTGATTTTATTCCAGACTGGAGTCTAGAGACACAGTAGGGAACAAAAAACACTCCTGCCCACCTTCTCTCCTAAAGCTCATTCAAAAGTTGACATTTTTATGCCCATCTTTGGTACTTTTAATCAAATTAGTGTCTCTCATCATTCCAGTGCATCTATTCTGGTGAAAGCAGTAATATTTCATTCAACACCAAACTTTCAGATTGGATATTTTTTAAGTTGCAACCCAGTTACTGCTATTCATTTACAAAAATGTTTTGTATTAATGGATAAGCAGAGATTCATCCAGCAAATAGTGAAAAGAGGAGTTACAGTCCTAACTTGTCCTTGAATTCTAAGTTCCAGTATAAAGGGAAGCCCTTTATTTACTGATTTTCTCCTTATTATTCCTCACACTTGCTATTTTAAAAATAATTTAGGATTTTCCACCAAGCTTATAAATAATAAACTAGTATTTGTTTTCTTTCAAGATTTATTACAATTACATTCTCAGTAAACACATTTTCAACAATTAAGAGTTAAATCTGCACAAATCAATTTTCTTAGTGATTCCTTTTAATTCCCCTTTCTTGTTTTCTTTGTTTTTATTCATTTATTTCTTGGCTAGAGAATGCCTGTAAGAAAAATTTTCAGTATTATATATAAATGACATATTTTCTAAGCCCTTCTAAATCTGAGAATGTCTTTGTGTTTCTTTTAGGCATATATGGCTTAGAATTCCTCTGTCACAAATGTGTCTCCTAAAATTCTGTTGACATATGGTTTTCATCTTATGGAGATTCTAAGACTTATTTGACTTTTTATTCCACTGTAGGAAACTTATATTTTTCCTTATTGAATGCTTGTCAGAAATTTTTTTTACTCTTGGAATTCAAAAATATCACACAGATATGTTTAGACTACAGCTATTTTCATTAATTTTTCCTGAAACACAATAAACTCTTTCAGTAGATTCAGATCTTCTTGGACCTTGGAACATTTTCTTCTATTTATATCTATGAAATTTGTTGACTTTCCATTTCTTCATGAACCTTCTATTAGAAACATCAATTACCACAAGCTAGACTATGGTTTCTCATTTCCACCTCTAACATCTCTTAATTCTCATTTCTCTATACACACACACACACACACACACACATATCTACAAGGATATTATATTAAATAATATAATGGTTAATATCTAGGAAGGATTTATCACATGCTGCTGCTGCTACTGCTGCTAAGTTGCTTCAGCCGTGTGCAACTCTGTGTGACGGCAACCCATCGGGCTTCCCTGACCCTAGGATTCTCCAGGCAAGAAAACTGGAGTGGGATGCCATTTCCTTCTCCAATGCATGAAAATGAAAAGTGAAAGTGAAGTTGCTCAGTCGTATCTGACTCTTAGCAACCCCATGGACTGCAGCCTACCAGGCTCCTCTGTCCATGGGATTTTCCAGGCAAGAGTACTGGAGTGGGGTGCCATTGCCTTCTCCGTTGCCATATGCTAGGCACATGAATTATCTGAATGAATTTTCATAAGACAATTCTATAAGATGGGTTCTGTCGTGTCCTCATTTTGCAGTTGAGAAACTTAAGGCTCAGAGAAGATACAGGCTGCACAGCTGGTAAGGGATGGAGTCATNCCATATGCTAGGCACATGAATTATCTGAATGAATTTTCATAAGACAATTCTATAAGATGGGTTCTGTCGTGTCCTCATTTTGCAGTTGAGAAACTTAAGGCTCAGAGAAGATACAGGCTGCACAGCTGGTAAGGGATGGAGTCATGATGAGAAGGCAATTATTCTGGATTTTTAGTGCTGTCTTCTTAACCTCTACGTTTACTGATAAGAATATGATATATATCATAATGAAACAGCTAAGACTTTATAGTATAAGCAAAAAGTATTTTTCCCATTAGGTCTATGCCATCAGCAGAATTTAATATTTCTGCTCTAGTCAGAGAATTTCAAATAATCAATCCAATAAATAAAAATATAAATGTAAATATAAATATATGGCATTTCCCATCATGATTAACATGAGATTTGGTAAAACCTAGGATAGCACTATCAGTTCAGTTCAGTTCAGTTCAGTCACTCAGTCATGTCCGACTCTTTGCGACCCCATGAATCGTAGCATGCCAGGCCTCCTGTCCATCACCAACTCCTGGAGTTCACTCAGACTCACGTCCATTGAGTCAGTGATGCCATCCAGCCATCTCATCCTCGGTCGTCCCCTTCTCNTCTCTTCACGGCTGCTCCAGCAAAGTACAGCCGCTGCTCCTTACCTTGGATGAGGGGTATCTCCTCACCGCTGCCTCTCTTGACCTTGAACATGGAATAGCTCTGCTAGGCCCTCCTGTGCCAGCGCAGCCACCACTCCTTGGACCTGGGGTAGCTCCTCCCGGTGGCTGCCCCTGGCCTCAGACATGGGGTAGCTCCTCTCGGCTGCTGCCCCTGGCCTCAGATGCAGGGTAGCTCCTCTCGGTTGCTGCCCCTGACCTCGGATGTGGGGTAGCTACTCTTGGCCTGAAAAATCCCATGGACAGAGGAGCCTGGAAGGCTGCAGTCCATGGGGTCACTGAGGGTCGGACATGACTGAGTGACTTCCCTTTCACTTTTCACTTTCATGCATTGGAGAAGGAAATGGCAATCCACTCCAGTGTCTTGCCTGGAGAATCCCAGGGACGGGGGAGCCTGGTGGGCTGCTGTCTATGGGGTCGCACAGAGTTGGACACAACTGAAGCGACTTAGCAGCAGGAGGATACCACTATGACAAAGAGTCCCAGACTGTGGCTTCATCCATATCCACTGCTTCCTCTACAATGATGTGCAGCCCTCTTCCCCCATCTTTATTTCCCCTAAAGTGAAAATGGATCTACACATACACATGGAATTTTGTGACTTCCTGTGATTGATAGTTCAGTGGCTTTCTTCTCTATTAGATTTTGTCTTACAAGCATTAGTTGATGCACCTCCAGGAATGTCCATTAGCTAATATGTCTGTCTATTATACCACTCTCCTCCTCAGATGGCCTACTTCCTCACTGCCAGCTTGGAAAATTAAAATAGTTGAGTTGTTCAAGATTTTAGAAAAGAAACACTTTTTTATTTCAGATACACTGCTTCTGTCAGATACATCATGATCCTTAAGAAACCTTTACTGGCCTCTTGAAATAAGGAAGGAATTCCATTTTCATGCTCAAGAAAACATCAAAATGGACAGGCACATTTGCAAACTTACACAGGAAATACTCCCAATGTCAGCAGGTAGTTTGTTCTGGTTCAGGCCAGTCTTCAATGAGCAATGCCCAGGAATTTTACAAAGTTTCCCCAAATTACCTCAAATTCCCTGACAGATCAATTTGGCAACCTGGTCTTGTCCTGCAGCAGCATCAGGGACCTACGAATCTATCTCAATTTTCAAGTCTAGTCTAGAAGTTGAGTTGGTTGAACTGAAGTTGGCAAGAAGAAGCAAGGTCTGTACCTCCAGGCCATCTGGCACTATTTTTTTTTCAAAACTTCTATGCTAAGTTTATAAAATAAAAGTCAAGATTCTTGCCAGACATAATTTGGTTCTTGGTTTCAGAATTCAGGAGCAATATATTGGATGAGAGACAAGAATAAACTGAACCCAAAGCATAAAAGAAAAACATTGATAAACTGAACTGAAAGACTCCATTAACAAAAATGAAAAAAGCAATTCACAGACTAGGAGAAAAGATTCAAGATCTACATTTATATCAAGGGAGTAGTATCAAGGGTACATGAAGAGCTCTCTCACCAAACTCTTACAAAAGATTTGAAAAGATACTTCACTGAAGAAGATACACTAGTGCCCAAGAAGCACATAAAAAGATGCTTAACATCATCATTAGTCATCAGAGAAATGCAAATTAAAACAATGAAATACCATCATACATCCATTGAATGGCCATATACAAAGGACTATCAATGCCAAGTGTGAATGAAGATGTGAAGAAAGTGGACCTCTTGTACACTGCTGGTAGCAATGTAAAGTGACACAGCCATTTTGGAAAACAGTTTAGAAATTTCATAGAAGTTAAACATGCACTTACCTTTATGTCCAAGAAATTCCATTCCTAGGTATTTACCCAAGAAAAGTGAAAGCATGAGTCATTACTTGCTCATGCATGCTCATAGTAGCTTTATTCATAACAGTTAAAACTTGGAAACAATATAAATGCTCATCAACAGAAAAACAAAAAGTAGTACATCCATACAAAGGAACACTATTCAACAAGCAATGAAAGGAAATGAACTACTGATTAACACAATCATCCTGATGAATTTGAAAAGGCTCTGCAAAAGAAGCACAAGACTACACACTGCATGTTCCAATTCTCTAAAATTCAAGAAAATATCATCTCATTTATAATGACAGAAAGTAGCTCAGTGGTTGCCTCAGTCAAGGATGAGGGGAATGACTGCAAAGGGGTAAAAGGAAAGATTTGAGGATGAAACAAATTGTCTACCTCTTGATTGTGATAAGTATTTAGGCATGTCGTTTATCAAAACTCACAATTGCACACTGGAAATAAGTGCATTTTGTTACATGAAAATTATACCCCCAAAGAGGAAATAAGTGCATTTTGTTACATGAAAATTATACCTCCAAAGAGTTGAATTTTTTTTTAAACTAAGCTGAAAGTAAATTTCATTCAGGAAAGCTCAGAATTCTATGGCTCCACCCATTTCATTTTTTAGAATTTTTATAAGAATGAGTTTGCCCAAACTCCAGGAGATAGTGAAGGACAGGGAAACGTGGCGTACTGCAGTCCATGGGGTTGCAAAGAGTCGGATATAACTTAGTGACTGAACAACAACAATAAGAATTGAAAAAAAAAAAAGAATTGAAGAAGCCACCAGCAAGGAAACCCTAGATTTCTAAGTTGAAGGCAAATAAAAACTTAACTAACATTATTGAGAAGACACAGGAAAAGTGAGGAAGCATTACTAGTTTGGGGGTTTTTTTAGTATGCAGATTTCTCCTTCCCAGGGCTTATGTACTGCTGAGAAGACACTGAGATGATCTGGGAAGGGGATAAATGTGAAAGGAGGAGCAGTCACTATTGTGCCAACTATCACAGCAAACGGTGAAAGAGACAACTTATGCTAATCGACCCAGCTCTCACAGGTGCAAGCTGATTCTTTAGAAAAGCCAATAGACAGTTTTAAGTACTCCAAGCAATGAGGCTTCTGTCATTTCTTTAAAAAATGATTCCAAAGAATAAAAAGATATTGTGATGAAGAGATGCTTTTCCAAAGCATTAGGTTTGAATTGCTTTACTCCTTAAACTCTTCCTGTTCCTTTCCTCCTACCTATGTGTGCATTTGTGACACATCAAAATCTGATTTCTTTTCTTTTCCTATAAAGAACAGAGCTATGTCTCCCTTCAAGTAGCAAAAAAGCAGGGAAACTAGGACATTTTAACAATCAAGTGTATTTCGGAAGAGGTATTCAGGATTATCAGCACTCCAGGATCCCTCTCTGGGTCACCTTTCATAGCAATGGTTTAAATCAGGCACCTGCGAGGATGCCAAGTGACTCAGCAAATTCTTCCCTTCTCTCCTGTGATCACACAAGGTGTGGAACTTTACAAGATGTCACGGTGAATTCATCCCCTGCCACCCACAACAATAGGGATATTTTCGACCTTCCCGTAGTCCTAATAGAGTTAGTCAGGAACTGGAAACTGTCAGATATTTGGGGAAATGTAGCCAATCTGTGATATTTCCTTTTTGCTCTCACCAAGCAAAACTTCCTTCCTACATCATATATCAAAATTTTAAAGTCATAACCCAGGTATACTACATAACAATGACAATCCTATCTTGTTTTGTAGGATTCCTAGAACTTTTAAGGAAAACACTACATATTCTGAATTGTAGATGTATAAATATTACTGGGAAGATGACTAGAATAGCATAATTCATCAATATATTCTAGCAATGGGGAGGAGGAGCATAGCTACAACTTCCCTGCCCAGCCTGGAATAATAGAGAATGGCCTGCAGACACTTCACCAACTTTATTTCCTTCTTGATGTCCACCCAAGGAGCATATTTTGACAAAGCTTTTTTAATAGGGCAAAAATTCCTTCTCACAATGTAACTTTTCACAACCCCCTGCCAGTTCAGCCTTATCACCATGACAACCTTATCCCAAGAAAAGCAGCAGGGATATCATCAGGAGAATGGAAAGGAGACAACTTCTAATGTTACCCTTGCCCTAACTGGGGAGATGACTGACTTCAGAGATCTCATCTAACATCACCCTTCCTGTAGGCTCTTGATATTTGATGATACAGTGAAAGGTTCTATATGAAAACTTCCTTATACTTCATTCATGGGAGTTAGCACTATCTGAAAATATATACTTTTTACTTGTGTATAGTTTAACACAGAAGATGAAGGCAGGCAGCTATGATAATGGTAAGACAGTGCACGATTACTAGAGAGTGGTAATAATGCACGATCTGGAAAATAGAGTGCGAAAAAATACTAGTCCATGCAGGTTTGCCTCCAGAAACACATTACTGAAGTGGTGGACCCAGGATAGTGACTATGAGGTTTCTTTGCACACACTGTTTCTACCAGATTCTGGGGTCAAATCTTACAAATCTAAATGTTATCAAGCACTCTCCACCAATAAAAAATTGAAACGTGTAGTTTTCAGTCTCGTTAGTTTTATATTACTTTGATTACTTTTAATCAAGTCCAGTTTTTCCCAGGTCAATTTTTACAAATTTCAATTTTACCAAACAGATTTGGTCCTACAACTTGTTTGCCAAATATACCAAATTTTACCATGTGCAGTATTTATCACTTTCATTTTCACTTTGAATTTTTATTTCACTGTGAATTTTAAATAAACTAATAGTGTGTATTTATTGCTCTAAGAAAGTAACATTAGTAAGGGAGACAAATATGATGACAGGTGGGAATCAAAACATTCTGCTTCCAATTCTACTAATTTATTGAAGATTCAAAAAATAATTTCATGTTTACCATGTGCCTAGGACTGTGCTAAGATCTAAGAGACAAAAAAACCCACATAAAGTCAGTCCTAAGAAGCTCATAGTCTGGTGGAAGAACCCATACTTCTAGTGGGCTCCAAACTATTTGCAAATAGCATTAGTCCCTCTGATACCATTCACCGGAATTTACTACAAAACCATCCCATTAGATCAAGGCAGGGCCCTGTGTATTTTTAACATCTCAGAAAACCTCCAGATAGGACCTCTCCTGCCATCTTATTTTCCATTTATCATATGTGTCTCCCACCCACCCATCCTTATTCTACAAAGAAACTTTAATATTCATTCATAGATAACAGAATTATCCTTCAAATAAACAAATATTCAAGACATGTTTGGGAGCTGATGGGATAGCAGGTTATAACACACCATCAATAAACAGAAAGTCAATTAGGTGAGCACATTGGATTAACAAAATCCACCAGCACTAGGTACTGTGGGACTTCTCAGAACCTTTAAGATATTAGTGTGCTTTATGAATCATTAGTAGAGCAAGAGAGCATGCAGCAATTCACAAACTCATCTGCCTACAGAAATATTTTTCTTAAAAAGTATCTCTTAAGAAAAAAAAATTGCATGTTTAAGCTATGGACATTTCCTTTACTCAGAAGTATAGTCAATGTCAGGCAGAGTGTTTTATTTGTATTAATTCATTATCAACCATTCGCTGGTAAATGTATAATAAAATCACAACCAGCTGACCCTAGGACGAATTGATGTGAACAAGATCCTGGAAACACTGAAGCCAATGATGAATCAAGAACTATGCTAATACTCAGATCCAAGTACCAAATTTACTACTCCTGTTGGTCCCACATAGACATCATATATTCAGAACCTACAACCCTTGAATTTCCTTTCACAGGCTCCCTGGCCAGAAAAGGACAAAAATCCTAAAAGTCAAAGTATATATGAGAAAGTAGCTTCCTCACCATCTCCCAGACCATTAGAGATGTTTATGCTGTGGGTGGACATCTGAGTATTTCCAGCTACAAAACTAAAGTCATCTTTTAGGTCCTGACTGCTTTGGCTGAATTCATATTGTTTTTAATGGCTGTTTGAAACAGTAACAATTTATCACCAAAGGGGAAATTATTCCAAAAGAGCTAGATTATTCTTAAATGGACTGCAACTTTCATTGAAAGCAAAAAGGAATTAACTTACCATAACAAGCCATTCACTAAATTAAAATTTTTTATCCTTTCTGATGTTTTCAGTGTGTAGTGAGATAATTCTGGTCCAGATTTTGGTCTGGACAAATCCCACAGGTAAATTCATAGAATTGGGGGATGCTCATTTACTATGTTGGAGAAGGCAGTGGCACCCCACTCCAGTACTCTTGCCTGGAAAATCCCAGGAAGGCTGCAGTCCATGGGGTCGCAAAGAGTCGGACACACGACTGAACGACTTTACTTTCACTTTTCACTTTCATGCATTGGAGAAGGAAATGGCAACCCACTCCAGTGTTCTTGCCTGGAGAATCCCAGGGACGGGGGAGCCTGGTGGGCTGCTGTCTATGGGGTCACACAGAGTCGGACACGACTGAAGTGACTTAGCAGCAGCAGCAGCATTTACTATGTGCATATCCCAGACAGCTCACTTTATTTTGTTGCAACATTATTTTGTCTGTGCTAAATTATGTACCTGTACTCTTGTTAAGTATTCTCTAATGTCACTTTCAAAATCTTAGCATAAAGCTACCAAACAACCTATGAACCAAGTATTTATGTATAATATCTATATTGTGACTTATCTGGAAACAAAGAAAATTTGCCAAATCTCTCATTTGGGGAAACTGATGGTAATATTACTACTCTAGAACTTGCAAGTTAAGGAATGAAAGCATCAAGTTCAAGTCCAAAGTAAAAATGGTGAACTATATTCTGAAACTCAGAGAACTAGAAAGCAACTAATAAAAAGGAAAGACATGATCAACTGGAAAACATAGAACCAAGAGAATTAAACTCTTATCCTCTGAGAGAATCATATCCAAATGATATGATATCCTCTAATGCTAAATTCTCCCAACCCCCATGAGTCATTCTGGGAGAAAAACATTTGCTCTTGTTAGTAAATCATTTTTATGTCGTAGGAAGCTGAGAGTTAAAAGTAAAAGATGCAGGTTTTTTTAAAAAAGGAATAAACCAGGTAGATTGGCTTGTTTTGAAGGCTGAAGCCAAAGCTCACTGTCTAGGGTCTCTCTAATTAGGGTCTAGAATTTTATGATTCTCTTACGCATTCAAGAATTCCAGAAAATTATGGTAGCTTTTCTCAGATAACAAGATCACAGGATCACAGAAGATCCAAGAGTACAAAACAGGAAGGAAAACTGTTTGCAAACAGCATGCTTTATTAAAATATGTGGTTGGATGAGAGAGGCAGAATAACCGCTGTTAAGAAAATGGACTAGTTGCAGTTAAGAAATCTGGAGCCAAATATGTGAGTTCAAATCCAGCTCTGTTCCTTATCAGCTTTAATATCTTGGGAAAGTTATGTAATTTCTTTGTTCCATCTACACATGCTGGTTACTAAGCTGCATTCTATCAGCCCTCCCTTTTATACTCTAATCTTTAATGCAAAGGATAGAACTCTGCAAGCCACATTTCTGCTTTGTCATATTGCTCATTTTAGGCTCTGCCAATGTGGAAGGGGGAGGAGCCTGGGAGGTCAGAGGAGGAAAATGGGACTTCTTGTTGACCTTCTTGTCAGTTGCTCTAATCTTTTTCTTCTTCTCATCAGTGGCAGTTAGTTTCAAAACCTGCAGTTGACTCCAGTTTGCAGTTTTCCAACATTCCCAGAGCCTTCATTGTATTTCCACATAAAGACTAGCACCAACAAGGAGCCATCCTTTCCCGAGAGGACTAAGCTCATTCTCTGGGCTTCTAAGTCTTATGATTTTAATCTCTTCCCTTTGTTCTCCATCCTTAGATGTGTTTGCTGCTTCTTGCAGTGGTTGCCTCCATGAAGCCTTTGTGCTCTTTTTTGGCCTTTCAGTACATGGTTAATGTGTATCTTAAAACGGCTAATAATTCTTCATATTAAATTTTCTCAAAACAATTGATGTGTGAAAAAAATCATCTAGAGCTTGGGACAAAGCATTTGCGAATTATGTATCTGATAAAGGATTTACATTCAGGATATATAAAGAAGTCTTTCAACTCAAAAAATAAGACAATAAGGGCTTCCCTGGTAGCTCAGTGGTAAAGAATCTGCCTGCCAATCCAGGAGATACAGAGTCAACATCAGATCCAGAAAGATCCCATATACCATGGAGTAACTATGCCTACCTGCCACAACTACTGAGCCTGTGCTCTAGAGCCCAGGAGCTGCACCTACTGAGCCCATGGGCCACAACTACTGAAGCCCAAGCGCCCCAGACCTCATGCTCAGCAACAAGAGCAGCCACGGCAAAGAAGCCAGTGCACCACAACTAAAGAGGAGTCCCTGCTCTCTGTAACTAGAGAAAAGCCTGTGCAGCAATGAAGACCCAATCCAGCCAAGTAAATAAATTAATAACAAGCAAGAGACTTTAATAGACAATTTACCAAATAAGACAAGCTGGAATCAAGATTGCCAGCAGAAATATCAATAACCTCAGATACGCAGATGACACCAACCTTATGGCAGAAAGTGAAGAGGAACTAAAAAGCCTCTTGATGAAAGTGAAAGAGGAGAGTGAAAAAGTTGGCTTAAAGCTCAACATTCAGAAAACGAAGATCATGGCATCTGGTCCCATCACTTCATGGGAAACAGATGGGGAAACAGTGGAAACAGTGTCAGACTTTATTTTTTCGGGCTCCAAAATCACTGCAGATGGTGATTGCAGCCATGAAATTGAAAGATGCTTACTCCTTGGAAGCAAAGTTATGACCAACCTAGATAGCATATTAAAAAGCTGAGACATTACTTTGCCAAGCAAGGTCCATCTAGTCAAGGCTATGGTTTTTCCTGTGGTCATGTATGGATGTGAGAGTTGAACCGTGAAGAATTGATGCTTTTGAACTGTGGTGTTGGAGAAGACTCTTGAGAGTCCCTTGGACTGCAAGGAGGTCCAATCAGTCCATCCTAAAGGAGATCAGTCCTGGGTGTTCACCAGAGGACTGATGCTGAAGCTGAAACTCCAGTACTTTGACCACCTCATGCAAAGAGTTGACTCATTGGAAAATACTCTGATGCTGGGAGGGATTGGGGACAGGAGGAGAAGAGGACAACAGAGGATGAGATGGCTGGATGGCATCACTGACTCGATGGACATGAGTTTGGGTAAACTCTGGGAGTTGGTGATGGACAGGGAGGCCTGGCGTGCTGCGATTCATGGGGTCGCAAAGAGTCAGACACGACTGAGTGACTGAACTGAACTGAACCAAGAATGTACAAGAAACTGGAACTCTCTCACATTGTTCATAGAAATGTATAATGGGACATGCTGTGCAGTGCTTAGTTTGTGATCCCATGGACTGTAGCCCACCAGGCTCCTCTGTTCATGGAATTTGCCAGGCAATAATACTGGAGTGGGTTGGCATTTCCTACTCCAGGGGATCTTCCTGACCCAGGGATTGAACCCACGTCTGTCTCTTGCATCTCCTGCCTCAGCAGGCAGACTCTTTATCACTGTACCACCTGGAAGCAAAATGGTACATGGTGTATGAAAATAGTTTGGAAGTTCCTTTGAAAGTTGTTTATAAACTTACCATACAACCAAGTAATTCCAGGCCTAGGAATCTATCTGAAAGAAATGAAAACACATTCCCGCTCATTATTCATAACAGTCAAAACTAGAAAAACGTAAATGTCCATCATCTGGGGAGTTAATAAACAAAATGTAATAAGTATATCCTTCTAAGAAAATTCGATTCAGCAATAAAAAGGAATGAAACTGTGATACATGCAACTACATGTGTGATGTTTAAAAGCATTATGGCAGTATGAGACAAAGGATTCCCAGGTGGCTCGGTGGTAGAGAATCTGCCTGTAATGCAGGAACACAGGTTCATTCCCTGGGTCTGGAAGATACCCTGGAGAAGGAAATGGCAACCCACTCCAATATTCTTGCCTGGGAAATCCCATGGACAGAGGAGCCTGGCAGACTATGGTCCATGGGGTTGCAAAGAATCAGACATGAGTTAGGAACTAAACAACAACAATAGTGAAAGACAACAACACAAAATACCACAGAATATAGGGTTTCACGCTTATGAAATATCCAGAAAATATATCTATACAGATATAGAGCATATGAGGCTGGAAATGGGAGCAAGTACAGACTGCAAATAGGCTCTAGGGTGTTCTGGAGGGTGACAGGAATGCTCTAGAGCTGGATTATAGTGATAATTAGATACATCTATAAATTTACTAAAAATCATTTATATGAACTTATGATGGTAAGTTTTATGGTATATAAAACTGTACCCAACAAAGCTATTAAAATGGTATGGTTTCTGTCTCCTGGACAGATCTGACAGATATAACTTTCATAGGATCTCTGTGATTATAAAACAAATTGATAAAGGTGAAAGAGGAGACTGAAAAAGCTGGATTAAAACTCAACATTCAAAAAACTAAGATCAAGGCATCTGGTACCATCACTTCATGGAAAAGAGATGCGGAAACAATGGAAACAGTGACAGATTTTATTTTCTTGGGCTCCAAAATCACTGCAAATGGTGACTAATTAAAAGATGCTTGCTCCTTGGAAGAAAAGCTATGACAAACCTAGACAGCATATTAGAAAGTAGAGACATTACTTTGCCAACAAAGGTCCATATAGTCAATGTTATGGTTTTTCCAGGAGTAGTGTATAAATGTGAGAGATGGACCATAAAGAAGGCTGAATGCTAAAGAATTTATCCTTTTGAACTGTGGTGTTGGAGAAGACTCTTGAGAGTCCCTTGGACTGCAAGGAGATCAAACCAGTCCATCCTAAAGGAAATCAGTCCTGAATATACATTGGAAGGACTGATGCTGAAGCTGAAACTCCAATACTTTGGCCGCCAGATGTGAAGAACCGACTCATCGGAAAAGACCCTGATGATGGAAAAGATTGAAGGCAGAAGGAGAAGGGGGCGACAGAGGACAAGATGTTTGGATGTTATCACCGACTCAATGGACATGAGTTTGAGCAAGTTCCAGGAGTTGGTGAAGGACATGGAAGCCTGGTGTGCTACAGCCTATGGGGTCGCAAAGAGTTGGACATGACTGAGTGACTGAACAATAACAAGGAGGTGTGTAGAATAGTATCAGGCATTTAGTAAGTGCTATGTACGTGTTAACTCTTAATTATATTACTTTGTCCTACCACAAATTGAACACTATATGTACACTGCTCTTGGCAAAATGTTTGGCACATAGTAGGTATCAGTGCAGAACAAGCTGACCATGCCCTTGTAAAAGGCCAGTATGGAGGTATCCATATTGAAATGACAGAATCACTGGTCTGTGGGAATGCTATGCAAAGAAAAACAAAACAGCACATGCATACACACACACCACATTTCAAAATAGGACAAATATACTGGGCTAGGAGTCAGAGACAGGAAAGGAGAGGGAAGATTTAGGCAGAGGCAGGAGCAAAGATATAAATGAAAGGCAGGAAGTACTGGTGAGCATGAAGAAACAGACTGCAAACCAGAAAAGTGGGTCCCCCACCTCCCTCCCCGCTGCTACTCAGGCAGGTACATGTCTACAAGCATCTTGTCTTGGCCAAGGTCTTGCAGCTTCTTGCTAAGCTAAAATCAGAGCCTTGAAATTTCCAAACTAAACCATTAACTTTCCATTCTTTCTTCCTTTCTCCCCAACACTTCTTTTTTCCCCAAAAGAAGCTGGAGGGAGGTTTTGACCACAAGGAAAATGTTATTTAAACCCAAATTGTCCTGTTGGGGAAAATAAAGTGCAACGCCCACGGCAGCGGCTGTCTGGTGAGGTCTCCTAATACAGCGCTCCTGAATTCCACAAAATCACATGCCCTACTGCTAATGAGCTGACTCTATACTACTCTCTATGGATAAACAACCTAGCAAGAGCACTGACTGCCCAAGGAGAGGAAAGCTGGGTCCGCAGGCAAGAAATGATAGCCAGAGAATTACAATGACAAATTCCTAAGTGCTCCTGGGCTAAAGGCTTAAAGTTCAGAAGTACAAGGGGAAAGTAAGCACTGGGAATATAGCTACTTCTAGTAAATGGACAATTACAGAGATGCAATTTTTCCTTGTGTCTTTACATGAAATTCTAAAAAAATTTTTACTGTGGGATACTCTCCCTCCTTAAATTCCATCAATCTCTCAGCAATAGCCACTTTCATCTGCAAGTCATAATAACTCAGTTTTATTTGCCTGGGTACCCAAAAGCAAACAAATAAGCCAAAACACATTTTTTTCTAACATGATGTGAATAGCTCTAGAATTTCCAAGCTGGAAAACACACATCCACTGTGCTGACGTTTCCAGTCCCACTATTTCTAACTGTGGTCACAACTATGACAGCAGCTTCCCTCTTGCACCTGCTTAAAATTCAACAGTCTATATCCCAAAGCCACAAACAGCCCATTGTATCTGGCCTAATATTAATACTAGATAGAAGTTAAAGTTGAATCCCATCTTAAGACAAGGCTTGAGTATAAAAACGCACCAATTCTCTAATAGAAATAGATTAAGAAACAGAATAAGAAAGATGCTTGTTCAGGTTATGACTTAAACACGGGGTATTTAGTTCCCAAGCTGGAAATAAAAGTGCTATACTTACATTTATAGCTCATAAAGCCCTCAGAACTCAGCATCAAAATAGTTCTGTCTGATGATCAAATATGTTACTTGTATGCATTAAAGGTAGAAACTTCATTGTATCTCTCAAAAATTAAAAATGTCTCCCCGGTATTTTAGTTTGATTGTCAGAACCTAGTTAAACCTACTCCAATAAAATTAACCCATAAGTGAAGTGAAAGTTGCTCAATCATGTCTGACTCTGTGACCCCATGGACTATAGCCCATCGGGCCCCTCTGTCCATGGAATTCTCCAGGCCAGAATGCTAGAGTGGGTTGCCATTTCCTTCTCTAGGGGATCTTTCCAGCCCAGGGATTGAACCCAGGTCTCCTGCATTGCAGGCAGATGCTTTACCAGCTGAGCTACCAGCAAAGCCCCTAATTAACCCATAAACTCCATATCAAGCCTAAAACACTTCTCAGATATATTTTAAGGGCAGAATAATGGAGCAAGAGAGCCCCATGCAGTCCAGACTTCATTACATGTAGAAAAAATGCTTCAGGACATTCACAACTAAGCTATGAAGTATTTTCATAAATATGTAATAATCATCCACACTTAGCAAAATAAATGGAAAAATATCTTACATTTGGCAGGGCTGGGTGTTTGATTTGTCTTTTCTTTCCTGGCTATTTTTCAAAATTCAACAACCCACAAATGGATTCACCCATCTCTAATATAAGTTAGTTGGGTTCTCATTTTTGTTTCATTTTTTATATCTTATCTGAATTTCCTGAAATGACTATTAAGAATGTATTCAAATACATAACCATAAAATGTATTCATATAGGCAGGCAAAAGAATATAATTTTCTATCAAGATGAGAGCAGAAACCCTTCCTATAGAAGTGGGGCTGGTATAGTTAGGGAAATTACCCCCTTATGTGTGGAGCCAGTCATAGAGAGGAAAGGAAAGCCCATGATGGGGTACTTGCCAGGATAAACAGATCACCTCCTCTAAATGAGACAAGAACTTTGCGTGTCAACCTACATTCCAGTCACTGCAGAATTTTTTTCCTGATGTCATCTTCTTACATCATCATAGATTACATTCAGCTTACTTTGCTTCCAAAATGATCAACTGAGCAACTACTCTGTGTTTGACAACATACTAAGGCCTGGGACATCAAAAAAGCGACTTTGGCCTTGGCTTTATTGGGCTGATAGTCGAGCCCTCTGCCTTGTTGCTCAACCTTCTCAAAAGGAGAAAGTAATTTCCATGCTATTTCAGTCACTCACAGGTCTTAGAGCATCTTTGCTGAGTATTGTTTTGCCTCTAGTATTTCCTGCATGTTCAAATTATACTTTCCTTTCAATCGATCTTCTTTACCCTCTTCTAGAGACCACAGGAAACTTCAAACTCTTCTGCTTCCCTTCCTAGCCAAGTTGCCAAGGGCAATCATTTCAAAGTGGCCCCATCTTTCATTCAGACCTCCTCAGCCCTTGTCCTTGTGTTTTGAAGCATGAAAATACAGTAAATGATTATACTGCCATTCTTGTTGTTTAGTTTCAGGTGAGTCCTTGATGTCCTCCAAAATGTTGCTATTCCCTTCTTGGTAACTTTCTTGATCTCTCCACATAGTTGTTCTAAACTTTTTCTCTACTATGGCCATCTTCCCTCCCTACTCACATATCCTAGCAGATGACCAAGCTGGTACAAGACCTTTTATCTTCTTGATGCTGCTCATCCTCCTCACTACTTGTATCTCCACCCACTGTGTCCCCACACCAGCCTGCCTCACCTTTCTGGACTGAATCTTTCAGAATGATCTCCAGATACCACTTTTTCCCACCTCTTTCACAAGCTTTCTAGGGCAGAAATTTTCTCCTACACCTTCAGTAATTCTCTCAACTAACTCAGCGTAAGTAAAAATACTCTAAAGTCTCTTCTAGCCTAAAAAAGAAATTTCTCAGTTCCGCTGTACCTCTAAACTCACAATCCCTACCTTATTTTCATTGCCAGTTTTAGAGCTTCAATCTTCTACAGTTTCACCTTACAAGTGAAGAAAGCAAAGTTAAATGTCTTGGTTACATAATCTGTGCATGTGAGAATGGACCCAAACACAAGGATACTACTACAGTTCTTCACCCTGATAAATTCCTTCCTCCTAATACTACTTTCTCCTCCAATGCCTAAATTCAAATCATGATTGTGAACACCATTTTCCATGCCTAGAACTTGCCTCTGAGACAACAGTACAATTTTGGTAGAAGATCTGGGTTCTCTGGACTTCTGAATAGGGCTAAACAGACATAAAAATCTAATATCTACTATCAGCTTTGCTGTTACCTGTTCAAAGCCATTTTTCTTCTTGCAAAACTTCTTCAAAATGTGTGTGTTGTGTGTGTGGTTAATGTTCCTTTTACATTTACTCTGTTTGGTTGTGTTTCCAACTCACAGAAAAAATACAGCTCACAACAAAAGAAGTTACTAGATCACAGGCTGAAAAGGGCAACCACTCATAAACAAGCCCCCCACCACCATCATGCAGTAATATTATCAAACTGTGCCTACTGCCAAAGGCTATTATTACATGTTTAGAATGAAATCTTTGAGTAACAATTGCCTGTCTGTATCCTCTGTCTTCAGGCGATCTTGGAAATGGCTAAAACCTAAGATTAGCTGTGGGTTGCTGATCTGGGGGCAGGAATTTTTACAGAGCAACCTCTTTGTTACTCAACTTCTAAGACTGAAATATAGGAACTTTCAGCTGTAGCATTTGGTTTCTCTGAATTTATATGACACCACATAGGAAGGTCAACATCTGAATTAAAAATATACCTAGCTGTAATGATTTCTCTAATAGCTTAAACTAGTTAAGCTATTAACAAGAAAAGGAGGAAACTTGTGAAAATGAATTAAATCAAATCTACTCTGGGAGACTCTCATTATCATTCTCTAACATCTGGGTTTTTTGTGTGTGGTTTTTTTTTGTTTGTTTTTTTTTTTCTNGCGCGGGAACAGAGGCAAAGCTGCTCTGGCGGCAGTGACTATGGAAGCCTGTGGCCAGGGAGGACCGGTGCGAACCGGCCGGGCGGTGTGGGGGCTGGGGGCTTCGCTCGACGCGCTGGCCAGCACCTGCTCCTCCCCCGTGGAGGACAGGCAGGTACGGCCCAGCCTGGGGGGCGCGGCCGGAACCCCAGCCTCCCCCAGCTCCTCCGCAGCTGTCTCTCCGCCGTTCCCCCATCCGCCTGCACTCCCCCGGCCCACACACCCACTGGCCACCTGGGCATGTTCTAAATGTGGCCTCAGGGAGCATGGAGCCAAGCGCGCCTCCCTTGTGGAGAGGGACGAGCCTCCCGGCCCCCAGGTCCAGAACAAAGGTTCCAGGGCCTTTTTGCAAAGGCTGATGAGAGAGCCCTGGGCCTCTGAGAGCCCTGCTTCTCTGTGTCTGGAGCAGGTGGCCCTGGGGTCCCCGCTGGCCAGGCCCAGAGATTTTGCTCAAGTTCCCCTCCCCCAGCCTGCTGGGCCGAGGCGCCCACCCCACTGCAGGGCAGTCTCCAAGCTGGGTCCCCAGCCCTGTCCTGGTAGAGGGTCTGGGCATTTCCCCAGCTAGAGCAGCCCCACTTCAGCTTGGTTTGGGGACACCAGGAAGACCCCAAGCCCTGAGCCCAGTGCTCTGAGGCCACTTGGCCCTGGGGCTCAAAAGTCAAGGAGAACGTTCTCCAGGGATCCTGTGTGAAGTGAGCCTCGGATAAGACGTTAACACTTTATTTTCACTTCATTCTGCCTGGAAAGGTGGGGGGTGGGTTCTGAGGCTGGGTAGGACGGTCAGGGTGACTGCCCGCGGCACTCNTGGGGCCCAGCATGCACCAGGACACGCACCAGGAGCCAGGCCCGTGCTGCCTGCTCCACTGTCCACTCAGTCCCACTTCCAAGGCTCCGTGGCTGAGGCAGAATCGCAGTGGTTGAACTACTGGGTTTGGACACCAGGTGGAGCAGGGTGACACTCCGGTCTGGGTCACAGGGCTGGTGAGGTGAGGATGGGAGGGGGCCCGAGGGTTTAGCCCTTTGCACCGAGCACCCCTCCCTGACCAGAGGGTGCCCTCCTTTCCCACCACCCAGCATGGACCCAGCATCCCCAGGACCTGCTCTCATCAGCCCCTGGTCACTGGCTCCACCGCTCACGCTCACTCCAGAACGAAAACACGCCGGAGCCCCTCAGCCTCCAGTCTGGATCCTACTTCTCACCCTGCACACACGCACAAGTACCCGAGTCTGTCTGCGTTCGAGTTCTCGGCAGCAGTCGGGCAAGGACAGGCCTCTGGCTCCTCTTTCCCGTGTCTGATCCGAAGGAACAAACACGCAGCGGACGTGGCCTCTGCCTGAGAACGGTATTTGTTTCTCTGTTTCTGACTTCACCCTGCGTGACAGACTTTAGGTCCATCCACGTCTCTACAAATGACCTTTATCCACTCAGTTCACCTCCTGGAGCTTCCTTCAGACTGAAGCAGCTTCAGATTTAAGAATATTCTTGTATTCTCCTCATGAAAACCCCCCCTTATTTCTCTCTCTTCATCTTTCTGGATTCCCGGCTGGACCACGGCTCTCCAGTTTGTCCCCAAAGAGACCCCCAAACCACTTCTCTCAAGCCTGGGAAGCTTATCCCACCAATGAAAGGAAAAGTTCCTGCAACATCACCACACAATGGACGAAACGGTAATATACAGGGACAGGTGGGAAGTTGAGGGAAGTTCTCAGAATACAGAGCGAAAAGGCAGAGTCAGAAAAATGAGAAAGAAGAAGGGGCCAGGGGAACGAAACTCAAACGGTCCAGCCGGGAATCCAGCAAGATGGAGAGAGAGAAGTAAGGGGGGTTTTCATGAGGAGAATACAAGGATATTCTTAAATCTGAAGCTGCTTCAGTCTGAAGGAACCTCCAGGAGGTGAACTGAGTAGATAAAGTCATTTGTAGAGATGTGGATGGACTTAAAGTCTGTCACACAGAGTGAAGTAAGTCAGAAACAGAAAAACAAATATCGTATATTAACGCACATGGTAAAGAATCCACCTGCAAATGCAGGAGATGCAGGAGACGTGGGTTCCATCCCTGGGTCAGGAAGACCCCCTGGAGGAGGAAATGGCAGCCCACTTCAGCATTTGTGCCAGGAAAATCTCATGGAAAGAGGAGCCTGGTGGGCTACAGTCTGTAGGATTGCAGAGTCAGACACGACTGAGTGACTGAACCTGCACACACACACACACACACACACACACACACACACAGCTGATTCATTTCATTGTACAGCAGAAACTAATGCAACATTATAAGGCAACTATACTCAATTAAAAAAAAAAAGACTCACACCCAGATCCATCACTAGGGCATTTCAGAGCATCCAGAGAAAATAGATATGGTGATATTCCTACAAAGTTTCAGGGAAGAAGCAAAGAGTCAGCACCGTAACTTGTCATTGGTATAAAGGAAAGGGAATTGAAAAGCAGGCAGTGCGCGTGTCTTTCAGGATGACCATCTTGAATCTGGAATTCCTCAACACTGAGTGTGTGTGAAAATCAGAGACTTTTCCGTTACGAGAGTTCATACTCTAGGTACCTTTTTTTTGAGGTTGTTACTTGAATCCGTGTCTTAGCAGATCAAGGGACAGCTCTTTTATCCAGCAGCTCACGGAGGGGACTCTCAGAACAGTAACTGTACCCTGGGAATCCCGTATCAGGACCAAGAGCCAGAGGGCTCTGACGAGAGTGTCAGGGACCCAGTGGAACACAGTAATATTTGATGACACACTAAAGAAGACAACCCTTCCACAAGAAAAGAAGAAAGGCAACACAAACGTCACGGCCCTAATACTCAGCTAAGCTGTGTCATGATCTTGAACAAACTGATGGACGGGAAGGAAAAGGATCCACTCATCCGTGAAGCTAGAAAGACCCTTCTCATGCAACTGCAAAGTGGAACTGGAGTCCGAGCCCCATTCCTGTGCTCGTGTAAATGTTTATGTTATCATGACAATCTAATGTTTTCTGCTGGTTTTTTATTTATATATTCATTTGGCTGCAGCAGGTCTTCACTGCTTTTGAACTGTGGTGTTGGAGAAGGCTCTTCAGAGTCCCTTGGACACCAAGGAGATCCAACCAGTCCGTCCTAAAGGAAATCAGTCTTGAATATTCACTGGAAGGACTAATGCTGAAGCTGAGGCTCTAATGCTTTGGCCATCTGATGGGAAGAGCCAACTCACTGGAAAACACCCTGATGCTGGGAAAGACTGAAAGCAGGAGGAGAAGGGGACGACAGAGGATGAGATGGTTGGATGGCATCACCGACTAAACGGACATGAGTTTGAGTAAGCTCCAGGAGATGGTGATGGACAGGGAAGCCTGGTGTGCTGCAGTCCATGGCGTCGCAAAGAGTCGCACACGACGTGAGGGACTGAACAAACAGGGTTGTGCAGGATCTTTAGTTGCAGAATGAAAACTCAGTCGAAACAGGTGGGATCTAATTCCCTGAAACAGGTGGGATCTAATTCCCTGCTGCTGCTGCTAAGTCACATCAGTCGTGTACGACTCTGTGTGACCCCACAGACGGCAGCCCACCAGGCTCTCCCATCCCTGGGATTGTCCAGGCAAGAACACTGGAGTGGGCTGCCATTTCCTTCTCCAGTGCAGGAAAGTGAAAAGTGGAAGTGAAGTTGCTCAGTCGTGTCCTACTCTTCGCGACCCCATGAACTGTAGCCCACCAGGCTCCTCCATCCATGGGATTTCCCAGGCAAGAGTACTGGAGTGGGGTGCCATTGCCTTCTCCGTCTAATTCCCTGACCTGGGATCAAACCTGGCCTCCCTGCATTGGGAGCGCAGAGTCTTAGCCACTGGAGCACCAGGGAAGTCCTGGCTTTTAACTTTCGAATCCAACTAAGAGGCAGAAACTGGAACACTTCAATAGGGACCTAAATGTAACAGAGGGGTCAAGTGGTCCTGTCTAAAGTTCATTTAGCAAGAGAGGAGTTGAGAGTGGTATTTAAAGGTAAGCAGCAGATCAGCAGTGACTGCTCAAAACTGGGGAGAAGAGGCGTAGATAGACGGAAGCCTCGTCTTTTATGGGAAAGAGGAAACGACGCTTTACATTGTTCAGTGAAGACATGGACGAGCCGGGTGGCGCTAGTGTTAAAGGACCCACTGTCGGTGCAGGAGACGTAAGAGTCGCGGGTTCGATCCTTGGGTCTGGAAGATCCCCTGGAGCAGAAAATGACAACTCCAGGATCGTTACCTGGAGAATCCCCAGGGACAGAGGAGCCTGGCGGGCTACAGTCCATGGGGTCGCAAAGAGCTGGACACGACTGAGCGACGGCTGGAACAACAGACACACAACAGTGAAGACACAGCGGGTAACTGCAGAGTCCGAGGGGTGACCATCAGGAGGATGAAATGAAGACAGAGAAAGTGGCCTCTCTGCCAAGACTCAGACCTAACCTGAAGAAAGTAGGGAAATCACCAGACCGTTCGGGTATGACCGAAATCAAATCTTTACTACTATACGGTGGGAGTGACAAATAGATTCAGGAGATTAGATCTAATAGACAGAGTGCCTGAAGAACTGTGGACAGAGGTTTGTGACACTGTACAGGAGGCAGTGATCAAGACCATCCTCAAGAAAAAGAAATGCAAAAAAGGCAAAGTGGCTGTCTGAGGAGGCCTACCAAACAGCTGAGAAAGGAAGAGAAGTGAAAGGCAAAGGAGAAAAGGAAAGATACATCCATCTGAATGCAGAGTTCCAAAGAATAGCAAGGAGAGATAANTGAGCAACTACTCTGTGTTTGACAACATACTAAGGCCTGGGACATCAAAAAAGCGACTTTGGCCTTGGCTTTATTGGGCTGATAGTCGAGCCCTCTGCCTTGTTGCTCAACCTTCTCAAAAGGAGAAAGTAATTTCCATGCTATTTCAGTCACTCACAGGTCTTAGAGCATCTTTGCTGAGTATTGTTTTGCCTCTAGTATTTCCTGCATGTTCAAATTATACTTTCCTTTCAATCGATCTTCTTTACCCTCTTCTAGAGACCACAGGAAACTTCAAACTCTTCTGCTTCCCTTCCTAGCCAAGTTGCCAAGGGCAATCATTTCAAAGTGGCCCCATCTTTCATTCAGACCTCCTCAGCCCTTGTCCTTGTGTTTTGAAGCATGAAAATACAGTAAATGATTATACTGCCATTCTTGTTGTTTAGTTTCAGGTGAGTCCTTGATGTCCTCCAAAATGTTGCTATTCCCTTCTTGGTAACTTTCTTGATCTCTCCACATAGTTGTTCTAAACTTTTTCTCTACTATGGCCATCTTCCCTCCCTACTCACATATCCTAGCAGATGACCAAGCTGGTACAAGACCTTTTATCTTCTTGATGCTGCTCATCCTCCTCACTACTTGTATCTCCACCCACTGTGTCCCCACACCAGCCTGCCTCACCTTTCTGGACTGAATCTTTCAGAATGATCTCCAGATACCACTTTTTCCCACCTCTTTCACAAGCTTTCTAGGGCAGAAATTTTCTCCTACACCTTCAGTAATTCTCTCAACTAACTCAGCGTAAGTAAAAATACTCTAAAGTCTCTTCTAGCCTAAAAAAGAAATTTCTCAGTTCCGCTGTACCTCTAAACTCACAATCCCTACCTTATTTTCATTGCCAGTTTTAGAGCTTCAATCTTCTACAGTTTCACCTTACAAGTGAAGAAAGCAAAGTTAAATGTCTTGGTTACATAATCTGTGCATGTGAGAATGGACCCAAACACAAGGATACTACTACAGTTCTTCACCCTGATAAATTCCTTCCTCCTAATACTACTTTCTCCTCCAATGCCTAAATTCAAATCATGATTGTGAACACCATTTTCCATGCCTAGAACTTGCCTCTGAGACAACAGTACAATTTTGGTAGAAGATCTGGGTTCTCTGGACTTCTGAATAGGGCTAAACAGACATAAAAATCTAATATCTACTATCAGCTTTGCTGTTACCTGTTCAAAGCCATTTTTCTTCTTGCAAAACTTCTTCAAAATGTGTGTGTTGTGTGTGTGGTTAATGTTCCTTTTACATTTACTCTGTTTGGTTGTGTTTCCAACTCACAGAAAAAATACAGCTCACAACAAAAGAAGTTACTAGATCACAGGCTGAAAAGGGCAACCACTCATAAACAAGCCCCCCACCACCATCATGCAGTAATATTATCAAACTGTGCCTACTGCCAAAGGCTATTATTACATGTTTAGAATGAAATCTTTGAGTAACAATTGCCTGTCTGTATCCTCTGTCTTCAGGCGATCTTGGAAATGGCTAAAACCTAAGATTAGCTGTGGGTTGCTGATCTGGGGGCAGGAATTTTTACAGAGCAACCTCTTTGTTACTCAACTTCTAAGACTGAAATATAGGAACTTTCAGCTGTAGCATTTGGTTTCTCTGAATTTATATGACACCACATAGGAAGGTCAACATCTGAATTAAAAATATACCTAGCTGTAATGATTTCTCTAATAGCTTAAACTAGTTAAGCTATTAACAAGAAAAGGAGGAAACTTGTGAAAATGAATTAAATCAAATCTACTCTGGGAGACTCTCATTATCATTCTCTAACATCTGGGTTTTTTGTGTGTGGTTTTTTTTTGTTTGTTTTTTTTTTTCTGGTCTTTCCGTTTTTTCAATAGGAAGAGAACAGAAGCAGCTCTGCCACCCTGGAGGAAAGCATTAAGTGGCTACATATACTTCACCAGACCCTCTTCCCTCTGCCACTTGGACTGGACTATGATAAACAGAGGAAGAAGCCTATGGTGTAAAATCTAGGAGGCACTCACAGAGCCAAGTAAATGTAGGGTTGGCACTTATATGATCTGAGAGTGAAAGACAGCCCCACCAGAGAGGGCTGCCCCATCACCCTGGATCCCTAAGGGAAGATGTTTCCCATGTAGCCACCCTGCCATCCACATGGACATTAGCGAGAGGAATAAGTTGTGGTTAAATCACTGAGATTTTGAGGGTTATTTGTTACTGCAGTTATTTGTTACTCCCAACATGCACCCATCCTCCTAACATTACAAATTTAAAACAACTTAAGACACTATACTCTAACACAGCATAGAGGAAAAAGCATGAGCAGGGCTTTTAGGTAGATCTGGACCTGGATCCTAGGGCTAATGCTTATCAGTAAGTGACCGTGTAATTTATACTAACTCCTCAGTGTCTGGTTGTAAAATATTACTAAAGATACTTTTTCAGATTTTTTTTTCCCCAGAATTAAACAAAATCACTTAGTCAAATATCCAGGAACAATGTACAACCTCAAAACCTGGCAATGGTCATATCTGTCATACATGATTAGTTTACTAATTTCAACATTGTTAGGAATCCAAGGCTTAATCTAGAAGATGGAGTCCAGGTTGTCCACAGGTTAACCATCCCTGAATACACTTCAAAGAACACCTGGATTTTATCCCAGGAAAACACCTTCTATTGGCTTTTCCTCTTCCTTCTCCTAATCTCCATCTTCCTTATTTTTATTTCCCAGGAGTACCTCCCCAAAACTGTCTTTTTACCAATCAAGACAGATTTATGTATCTTGAAATCACAATAGTCTCTCTCATGGCTCCAAGATTTCCTTGCTAGTCTGGCCCAATTACAAACATGCATTTAATCAGGAAATCTGCACTGTTTTACTAGAAACCTATTATTTTGTGAGTCAGAGATGAAGATCATTACCTCAAGGCCCTCTGTGTGTCATTAATAATAATGTCTTATACTGATCACCACTTTTCCTTGAGAAGCAAAAACACTGCCTATACATTATCTCATTAATTCTCATGACAGCCCGTGAGGTAGTGTGGGGCGAGAGCTGCTAGTAACCATCCCTCCTTTTCAGATGGAAAAGCTCAAAAGCAATTTAAAAATTAAAGTTATTTTACCGAAATCAATCATGAGAGATTTTCCAGATGCTATTAATATTTAGAATGTACCTTCACAATATACAGCAATTATTCCAGACTTTCATGCCAACACAGATTAATGTTACACCATAAAATCAATAGAAATCTATAAACGGAATCATTCTGCTCTGCTGGAAGATTCCTACAACAATGGAAACAATGCTATTATTTTTCCCACCAGCCTTATAAGGGGATGACACTACTCTGGCTTCAAGCACCAGTTAGTAAACTTTTTCTGCAAAAAAACAGTAAATATTTGAGGCTTGTGGGCCATAACATCATTGTGGCAACTACTCACCTCTGCTCTTGTAGCAAAAAAGCAGCCATAAATGAGTGGACATGGCTGGGTTCCAATAAAACTATACTTATGGAACCTGACATTTAAATCTCATATACTTTTCAAGACATGAAATATTTTTTCTTTCTATTTTTTCAACCACTAAACAATGTAAAAATCATTTTTAGCTTAGTTTTTGTAGAACTGTAGAAAAACAGACAGCAAAAGTAATTTGGCCCACAGGCTATACAGTTGCCCAACTATTAGCTTAGAGACCAAAATGGGGATTTTTGAATCTTCAGCACAGATTATCTCCACATCTTTACTCTCCCTGAAGTCTTTCTCCACACTCTTTCACTGTTTTCATCTTGGGCAAAAATGTTTGTAAATGTTCGAACACACACGCACACAAAACAGAAAGCACTTATTTAAAATATATATATCCACTGTGGAAATCAACTTCCTCAAGGCTGAAAATACAATGAATAGAAAAGCTGGGTTTCATTTTCCAGTCTGTCACTGCATTTATATTTCAGGTGCCAGCTGATCCTTCCTCAGGCATAGAAACTGGTGGCTTGTCTTCAAGTTTGTTTAGAGGCGTCTGGTCACCTACTTCCCCTGCCCAGTCTCCCTCCAGCCGTCCCTTCCACCAGAATGCACCTGGATGCTTTCACCTGATTAATTCAATAAGCACTCATTCAGGTTTTCTTCTATGATAGGCTCTGTGCCAGGCACCATATAGGATGACAAGTGTGTATTACAAACACATGGTCAGGTGTACAGCCAGTATAGAGAAGGGTGTGGTTAACTGTTGGACATGAAGGCTGGGGATGCAAAGCTCCAAAGAGGTTATGCTTAAGCTGTGCTTTCTAAAGAACAGAAACCCTTCAAGTGTATCACTAGCCATTGCCCTGGTCTTCTATCAGGGAACATCTCCTGGACTGTTCTGTCTCCTTTAAAGCTGTAGGTGCCCTATGTCTTGTTTTCTGGTGGCTAGCTGCTATGGGATGAATATTTGTGTCCTCCTCAAAAGTCATATGTTGAAATGGGCTTTGGATGGTGCTTATGGGTGGAATCCTCATGAATGGGATTAGTGCCTTATAAAAGAGGCCCCGAGATCTTGCTTGCACCTTCCACTAGGCAGGGATATACAAAGAAGTCTGTGATCCTGACGAGAGCTACCACCATACTAGCACCCTAGTCTTAGATTTCCAGCTTTCAGAACTGTAAGCAATACATTCCTGTTGTTTATAAGCTATTCCGTCTGTGGCATTTTGTTACAGCAGCCCAAAGAGACTCAGACATTAGCTTCATAGCTAAAACTTGTTAGCATGATGCAAAGCAAAGTGACAGGGTTTGAGAATCAGACTGTCCTGGGTTTGAGGCCGACTCTAACACTTAGTATCTGTGTGACTTGGCAAGTTATTCACTTTTCTGAGTGTCCAGTTTTGTGATATGACACATAGTGCATAAAATGTTAGAAAAAGTAAAATCAGAGAAATGTCAACTACTCAACATGGAGGCAGAGGTGGATAAGCTGAAACTGATGCTGTTACCACTGACTGAAGAAGAGAAAACTGTGGCAGAGCAATTAAGAGCTCACATGTTAGACTTATGAAGAAATGGACTTGCAAAAGGGAACTCTAATGGGGAAGAGATCAATTCCAGAGAGATTTACGAACATGTCTTATTAGCACTTAATGACTACTGGAGTTGGGGGAGTGGATGACAAAGAAGATTTGGCTTGGGTGACTGGATAGTGATACCTTCCACAAGAGAGAGGAATATAAGAAGGACAGATATTGTATTAATAAAATTTAGCCAAAAGGATGAAATAGAAATAAAGAGATTTTTAAAATATATGCACACATGGTTAGTCTTGTAATTTTAGACAAGGAAATCTCAACATTATTTTGTATCTATTTTTGTATAATCAGGACAACATAGATGTCCTGGCCTACTGTAAAAGATTATTCACATCAGTTCAGTTCAGTCTTTCAGTCGTGTCTGACTCTTTACAACCCCATGAATTGCAGCACACCAGGCCGGCTTGTCCATCACCAACTCCCGGAGTTCACTCAAACTCATGTCCATCGAGTCCGTGATGCCATCCAGCCATCTCATCCTCTGTCGTCCCCTTCTCNTCCAATCATCCAAATGAGGCTGCTTCAAGGCCCTCCTTTCACCAGTTGCTGCTGCTGCTGCTAAGTTGCATCAGTTGTGTCCGATTCTGTGCAACCTCATAGATGGCAGCCCACCAGGCTCCTCCTTCCAAGGGATTTTCCAGGCAAGAGTACTGGAGTTGGTTGCCATTTCCTTCTCCAGTGCATGAAAGTGAAAAGTGAAAATGAAGTCATCAGTCATGTCTGACTCTTCACGACCCCATGGACTGTAGCCCACCAGGCTCCTCTGTCCGTGGGATTTTCCAGGCAAGAGTACTGGAGTGGGGTGCCATTGCTTTCACCAGTTACATCATATCTAATTCTGTAAGGGAGGGAGGGGGCACAATTACATATCCAGAGAAATGATTTGGAGGGCAAACAAGTTTTGTTGAGCAAACTAAACTGAAGAGAACAGAAATGTTCCCTGTGTCAGGAAAACCATAAACTTAACCACGAGAGGTCTTGTGCCAAGGCAATCAGCAGTGCTTTTCCAGAGGGAAGTGTGTTAAGTAGAATTGTGTTATTTTCTCAGTTGAAAGCAACTGAGAGAATAAATGCCAGCTATGTGGTATTCTAACTATGATGTGCCTTGATGATTTGATGTACTATGTTGATAAGCTCATCATACTCCCTTCCCATCACCTTCCTTAAGGCAGGTTTTTGATCTGAATTAGAATTCTGAGGATCTGTTTCATGCAAAGTACTTGTTTATCTTACTAAACTTTTATTTGGTCTCTAAAACTTAATGCCATTAGGTTTTATTCTTTGACTCTATCTTCTAGTATGGATTCACTTGGATGTGCCTATAAATGTACTTTGAGCCCTTTATTTCTGTTACTTTCTGTTACTCTGTGACTCTCTATTTCATTATAATTATTACCCCTTAGAACACAGTAGTGATTAAATATGGCAAGCACTTGCACTTTGGTGATAGGTATGTGTGTGTAAGCCTGTCAGCAGGACTGAGTCCCCTCTGTGGATGGGGAAAGTGAAGCTGAGGTCACATACTCAGAGTAATAGATCCAGCGCTTGGTTGAGTCCTCCTCCAGCAGATTGGGGTTTGGACCGGAGCTGCCCTCCCTGGACCATGACTGCTGACCGCTGGCGCCCTCAGCCTGCACAGCCAGGCAACTGAGACAGTCCTGGGTGGACACCTGGCTTCCGGCTTGAAGGGGATTCTGGGATGCTCCCTAATTTTGAATTATAACCATAGGTTGTAATTGTGGTTTGAATTATAACCATAGGTTTGATGTACAGATAAAAAAAGTTTGGCAAAACTCAGTGAAAACATTCTATGAGAATCAGTTGGGTATAAGGAATTTATAATAAAAAGCTTTACATAAAAATCAATTGAAAATGAGGGAAAAAACCAAATTTCAGCCACCTTACATTCATTCACTTCTAGAAGCAAGATAAAATTTTATACTGTCTACTCTTTTTGATACTTCTTTTTTATCAGTGTTTTCCAGATATAGATATCTGTATATGTGTATGCATGTGTATATTACAAAAATCTGCAATAAACATGGAGATATGTATATCTTTTTGAGTTAGTAATTTTGTTTCCTTCAGATAAATATCCAGATNATTTGAAAGAGCTCAACTGGAATTCCATCACCTCCACTAGCTTTGTTCATAGTGATGCTTTCTAAGACCGATTTGACTTCACATTCCAGGAATATTCACATATTGTCAGTCAAGTGTGAATGAGCATGTTTTGGAAATTAAAGATAGAAAAAATATTTGTTTCATATTTTAAAAAAGAAAAAGTAAAATCATGTATAAAGAGTGTCTAGCACATTTTAGACATCCAACATACTACGTCACACTCAAATAGTCATCTTTTAACAGATGACCCCTAGAGTTAGGCCATTCTGAAGCATGGACCCTAATCGTGGCCACCAGTGATATAGCTGGGTAGAACTCTTCCTTTATAAATCTGCTTCTTAGGTCCTGAGGACTCAGGGACCTGAATAAGTCAATGGAGGCCTAAGATGTGTAAGTTTGCTGATTCAGTTTTGTGGAAAATTGTACATTAAATTGTACTTAGCTTTTTGATAAATAAGTTGATATATTTATTGAGTCTTTAAGGATGGGAACATTCACATTTCAAAAAATTAATTTTGTCTAAAATTTGCTTTTTTAAGGCTGAAATCAGCTATTATGAAATCAGCAATATGATGGTTAATAGTACCTTTTACTTTTCATTTTTAACTTGTAAAAATGACATAAAGGAAGCCCAACATAAGACTTCCCAAAGATTCTGTCAGTTGTCTGAAGTCCCACTTACACTAGTAAATAAATTCTTTCTTCAAGGCTTCAAATACTTAACACTGTTTCTTAAAAAAAAAAAAAAAAGCTGGAAACATTTCCAAGGAGAAATCTCTGTATTGAGAACATTAGGCATGCAATATGTTGTTTCCAGTTAAGAAGGAAGAAGCATGAACATGAACAGAAGGACATCCCAGGCTGGCCTTCTCTGTGCAGCTCTGCACATCAGCTCTGAACATATGCCCCATGCAGCCTCTTCCAGGGAAGGCCCATTTCACTCCCTGGCCCCAGGGCACTGTCAGAGCCCATTTTCTTGGTGATCCATAACTCTGGTTGGGAATTCATCTATGTCTGTCAGTAGCAACAAATTTGAAAAACATTTCTCTGAGCTGTCACCACTGCAAAAGGATCATTATGCTGACATCCACCATACACGAGGCAAAAGCTCATGCTATATACAGA
The DNA here is from genome assembly GCA_006410875.1 of Neotragus pygmaeus. NCBI lineage: Eukaryota > Metazoa > Chordata > Mammalia > Artiodactyla > Bovidae > Neotragus > Neotragus pygmaeus. Next base: position 1,756,346 of record SJYV01002590.1, read on the forward strand.
GGAAAGGACACACACATCACAGTTTCCAATAAAAAGCAAGTCTGAAAAGCATTTGTTGAGAATAAAAGAGCCATGGCAGTAAAATATTCCCAGGAACCCAAGCACAACAGCCAAGCTAAATCTTAGTTTTCTTTCTGACAGCCCAGAGATTCATGACCATCTTCCCAGTTAACACACTCTAAACAGAAGCTCCTCGTATGTGAAGATCTCCATCACTGGCCCTATGAAAGCCACCCAATCTTGTTCTATCTTTATTACTCAAAACACTTTTAAGTAGTCTAAGCAAAGCCTACCTGTGCCCTCACATTATAAGCTGGGAATTCAGAACAATAGACTTGAACAATATCCATCTCAAGTGCGTCAGGGAGCTGAAACTGCCAATTGTCAAGAACCTGAATTCCTCGCTTAAACAAAGGTAAACACACTAAATTGGCAGTTCTAAATTACATCCTACCAATCCACAATGACAGGTGTGTTCCAGTTTTCCGACCCTCTGCAACTGGCTGTGCAGAGCACTGTTTAATGGCAGTTTCTTTTAATTATTTTTATTATGGTAAAAATACATATCACATAAAATTTATCATTTTAAAACATACAATTCAATGGCATTAAGTACACCCACGAGGTTATGCAGCCATCACCATGCCTCAGTTCCAGAGCTTTTATATCATCTCTAAATGGAAACTTGTACTCATTAAGCACTCACTCCCCATTCCCCACTACCCCCAGTCCTTGGCACCCAGAAATCTGTTTTCTATTTCTGTGGATTCATCTATTCTAGATGTTCTTAAGAATAGATTCACATAATACTTGGTGTTTTCTTATCTCTGATTGAATCTTCTCTGCCATCGCTGTGAGATGACTTATTCCACTGTTAATATTACCTGCTCTCCCCTTAACATTGGGGCTTATCTAAAGGAGGTGTGATAGTCCACTTTACATGTCGATTTGGCTACGCTACAGCCCCAGTTATTCAGTCAAACATTAATCTAAGTGTTGCCATGTAGGCATTGTACAAATGTGATTAAAGCCCATAATCAGTTATCAAAGGCCTTAAGAGCATAACTGAGGCTTACCTGAAGATGACAGAGAAATTCCACCATAAATAGCAGCTTCGGCTCATGCCCAAGAGTTACTGCCTGTCCTTCCTGACAGCCTGCCCTATAGATTTCAGACTGAGCGACTGAACTGAACTAAACTGAAAGGAAAATACTTGAATCCCACAGCTGCCATGATCCAAATGAAACTCTTCCTGGAAATGATAAAAAGAAAAATGGGAGAATTCAAAGTCAGGTAAGGATGACTCCAAGCATACATATCTTCCCATTTTCTTGATTATTCCTTTCCATCACCTGTTTCTCAAACTGGTCCTCACCAAGTTTAACAGTTAAAGTTGTTACCCCTNGATAAAAAGAAAAATGGGAGAATTCAAAGTCAGGTAAGGATGACTCCAAGCATACATATCTTCCCATTTTCTTGATTATTCCTTTCCATCACCTGTTTCTCAAACTGGTCCTCACCAAGTTTAACAGTTAAAGTTGTTACCCCTTTTTCTGGATATCTAGTCAGAGAAAGTCTGTGGTCAACATTAAGGATTAGAGAAAACAAGGAAGAGAATTCTTTCATCTGTTATATTCTTGCCTTGAGTCTGGATTCTGAACATTTCTCTTCAACCTCCATGGGCTGAGTAGTGACTGCAAGTTGCAAGCAACCACATTTTTCATCCTTTTTTTTTACAGCATATTTCCATCTGTTATAAAAGCTATAGCTGGATACAATCATTTTACTGATATTGCATTTATCCAACAATTTTTCAACCTCTCTTTTTTATTAATGCTTGCCATATTGCATATCATTATTTCTTAATTTGGTACATCTGTGTAATGAACTATGTCAATAATATCGAGATGAAAATCTCTATATATATATTTCTCTTAGTAAAATAAGATTGTGCACTGGCTTTGCCTGTGCAGTAAAATCCTCTAACTAATCCTTATATTAGATTAAAATATTCAAAGATTGTTCTACTAATTCATTCTGGATAGATGCTGGTAGAGGAAGAGGTTTTCTACTAATTTAATGTCCAAGAAATTTCTCCAATCACTTAAGACACGCTATAGTTATTTCTGAGAAGAGGTCTTCAGAAGATTTGTGGGGAGGGGCGGTGTTGCTAGTTAATGTAGGGGGTATTACTATTTTTATTAAACAAAATTTATTTTTATAAGCTTAATTCCCTTCCCTTAGATATTGTGAGTAGGAGGTCACATATGATCTACACTTTTGTATTAAACATACAGTAGATACTTGAAAAATATCAACAGAAGAATTATCAGAGAACAAGAAATTGTTAACCAAGGCCAAATGTGATTGGACTAAAAGCTAATTTAATTTTGGGTTACTCTGATGGTAGCAGAGTGTCTGGGTCAGACGAGCTAGAAATCAGCTGGACACTGCTCTATCCATCTAAAGAATCATTCTGCTTCCAGTGCCCCATCTTAGAAATAAAATGGACAATCTGGAATGTAATCAGCCCAAGGATCCAGTGTGATTAAATGAAAGAACTATGTCACATGAGGCACAACTCAGGGAAATGGGGATGACGAGAACCAAGAAGAGAAGATGTCATGAGGAAAGTGAAACTCAAGATCCATAATCCAAGGGTCATCAGAATGTCCTCTCAAAGACAGACTACATATTTTATGTGTGGCTGGGAAAGCAGAATTAGACAAATGTATACAAATTAGACAGATGCCAATTTGGGCTCAATATAAGAAGGACTTTCTAAAATCAGGACATCCTATATTTTCTTAAGAATGTAAAGTATTTTGCCATTAAACAAAACTTTACTTATATAAAGTGACATTTAACTTCAGTCGCTGAAAATTTAGCATCTGAACAGTGCTTTCACTGTTAAATACATACGAGATTCTGAAGATTATGGAAAAATAATATTATATATCTCATGAATATTTTTGCAATTACATATGCAAACTATAATTTATATCTGAGTTAAAAAAGATATATTACTGAAATTAATTTCATTCATCTCTCTCTTTTTTTAGGTATTCAAACATCATTCACTTCTTTATTTTCTATCAAAGTTGTTGTTCAGTCACTAAGCGGTATCCAACTCACTGTGCCCCCATGGACTGCAGCATGCCAGGCTTCCCTGTCCTTCAGTATCTCCTGGAGTTTGCTCAAACTCATATCCATGGAGTTAGAATTGCCATCTAACCATCTAGTCCTCTGTTGCCCTCCTCTTCTCCTGCCATCAATCTTTCTCAGCATCAGGGTCTTTTTCAATGAGTCAGCCTTTGCATCAGGTGGCCAAAGTGTTGGAGCTTCAGCTTCAGCACCAACCCTTCCAATGAATATCCTGGGTTGATTTCCCAAAGATTGACTGGTTTGACCTCCTTGCTGTCCAAGAGACTCTCAAGAATCTTCTCCAGCACCACATTTTGAAAGCATCAGTCATCTTTATGGGCCATACATGACCACTGGGAAGACTATAGCTTTGACTGTATGGATTTTTTCTTTTTAATACACTCTAAGTTGTCATAGGTTTTCTTCCAAGGAGCAAGTGTCATTTAATTTCATGGGTGCAGTCACTGTCTGCAGTGATTTTGGAGCCAAGAAAATAAATTATATCACTGTTTCTACTTTTCCCCCATCTATTTGCAATGAAGTGATGGGATTGGATGCCATGACTCATTTTTTGAATGTTGAGTTTTAAGTCAGCTTTTTCACTCTCCACTTTCATCCTCATCATGAGGCTTTTTAGTTTCTCTTTACTTTCTGCCATTTGAGTGGTATCATCTGCATACCTGAGATTATTGATATTTCTCCCGGAAAACTTGATTTCAGCTTCTGCTTCATCCAGCTGGGCATTTCACATGATGTACTCTGCACATAAGTTAAATAAGCAGGGGTCTTTGCAACCCCATGAACCGCAGCATGCCAGGCCTCTCTGTCCATCACCAACTCCTGGAGTTCACCCAAACCCATGTTCATTGAGTCAGTGATGCCATCCAACCATCTCATCCTCTGTCGTCTCTTTCTGTTACTGCCCTCAATCTTTCCCACCATGAGGGTTTTTCAAATGAATCAGCTCTTTGCATCAGGTGGCCAAAGTATTGGAGTTTCAGCTTCAACATCAGTCCTTCCAATGAACACCCAGGACTGATCTCCTTGCAATCCAAGGGACTCTCAAGAGTCTTCTCCAACACCACAATTCAAAAGCATCAATTCTTTGGCACTTAGTTTTTTTATAGTCCAACTCTCACATCCATATATGACCACAGGAAAAACCATAGCCTTGACTAGACGGACCTTTGTTGGAAAAGTAATGTCTCTGCTTTTTAATATGCTATCTAGGTTGGTCATAACTTTCCTTCCAAGGAGTAAGCGTCTTTTAATTTCATGGCTGCAATCACCATCTGCAGTGATTTTGGAGCACAGAAAACTAAAGTCAGCCACTGTTTCCCCAACTATTTGCCATGAAGTGATGGGACCAGATGCTATTACC
>SJYV01002590.1:1763586-1833651 GCA_006410875.1 Neotragus pygmaeus
TAAAGTCAGCCACTGTTTCCCCAACTATTTGCCATGAAGTGATGGGACCAGATGCTATTACCTTAGTTTTCTGAATGTTGAGTTTAAAGCCAATGTTTTCACTCTCCTCTTTCACTTTCATCAAGAAGCTCTTTAGTTCTTCTTCACTTTCTGCCATAAGGGTGGTGTCATCTGCATATCTGAAGTTATTGATATTTCTCCCAGCAATCTTGATTCCAGCTTGTGTTTCTTCCAGTCCAGCATTTCTCATGATGTACTCTCCATATAAGTTTAATAAGCAGGGTAACAATATACAGCCTTGACGTACTCCTTTTCCTATTTGGAACCAGTCTGTTCCATGTCCAGTTCTAACTGTTGCTTCCTGACCTACATATAGGTGTCTCAAGAGGCAGGTCAGGTGGTCTGGTATGCCCATCTCTCTCAGAATTTTCCCCAGTTTATTGTGATCCACATAGTCAAAGGCTTTTGCATAATCAACAAAGCAGAAACAGATGTTTTTCTGGAACTCTCTTGCTTTTTCAGTGATTCCAGTGGATGCTGGCAATTTGATCTCTGGTTCCTCTGCCTTTTCTAAAACCAGCTTGAACATCTGGAAGTTCACAGTTCATGTATTGCTGAAGCCTGGCTTAGAGAATTAAGAAAGTACTCAACAAGTAGTATTTTCTTTCTTTCTTTTTTATTTTAATTGGAGGCTATACTTTACAATAATGTGGTGGTTTTTGCCACACATTCACATGAATCAGCCATGGGCATACATGTGTTCCCCATCCTGATCCTCCCTCCCACCTCCCTCCACATCCCATCTCTCAGGGTCATCCCAGTGCACCATCCCTGAGCACCCTGCCTCATGCACTGAACCTGGACTGGTGACATATTTCACATATGATAATACACGTTTCAATGTTATTCTCTCAAATCATCCCACCCTCGCCTTCTCCCACAGTCCAACAGTCTGTTCTTTCTTTATATCTGTGTCTCTTTTGCTATCTCACATATAGTGTCATTGTTATCATCTTTCTAAATTCCATATATATGTGTTAATATACTGTATTGGTGTTTTTCTTTCTGACTTACTTCACTCTATAAAACAGGCTCTGATTTCATCCACCTCATTAGAATTGATTCAAATGCATTTTTTAATAGCTGAGTAATATTCCAATCTGTATATGTACCACAGCTTTCTTATCCATTCATCTGCTGATGGACATCTAGGTTGCTTCTGTGTCCTGGCTATTGCAAACAGTGCTGTGATGAACATTGGGATACACGTGTCTCTTTCAATTCTGGTTTCCTCAGTGTGTATGCCCAGCAGTGGGATTGCTGGGTCCTATGGCAGTTCTATTTCCAGCTTTTTAAGTAATCTCCACCCTGTTCTCCACAGTGGCTGTACTAATTTGCATTCCCACCAACAGTGAAAGAGGTTTCCTTTTCCTCTGCACCCTCTCCAGCATTTATTGTTTGGTACCTCATTGTGGTTTTGATTTGCATTTCTCTGATAATGAATGATGTTGAGCATTTTTTCATGTGCTTGTTAGCCATTTGTATGTCTTCTTTGGAGAAATGTCTGTTTAGTTCTTTGGCCCATTTTTTGATTGGGTCACTTGTTTTTCTGGAATTGAGCTGCAGGAGCTGCTTGTATAGTTTTGAGATTAATTCTTTGTCAGTTGCTTCATTTGCTATTATTTTCTCCCATTCTGAAGGCTGTAAATATAGTTTCCTTTGTTGTGCAAAAGCTTTTAAGTTTAGTTAGGTCCCATTCCTTTGTTGTGCAAAAGTTTTTAAGTCTAGTTAGGTCCCACTCACTTATTTTTCCTCTTATTTCCATTACTCTGGGAGGTGGGTCATAGAGGATACTGCTGTGATTTATGTCAGAGCGTGTTTTGCCTATGTTTTCCTCTAGGAGTTTTATGGTTTCTGGTCTTACATTTAGATTTTTAATCCATTTTTAGTTTATTTTTGTGTATGGTGTTAGAAAGTGTTCTAGTTTCATTCTTTTACAAGTGGTTGACCAGTTTTCCCAGCACCACTTGTAAAAGAGATTGTCTTTTCTCCATTGTATATTCTTGCCTCCTTTGTCAAAGATAAGGTGTTCATAGGTGCATGGATTTATTTCTGGGCTTTCTATTTTGTTCCATTGGTCTATGTTTCTGTATTTGTGCTAGTACCATACTGTCTTGATGACTATTGCTTTGTAGTATAGCCTGAGGTCAGGCAGGTTGATTCCTCCAGTTCCATTCTTCTTTCTCAAGCTTGCTTTCACTATTCAAGACTTTTTGTAATTCCATACAAATTGTGAACATATTCTAATTTTCTGAAAAATACCGCTGGTAGCTTGATAGGGATTGCACTGAATTTATAGATTGCTTTGGGTAGTATACTCATTTTCACTATATTGATTCTTCTGATCCATGAACATGGTATATTTCTCCATCTATTTGTGTCATCTTTGATTTCTTTCATCAATGTTTTATAGTTTTATATATATAGGTCTTTTGTTTCTTTAGGTAGATTTATTGCTAAGTATTTTATTCTTTTCATTGCAATGGTGAATGGAATTGTTTCCTTAATTTCTATTTCTGGTTTCTCATTGTTAGTGTATAGGAAGGCAAGGGATTTCTGTGTGTTAATTTTATATCCTGCAATTTTACTGTATTCATTGATTAGCTCTAGTAATTTTCTGGTGGAGTCTTTAGGGTTTTTATGTAGAGGATCATGTCATCTGCAAACAGTGAGAGTTTTACTACTTCTTTTCAAATCTGGATTCCTTTTATTTCTTTATCTGCTCTGATTGCTGTGGCTAAAACTTTCAAAACTATTGAATAGTAGTTGTGAGATGGGCATCCTTGTTCCTGGCTTTAGGGGAAATGCTTTCAATTCTCTTTTTTACCTTTTTCTTTACTGTGGATACTACAGAAGTAGAAATTATATACATGGCTTACATTCTGAATGGGCAGTGTTTGTCTAGAGAGATGGGCAGGGCCCTGACCATGACCTTCATCTCATGAACTGGAACACAGTATAACAGTAGAAAAAGTTCAGCTAATAAGTATATGAAAAGATGAGCTTTAAAAACCATTTAAAATCTGGAGAAAGGTAAAACAGTGAGATATCAGTTACATATACTGACTGACCAAAAGAAGAAAATTAGAAAAATGAGAAAACTGAAGGTACCAATGGAGATGAGAGGGTAGAGGAGAGCTCCCTGAAGGTGGATGTGTGTTCTGGAGCAGTTGGCCTAGACAGCAAATTGACCCAGTATGATCAAAGTTAGTATATGCATGCCCTATGGACCTCAGTTCCCAAACAATCCCACACAGATGCATCAAGGAATGTGGACAAGATGCTCAATGCAAAGTGGAGATCTAAAGGCAATCCAGGTGTCACCAGATAAAATGTGGCGAATACTGCCGTGGAGTATTGTGCAGGTATCAGCAACAATGGACCACAAGTCCCTACAGCCAATGGATGGATCTTCAGAACCTGGTGCTCCATGAAAAAATGTTTCACTGAGATAATGGGTAACAGAGAGAAATCTATAGCAGTATACCATTTACTGAAATTTAAAAAACTAGAGGAATACAAAAGAGAAATCTTTTTTTTTAAAAAAAGAAGAATCTATACATTCCAAAGGATACACTGCAGATTTCTTACAATGGTTTGCCAGTGGGTGAGGAAGACAATGGGAGCTGGAAATGAGGGGAAAAGGAGTTAACCCAAAAATATATCAAAGAAAAGAGACAATCAAGTCATGCTTCTGCACTTTCCATGGAGCTTTGGGCTTCCCAGGTGGCACTAATGGTAAAGAACCTGCCAGCCAATGCAGGAGGCATAAGAGACATGGGTTAAATCCCTGGGTTGGGACGATCCCCTGGAGGAGTGTATGGCAACCCACTCCAGTATTCTTGCCTGGAGAATCACATGGACAGAGGAGCCTGGAGGGCTACAGTCCATGGGGTCGCAGAGCAGGACACAACTAAAGTGACTTAGCACACGCTCATATGGTGCCTATATAAGACAAGTGACATAAGCTCTCTGAATTTCAGTTACATGATCAGCAAATAAAATCTACTTTGAATGACTGCTAATAAAAGTAAAGGTGCCACAAATAAAGCACCAAGCACAGTGTTGGTATATCCCGGGGCTCCTAAAACAGTAACAATGATTATCACTTAGAGTTTATACAGGTTCTGCACACTCTCTGAAGCACATCCTCTTACTCTTTATTAGGCACTGATGTTCACAGATTGTTTATCTCCAGGCTAATCAGGCCTCAATGAAGAAACCAAGGTGCCATGATACAGATTTTAGGTAGTTTGAAAGGATTATCCATGGTCTTACAGGAATTACTCTCCCTTTGCAAATACTTCTTCCATCCAAAATTTGCTCTCTCTATTTATATACTATACAAATGAATAATTTATCACTGTATCTATCAGAAACACAGACCCAAACTAAGGCCTGAGGAAACATAAATAAAAAGCATTAATGTTATTCAATGACAGAATATTAAGAAGTTTTGAGAAAATGGTGATCCTTTCCATATATTATGTTCTTCATTTAGTCTCAGCTAACATCCCCAGCAGGATGGCACACCCTGATTTACTCCTCTTCAGTGCCACTGCCTATAAGCTCAGGTAGCTTTAAAATGTGAATTCTTCCAACTTTGGCTCCTGTTGCATACCTTATCCTTCCTCACAGAGTGGTCCATAGTGTTATAGTGTAACATAATGCATATATATTACATATAAATGATACACATATGACATATAATAATATAAACTAGACAAAAATGCCTGGTTTCAGAGCTTTTACTGCTTCCTCACAAATCCACTGCAAACACAAATCATTACATTTCAAGCCCTTCAGAGCCTTTGTCAGGCATCCAGAACTGCAGAGGAAAAACAGCCTTTCTGCATAGCCTTCACAGGCACCCCACTGAAATCAGGCACCTGTCCAGTGCAGTTGGAGATGCACCTCCTTTCAGCTGCCAACTTTCAAGCTTTTTTAGACTGTTTTTAAATGGGGTTGGGGAGCCCCAGCTGTTACTGGAAGATTAGCCAGGATCATGTGGTTGGTTCTACCTAAACCCCTCCTCACTTGCTGGACCCAGACTCATGGGTGGAGTCTGGTTATGGGCACACATGATCCTCCCCCTACATTGAGGGAAGGATGGAGAAAGCTCCACTCTGGAAAAACAGGCTTATTGTCTTCTGTCTTGAGGTCTTCCCTTTAGATTATAAACAGGTGAAATCTTAACAGTGCACCATACAGGATATCAGAGAGTTTTCAGGGTGCAGGAACTGCCATTAGCAGGACAGGTTAGGAGAATTAGGAGGAGAATCAGTGCTCACTAAAGGAGATTTGCTCTGTGTGTAAGCTATCAGGGTCACAGGGCCAGGACAGAAGATATAGGTAGGCTACAGTAAAAAAGGATACTATGCTAGGTTGTTTAAGGTCTTAAACAACCCAGAGGATGGGATTAGAGTACTGGGAGTAATGATGACAACGAACACTTAAGGAGCTCGTAGCAGTATAATAATATCAATGTATTTGGTACTATGCAAATAATTTTGCATGTAAAAGTATCTTACATGTAAAATGCTTGGAATATAAACATAAAATTAATACTTTATATTAATTCATTAATTTATTTTGTCTATTAATTTATTAATAGGAAGAGAAAGGAGTAATTCGTACTAGACCTTAACAGAGAAAAGGAAAGTATGTACTTGGACTTACAGAACATAGAGACCAAGGGAGGAACAGTGCCATAGTTAAGAAGGGAGGGTGCACAGAAATTTCTAGGAATTGCCTTATGAATTCAAGCTTTGCAAATACTTGCCAAATGGGAGGCTGAATGTATCTTTATGGGGTGTCATGGTAGCAGCTCTTAAAAAATTCAAATTTACTCAGAAGCTTGGGATTCATTTTCTATGTTTGATGAAGCTATAAACAATTAAATTCATAAGACTGTTGATTCTGGAAGTAAAATTTTAGACTATGACTCAGTTTCTTTTCATCTTAATTTCCTTTTTTTAATTTAACTTTTATTTTATATTGGAGTGTTGTTTATTCACAATGTGTGTTAGTATCAGGTGTAGAGCAAAGTGACTCAGTTATATATATGTGTGTGTGTGTGTGTGTGTGTGTGTGTATACATATTATCTTTCAGATTATTTCCCATATAGATTTTTACAGAATAATGTGCTATACAGTCAGTTCTTGTTGATTATTTTATATAGAATAGCATGCATATGTTAATTCCAAACTCCTAATTTCTCTCTACCCTAGTCACTAATTTTCTTCTAAAAAGAAGAAAATGTATCTGGCTTTATATATTATAACTTGTAATCTGGTAGGCTTCTCTCTTTTTATTGGGGAGAGGGGACCATGATAAGCAGAAACATTTTCCCAACAAATATGATCCTTTAATCCCATTGAGAAAGGTTAATCACAGAAGGGTGTCAAGATTTGCTTTCTGTTGCAAAGTTTGCCAGCAGCAAAATCAATACTATCTGACTCAAAGGAAAATGTACAGAAACTGGGGAAGAAAGGTGACACAGCACCAAGTGTGAGATGGATCCAACAGGATCCAATAGGATCCCTGCTCCCATTGCCTGGCTTGTTCCTCTCTCATCTCTCTGGGTATACTCTTTCTCCCAGGTCTCTTTTTAAACGAGGTCTTATCAGACAGACTTTTCATCAGCACTCCCCATCATCATCCTTACCATGCTTGGCTTTCTCCATAGTGATTTTTGCCACCTAATACAGTAAGTTATATATTTAGTTATATATTTAGTTGTATGTTATATATGTAGTTAGGTCTTATCAGACAGACTTTTCATCAGCACTCCCCATCATCATCCTTATCATGCTTGGCTTTCTCCATAGTGCTTTTCGCCACCTAATACAGTATGTTATATATTTAGTTGTGTGTTATATATTTAGTTGTATGTTATATATTTAGTTAGGTCTTATCAGACAGACTTTTCATCAGCACTCCCCATCATCATCCTTACCATGCTTGGCTTTCTCCATAGGGCTTTTCGCCACCTAATACAGTATGTTATATATTTAGTTGTTATATATATTTAGTTGTGTAACATATGTTACATATTTAGTTATATAGCAGCACCCTGATCCTGCTCCCAGTAGAATGTAAGCTCTGTGAGGTCAGAGAACCCATCTGTTTGATTCACTGCTGCATCACCAACAGCATCTGGAACAGTATCTATCACTCCACAGGGGCTCTATTAATATTTGTAGAATGAATGGTGACCCATACCATCTTTAGTCATGAGCTTTCCTTTATCCTTCAGGTTAACATCAATTCATAGACTCTGGGTACCAGTCCCTTTATTGTTGATGGAAGGGGGAAAATAAGACAGTTCAGTTCTTAGTGTGGACCCCAGAACAAAACCACCTGGCTTCAAGCTTGGCTTCTCGGCTTCCTTGACAGCACTGCCCAATAGAAATTTCTGCCATGATACAAGCCTTCTGTTCTACACCTTCTGTCCAGTACAGTAGACAGGAGGCACATGGCCCTACTGAGCACTTCGAGAGTGGCCAGTGTGACTGAGGAACTTAATTTTTATTTCATTTAACTTAAATGTAAATTTAAGTAGCTTCAGGTAACTAGCACATACTGTACTACATACCACAGTTGTAGCTGTGTAACCCTAGAGAAGATTTCTTAATTCCTCTATGCCTCCATTTCCTCATTAGTGAAATGGCAATAATAGCAATTGCAGTAACAATAACAGTAGCAGCACCCATAGGATTTTGTAAGAAGTAAATCAGACAGTATGCAGGACCATAAAAAAGTACCTGATACATACTGAGCTCTAAATAAGTGGTACTATTGTGGGCAAAAGGAGCTGGCTTTGCAATAACACTGAATCATTCAGATATAACAACAATATTAATCTAACATATAAATAAGTAAATGGAAACATAGGCATTTCCAGAAAGTAAGATTATATCAAATATGTGATAACTCAGAAAATAGGGTAAGTGTAAAAGAAATATAGAATCGCATGCCAACAAGTTGACAATTTTAGTTGACTGTAATGTTCAGTTCAGTTCAGTCATTCAGTCATGTCCAACTCTTTGCAGCCCCATGGATTACAGCATGGCAGGTTCCCTGTCCATCACCAACTCCCAGAGCTCACTCAAACTCATGTCCATCGAGTCGGTGATGCCATCCAACCATCTCATCCTCTGTCGTCCCCTTCTCCTCCTGCCTTCAATCATGTGCAACATCAGGGTCTTTTCTAATGAGTCACTTCTTCACATCAGGTGGCCAAAGTATTGTAGTTTCAGCTTCAGCATCAGTCCTTCCAAAGAATGTACAGTTCCAATGACTGTAATGTTGCTGCTGCTGCTGCTAAGTCATGTCAGTCGTGTCCCACTCTGTGTGACCCCATGGACTGCAGCCCCACCAGGTTCCTCTGTCCATGGGATTTTCCAGGCAAGAGTACTGGAGTGGGTTGCCATTGCCTTCTCCGGACTGTAATGTTACTCTTTAATAAAAGAACAGTTACCATAGCAGCCAAACATTACAAAGTCATTTTGGAATCAAAGACAATGAATATATTCTTAAAGAATCCTTGTGAACAATGTTAACTAAGCAGTATCACAAAAGGGCTCCCTTTTATGTCTGGTGTTTATCATTGAAGATAGCTCACTTCCCAACACTTTTCTCCAGTTTCCCATCTCTACTTTATACCCAAGATTCTGCATATTTTTCTTATTTCTGAGGGTCTATTTAGATGTCTTTTAAAACTCACAGAAGTGAAATGGTAAAATGATCATTTTATAAGAAAACAGGATTACGAAGGATAGCTTATGACACCACTTTATTATTGTCCAAGGAAGCAGCAAACTGAGGTTATTGTATTTTGAAGGAGGTTTGAATTAATTTTTTTAGTATTTTGTATTTTTGTTAGCCTCCAAATGAGATGACTTTCACTACCTCTGCATCTTTTGTTTTCTTGATACACTTCATACTTTTCTTCCTTCCCAGAGAATTTGAATGTCAAGTCAAAATTGCAAAGGAGAAGAGGATGGGGGAGAGGAGAACTAAAAAAGGTTATTTTGCTCCTTGGTTAGACTTTACCTGATCAGCTCTTCTCTTGCTACCATTATATAAATGTCCATAACCTGAGCAGGGACGGCAGAGGCCACACATGATTACTGCTGCCTCTTTCACATGCCAGACTCATCTGTCTAGTTCCTTGAGCTATTTTGCTCTCTTTTGTCTTTCTCCTTTGTCCTCTAGAATATCTCACCTTGCTCTACTCTCAGATTTGATAGTTGTCACCTTAAAGGCTGAGAGCTGAAAGAATTTCTTTTGAAAAATTGTTTAAAAACAAGGTTTATACTCACAAATTTAATATTTACTTGGTTTGGTAATGTTTTCATCCTTCATGTTAAGGTCAAAAATGAAAATCATAGGGCCCACAGATCTGATTTTAATAAAACATCTGTTTATTCAGTGCCATACTTCTCTGGTCAAGGTGAGCTGTTTAGAATGTGTTTTTCCATATTTACATACATAAGATATAAAGACATAATCAAGTTTGGTTCATGGTTCATTGTTTTGATACTTGAAATAAAAATAGGACCTATTTTTCCAAATGCTTAAATGATATAGAAGTGATAAGATCTCTAGTTGCACTGACCCTGTGTGGAAATAACTATGTTGATCCCTCTCTAAAAAGAGCTAAGAAGCTGTCGCTAGATCAGTTCCTAGGACAGACCTTTGAGTTGTGGCATCAGTTTAAAGCATTTAGATATAAAGCGAACTTGTATCCTAGGCACCAAATGCAATGGTGAATAAAACGGCCATGATCCTTGTCCTCAGGAGGCTTCCAGTAAGAAGAGCACAAGGAACTAAATTGCTAATTGCTACACTTCTGTCTGAACCCCAAAGATGTGATTCTACAGATTTCAATCTTCAAACTCAAAAAGAGGGCTAAAAGGGAATCCACTTCAGGCAGGTTCCACAACCTTCTCTGTTCTCCTTTTACTATCATAGAGCTCCCACAAAGGCCTAAAATGGAAAAGGTTAACCTTACTGAACAAAAAAAGGACTAACAATGAATTGACAGCTTCAAAATGTCCATGATTCCTCTTCTAGTTTAAGATATAAATACAATTTTGAGGTCATATAAGAGTTTTATGGAACAGCAACCTACTATATACTTTGCACTTCTAGAGTGATGATGATAACACAGAGATGATGATGGTGATACTATTATCTAACATTTGAGTCTCTTACAAGTTCCGCCACGACTTCCCTGGTGGCTCAGACAATAAAGCATCTGGCTACAATGCAGGAGACCTCGGTTTGATCCCTGGGTCGGGAAGATGCTCTGGAGAAGGAAATGGTAACCCACTCCAGTACTCTTGCCTGGAAAATCCCATGGATGGAGGAGCATGGTAGGCTATAGTCCATGGGGTCGCAAAGAGTCGGACACAACTGAGCGACTTCACTTTCTTTCTTTACAAGTTCTAGATGCTGCTGCTGCTGCTAATTTGCTTCAGTCATGTTCCACTCTGTGCGACCCCATAGATGGCAGCCTACCAGGCTCCTCCATCCCTGGGATTCTCCAGGCAAGAATACTGGAGTGAGTTGCCATTTCCTTCTCCAATATATGAAAAGTGAAAGTGAAGTCGCTCAGTCGTGTCTGACTCTTAGCGACCTCATGGACTGCACCCTACTAGGCTCCTCTGTTCATGGGATTTTCCAGGCAAGAGTACTGGAGTGGGGTGCCATCACCTTCTCTGAAGTTCCAGATGAGAAAGG
This sequence comes from Neotragus pygmaeus, assembly GCA_006410875.1. Classification (NCBI taxonomy): domain Eukaryota; kingdom Metazoa; phylum Chordata; class Mammalia; order Artiodactyla; family Bovidae; genus Neotragus; species Neotragus pygmaeus. The sequence continues at coordinate 1,774,397 of SJYV01002590.1, forward strand.
TACTATTTTTATTCTCATTTTACAGATATGGAAACTGAAGCATAATAGGCTCAGAAATTGGTCCAAGTTCTTCTAAGTAGTGCAAAGTTCTTTCCAAACTTGAGAAGAAAATTAATCACAAAGAGATCCTTAATATTAGAGAGTATTTTAGTCTTCTTATTTTTCTAATACATGTAACAGGCATGTAACAGGGAATGATAAATGAATAAATGAAATGATAAAAGGAAAACAGAAAATCACAGTATTTCTATATTAAATTTGGTACTTTTATATAAAAACTAAGAAAATATACATTACATGCACATGTTATTGGAAGTGGAGATCTTCACTTCCTTGCTCCTAATATAGAATTCATCTTAAAAAATATGATGTGAGTTCGCCATGGGAGATTCATGAGTTTCGAGTAGTTGGTTCAAAAATTAAAACTGGCTTACATGCATCCATCCACACTTTGCCAATCATGGCCCCCTTCAGCAATGGCATAAATTGTTTGACTTGGCACTTTGAAATTTAGATTCTATATGGCCAATGAAAGTGAAGTGAAGTGAAAGTCATTCAGTCGTGTCCAACTCTTTGAGACCCCATGCACTATACGGTCCTTGGAATTCTCCAGGCCAGAATACTGGAGTGGGTAGCAATTCCCTTCTCTAGGGGATCTTCCCAATCCAGGGATTGAACCCAGATCTCCCATATTGCAGGCAGATTCTTTACCAGCTGAGCCACCAGGAAGGACATATGGCCACAGAACTGAGAAATGTTAACTAAATATTATCCACAACATTTACATTTTGGGCAACATGATAGATCAGATATACCCCATAAAATGGCACAAATAGAATACCTAAAAATGTTGAATAAAATTTCAAAATATTTTTAATGTGCATAACTTACCAATTATGTAAGAGAAGTACTTAGAAGTAAGAAAAAAATTCATAGAAGCAACTGAATACTAACACTGACCTTGGTGGCATTCAGTTCAGTTCAGTCACTCAGTTGTGTCCGACTCTTTGTGACTCCATGGATTGCAGTACGCCAGGCTTCACTGCCAATCACCAACTCCCAGAGTTTACTCAAACTCATGTCCATTGAGTCGGTGATGCCATCCAACCATCTCATCCTCTGCCGTCCCCTTCTCCTCCCATCTTCAATCTTTCCCACCATCAGGGTCTTTTCAAATGAGTTAGTTCTTCACATCAGGTGGCCAAAGTATTGGAGNTGAAGTGATGGGACCAGATGCCATGATCTTAGTTTTTTGAATGTTGAGCTTTAAGCCAATTTTTTCACTTTCCTCTGTCACTTTTATCAAGAGGCTCTTTAGTCCTTCTTCTAAAGGCATTATAGACATCAATTTAGTTTCACAATCTGTAACTAGAATTTCAAAGAGAAACTGTAGGAATGCTCTTTATCAAATTTTACAATGACTTTTTCTTTCTTAGGTTGAGTTATTTTAATCCTCCATGTTTGCATCTATCATACAAGAAGTTCTATCATCTTTCTTTGTATACCTTTATCCCAGAATCTATGGCAACTTCTTATAGGAAAAAAGGGGGGTGTAGTCATAATTTTTCTTTCTTGATAATTGGGATTAGCTCACAGTTTTGGACTGTAATGCATATTTCAGCTGTTTGTCCCATGTCGATATATTTTTAAGCTATTGATAATATAAAATTCAACAGGCTTTTGATGTTATCAAGTTTCACAGGCTTTTCAGCCTTGAATTTCTATGTCTTCTCTGTTCGTATTTCAATTATTTTTGCTGTCACTCTTCTACATCCCAGTCATGCTTCACACCTGGATGTATTTGCCTATGTTTCAAATACTGAGCCTTCTGTCAATGATGATACACATTTCCCATTCTGATTTTTACAACTTCTCTCATGACACCAAAAAGACCATGCAGAACACCCTAGGGGTTCCCAGACACTTAAGTAAGTGGGTTTATGATGCATTCTATAGTAAATCCAAAGCTGAGTTCCCTTCCGACTCCTGTCTGCCATGATTTTCTAAAGTGAAATTTTTCTTAGTTAAGTTCTTCATGTCTGCCTTTGAGCTAAGGCCTTTTTTCTCATCTACAATTATTTATCATTCATTTTACTATCTTTCACTACTCTTCCACTAGCCCTTTCACGGATAAGTCATAATCTCAAAATTTTGTGCTATTAGACTAACTTCACACAGCCTATCATTTAAGATCTTTTCTCCTATTAAGAACACATAGACAGTCCTTACACTGCTGCACACCTAGTTTCATTAGGAAAGATAGCAGAATCCAGGCACAAGAGACCCATTCTGGTAACTCTATGTCAGCAACTCTATTTCAAAAAGGTTTGCTATCTTCTTTCATTGTGCTCAATAGTAATTAGATATGGTTCATGTCTATATTGATCAAAAAACTATTTATCTTCCTCTTGCAAGCTACTCATTCTTCTGTTTTATTTTAGTAGAAGTAATGAGAAATGTGCTCAAGATTGCACTGAGGACAATTTAACAAGGATAGTGCTGTGATCCTGTGCAGTACATGTGTCATAGAATTGCAATCATAATTTGAGAGCTGTGATAATAGTTGCATAAACGTATAGGTTGCTGGGGGAGGATGGTTTTGCTTATTTCCTTTCTTGAAATGCCCCAGTGATTTTTCATAACGGCTTTATGTTTAAATCACCAAATAACTTATCTACTATTTGCCATGTGAACCAGCCTCTTAGCTTTCTGTCATCGGTAATATCTTCTTGTTATTATTAAGAATAAAGGTCAGTTTCTTAGTCTTTCCTCATATCAAATAAAAACTCCAGTTGACTCATTATAAGGAAAAAAATCATATTAATGAAAGTTTGTGTTGACCCTCAAAGTTCATATATATTATGGAAATTACACTTTAAAACTTTCCCAATTATGCTATTCAGTTCAGTCGCTCAGTCGTGTCCAACTCTTTGTGACCCTATGAATCGCAGCACGCCAGGCCTCCCTGTCCATCACCATCTCCCAGAGTTCACTCAGATTCATGTCCATCGAGTCCGTGATGCCATCCAGCCATCTCATCCTCTGTCATCCCCTTCTCCTCCTGCCCCCAATCCTTCCCAGCATCAAAGTCTTTTCCAATGAGTCAACTCTTCTCATGAGGTGGCCAAAGTACTGGAGTTTCAGCTTTAGCATCATTCCTTCCAAAGAAATCCCTGGGCTGATCTCCTTCAGAATGGACTGGTTGGATCTCCTTGCAGTCCAAGGGACTCTCAAGAGTCTTCTCCAACACCACAGTTCAAAAGTATCAGTTATTCAGCGCTCAGCCTTCTTCAAGCCCCCCAGTTAGAATTCTCCTGGAGAGTTCTTTGCTTCATGCAGGGTGAGATGAAGTTCTCTCTACTCCTGTCCCCATGGTTTATCTCCTCATACCACACACAGAAGGGCACTGAGCCACAGGCTGAAACTACAGCTATAGGCTCTGCTAGGTTTGGGTCTTTTTGCTTTCATTGAAAATTTTGCTCACTTTGAAAAGTTTCTGAAGTAGACATAAAATGTAATACACTGGCCTGGACATCTAAATTCTTTTTACTGCATGATATCATCACACCAAATATAAGCACCAATCACTAAAAATTCATTTTCAAATTGAGCATCTGATACAATGTTCTAGTTATGTATGTATACATATTTATTATTTATAAAAATATATAAGCACCTTTTTAACATTTTGACAATGGAAAAAAGCTTTTACATGTACATGTAGCCTCACACCAAAGAAAACACCTAATAAGATATGATATGGGTTATATAGGGCCCGCTATTTTTGCAAATATTTGCTTAAAATCTCACAGTTATAAAAATTCATTTGATATTCACATTACTTATTTTCCAACATCTCTTAAATTCTCACATTACATAAAAGCAAAGAAAAAAAGTTTCAAAATTCTCATTTAAAATCATTTTCTTGTAAGTTTGGCTTGGCAGAGTGAAAATTCTTGTAAGTGAAATATGTAGTTAGAAAATGAAAACCACCTTTCCTGAGGGTACACATTCTTCTCTGCATCTGGGGGAATATTTGAAATGCTCTAGCAGAGGAAAACCCCCCTTCAGGGCCATTCCATAACTGAACTTAGGTTGGATTAGCATCTCTAAGAGGCAAGACCTTACTTGTCACATGCTCTGCTACTGCTGCTGCTGCTAAGTCATGTCAGTCGTGTCCGATTCTGTGAGACCCCACAGACGGTAGCCCACCAGGCTCCTCTGTCCCTGGGATTCTCCAGGCAAGAATACTGGAGTGGGTTGCCATTTCCTTCTCCAATGCGTGAAAGTGAAGTCGCTCAGCCGTGTCGAACTCTTTGCGACCCCATGGACTGTAGCCCACCAGGTTCCTCCGTCCATGGGATTTTCCAGGCAAGAGTGGAGTGGGTTGCCATTGCCTTCTCCTGTCATATGCTCAGCACCAGCCAAATGGTGAAACCTGGTGACTATTCTGAACTTGAGTAAGTCCTGACCTTGTCTCTTCAGAGTTCTGCCATCAGAGCTCTGCACATGCTGGGCCACACAGCTGAGCAGGCCTTCATATCCAAGAAGAGCACATCTGCAATGATGCCCAAAATTATGAAAGGAAAGCCTGGAAGACATACCCTCTTCTGTGCCAACTGCTTCTACAGGCATGTAAGGAAATCCAATGTGGAACAGGAGTAGGAGTCCTCAGTCTTATGAAAGAAAGTCTAACCTTTTGATTCTTACATAAAACCTCTACTTTTCATAACATGATATTTTTTTATGAGAAACTAAAAGGTAAGGGGAAATTTGCTGGATCCTAATATATAATTGATTATATCCCAGCATTGTAATAAAGATCATTACCTATGCATCAGAAAAACCCTTGATTTAGGAATAAGCTTAAATGGCAACCCACTCCAGTATTCTTGCCAGGAGAGTCCCATGGACAGAGGAGCCTGAGGGGGCTACAGTCCACAGGGTCGCAAAGAGTCAGACATGACTGAGTGACTTCACTTCACTTCACTTCATCATAAATTAGGCCATCAAAAAGTTCTGGAAGAATTCCTTTAGTGCAGTTACTGCTGGCGTCACAAATCCATGAGAAAAATGAGTATCATGGCTTTCAAAGTATATGGTATTATTCACTTCTCAACTTGGCATGTGGGATATTTGAAGTAACTTCCTTTTTTTCCATTCTTCACGCCATTAATCACTCATTTTTTAACTCATTAACTCAACAAAAATGAATACTTATTATGTGCTATACATATACATACTACTGTGTGACAAGATACAGCAGTAGTAATAAGAACAGCAACCCTACCCATTGGTTCAGCTGGTAAAGAAACCACCTGCAATGAGGGAGACGTGGGTTTGATCCCTGGGTTGGGAAGATCCCCTGGAGAAGAGAAATGGCCTAGAGAATTCCATGGACTACAGTCCATGGGGTCGCAAGGAGTCGGACACAGCTGAGCGACTTTCACTTTCACTATATACTGAACACTGTTCTCCTATACACCTTGGCTTATTTAATCCTTGCAGCAATCTCCTGAGGTAAGTACAATTATATGCTCACCTTGCAGATGAGCAACTGAAGTACAGAAAGATTAATTCCCTAGGTCATATAGTGAATGAATACCAGAGCAAGGGTTCACATCTACCTCTTTTTACTCCAGTGTCCATGATCTTGACCACTATGATATATGAGAAAAGGACATGGGTTTGTAGAACTTTCAATGTACTAGAGAAGACAGACATTAAACAAATAAACACATTTGTAATTCCAAATGCTGATAAGATATATAAGAAAAGAGCACAGTGCCTTGAGATAGGATGGTATAACAATGCCAAGGCTCTTCCTGCTGCCTAAGAAGTATGATCGGAGAAGGCAATGGCAACCCACTCCAGTACTCTTGCCTGGAAAATCCCATGGACGGAGGAGCCTGGTAGGCTGCAGTCCATGGGGTCGCTAAGAGTCGGACATGACTGAGCAACTTCACTCTCACTTTTCACTTTCATGCATTGGAGAAGGAAATGGCAGCCCACTCCAGTATTCTTGTCTGGAGAATCTCAGGGACGGCGGAGCCTGGTGGGCTGCCGACTATGGGGTCGCACAGAGTCAGACACGACTGAAGCGACTTAGCAGCAGCAAGAAGTATGATAATTACTTATGCTGATTCTCAACTCACCAAAATGGCAAAGGTATAAAACTGAAGAACGCAAGGCGATTAAAAAGAGCTGGGAAAAACTAAGGCTGGGAAGCTGGGGAAGGTAAGTAAGCAATTCAGTCTTCAATTCTTACCATACTTGCCATACAATCAAGGCTCACTATCTTGGAGGCCCTTCTTTTTGGTACAACTCAGAATGACTAGCGACAGGGATCTGGTGAATGCAAACCCCACTTCCCATCTAACCCCTCCCAAATACCGAAATCCAATCAGGATTAGGTGCTCCTTCTTCCCAGGTGAAACCAAGACCCTCCTCATCTGCTATATTCCACCAAAGTTTATGGTAGATGTCTAAAAATTTCAAATTCTGCCTCAATGCTTTAGCTTATTTAAAAAAAAAAAAAGAGAGAGAGAGAGAAGGAAGGAAATAGCAACCCACTCCAGTATTCTTGCTGTAAAATTCCATGGACAGAAGAGCCTGAGGGCAGGCTGCAGTCCATGGGGGTCACACACGCAGGAGACAGGGTGGAGGGAGATGGGTTGGGAGCAATAAACAGAGGAAGAACTAAAAAGGAAAAGAAAAAGAAAGATCTCATTGGCTTGTAATTGGTAAAACTTGCATTTCTGAAAATAAGATAATGGCTTATAGTCAACAAAACAAAAAAACTCCACCTTTACGAGACTTGGCTATTAACAGACTTGGAAACAGAGACTGAAATACTGATCTGAAAACAAAAACATGAAATCAGAGAATTACACTCCCAGAAAGACAAAATCCCCTTTCCATTCAGATTTTTTTAAAAAAAGATCTGAACTTCATTGCTCTACTTGCCAATTACAGATCAACCTCTTTTTATTAGTAGAGAAATCAAACAAAAAAGAAACATCTGTTTTCTCAAGAAATTATTTCCTTGTGGATTTGGGAAATTTTACATCTCTAATTGTTATTATTTATTTTACACACTATTTTTATGTCTTCACTCTTTATGTTAGGCACAGTCCCTAAGTATAGGATTACATCTTGAAGAAGTGTGACATATTAGCTCCTAAGTCTGTAGTTTCATTCCACTGAGGTTAATGATGTTTCAGAGGGGAGAGGAAGAGGGAGAGGGCAGGTGTTCATAATACCACCGTTAATTATGGTCGTTTCGCACATCCAGGTAGAAAGCAACATCATTTTCAGGTCCAATAAATTAAGTACGTTTTCTAGTTCATTGTTCAGAATCATAAAAGAATAATTCTTGATGCTGTATTGCCACAAGAAAGTCTTCTGCTTTCATCTTAGTGTACTATTTAATATGGGATTTTATAGTCTACCTGGCTCTGATTCATGAGGTTACTATATTAAAATGCTTAGATAACTAAATACACAACTTAATAATTTGACTTCCAATGAAGGTTAAACAGTCTCTGATAAGCAAATGGCACATTAAGTCTTATCTTTAATAGTTAGCAAATTACACTTGAGAGACCTAGGTAAATTATAAGAATTTATTCTTAATATCAAAAAGAAATAGTCTAAAAGTTAGAAATTAAACTTTGACAGTAATTTACAGTTATGTCAAATATATTGTTAGTATTGAGACTTTTGTAAAAACCTGAAAAGCACATTAAATGTGACTTTCTTCAGAAATACCTTCTTTATCCCATCTTTTCAAAAATCTGTGAATACAACTGACTTTAACTCTTAATATAATTGACTTTGAGTCATAATCAATTCTTTAATTAATATACTTCATTAATAAATAAAATTATGTCCTTCAGTGGTTTACCTAGAAATAAAATACCATATAAATGGCAAATAAGTGCCAAGAACTTAAGGATCTGGACTTATCTGAAAATGAAGTAAACATCCTTATAGCTTCATCAGTACAGGTTACCATCACATTTTACACTGATATATGGGAAACAGGATAGCATACTAATGTCAAATTTCTGAAAATATGACATCATATTTCACTACTGCAGAATAAATGATTTTTTTGGTACTCTCTTCCAGGAAGAGGGAAAAAAAAAATCATAATAGTTGCAATTTGTATTAACTTCAAAGCTGGGAATTCTTTCCCAAAGATAGTTTACTCTCTTTCCTTTTTAAAACAACAATGTCAGTTTAGACACAAAAATCTCATAAAAGTAAAACATCTTGTAATATGTTGAGAAATCACCACAAATCACTTTCAGACCTTTGAAAAAACAATTTAATTTGAATACCAGTCTAAATAGGTCATTTAACTCAGAAAAATTAAAATTAGAAAAAGAACTGACCCTGTATAGCTAAAGCATATGCATCCTCAATGTCCTGCTGTCTTCAAAGTCAAACCAGAGCTAAGTGTCAAGAACAACAATAATATATTAATTTATTCCAAATCTCAAAGTTAGTCTGCTCTTGAGATGGCCATAAAAGACAACATTATATAGAAAAATCATGGGGAGGGATGCTTGAAGAAGTTGAGAGTGGAAGTACAAAAGGAAAAGCAGAAAACTATATTTAAGAATAGCGGTATATACGTATATGCTGGGGCGGGGGGTGTCTCTACTAGCAAGACCCCCTTTCACATGCATATGTTCACAGTATATGGCAAATGGAAATCAGCTGCAGCACAATTAACACAAAGCAAGTAACTTCCAAACAAGTTTATTCTCCCACAAGCTTCTCCTATAGTTAACTAGCAGCATAAGATCATGAACCTTAATGCTCTTGTGTGGCACCCCTTCAGAACTTAATCAGCCTGTAACATTCTGGTAAACACAGGGATCAAAGCCCTACTCCCTAGAAAACCTTCCCAAGCATAGGAAAAACTACAAAAGCTTAAAGGTAACACCTTTAAAGAAGGAGAACAATAAACTAAAACACAAATGAGAATGTGGCTGCCTGAGATATCCTCTACATTTCCAACCAGATCATCCATAACATCAAAAGGACCCCCACCATGTTGGAACAAGAAGGTGTCAAGTGTTGGAGAACAGAGTCTACCTTTAGAAGGCAGGGCATCCAAGGTGGCTAGCAGAAAGGGAATCAGCACCGCTGGAGGCAGAGAAAGGAGTCAGTTTCAGGACTCTCCAGAGCCACCAGGAAATGCACCCTCCTTTTTGGGTGAAAAGTAACTCGGATGCTCAGAAAAAGTACTTTCACATTCTCCAGCTAGCAACAATCTATCATCCATAGGCAAAGAGTGACCAGAGACACCAAAGAAACAAGCTTTCCTCTGTGTCCATCTTCCTAAAGCCACTTCCCCAAAACTGAGATCTTGAGAAATCGTGATTCCCTCGAGATTTCTGTTTAAAGATGGAATGGAAGGACCTTTGCTCTGACAAGGAAGCAAACAGAAGTCCTGACACTGGGGAATTACAAAGGAACATCCTACGGTACAGTTTTTTTAAACGGGTAAATCCCCAAACAGAATTCGGGTTTATTCACCTCCAGACTGATGATAAAAATTTTACAACTTCCTGGGACAGAGAGAAACAACTTCACTCCAGCCCCCAACCCCAATCACGCTCAGAAAGCAATGACTGAACCAGTCCCAGAGAGGGACTGAGCAGGCTGACCCTCCTTCCACCACAATCGCTCCAAATCCGCTTTTCGCCTCGCTGTCAGCCGCTCCTTTAGTTTCTCTGCTCACGCCTTAAGCGGCCGCTTTCTCTCCCCACCTCGAGTTCTTAGCGGACTCGGCCCAGCAACCGCCCTGCCCCTGACGTGTCCCTCTGGGTGGCGTGCCCCGCACTTGGGAGGTTCTCGAAAGCCCCAGTCTAGGCGCTGAGGCTGAGGCTGAGGAACCCTGGGGGTTCCGGCCTCCCAGGGCTCCCGCCGGAGCGGATTAAGTTGCTCGGGCCCCAGAGGCGCGCACTGCCCGCGTCCCTCCCACTCCCGCCCCTCCCGGGCTCCCGCGCCTCGGGTCCCCCAGCCTCCGCTGAGGTGAGCGCGCACTCACCGGAGGTGAGCTGCATCCAGGCACAGATCTTGTACACCGTAGCCGTGTTGCAGAAGAAGAAGAGGGTAAAGCAAATGATGCAGGCAATGATGAGCATCATGGAGAGGCCGATGAAAAAGGAGGCGGCTTTGNAAATGTATAGTTTTTCTCAAAACGTTGCTTATTTTGGCCAGTGTTCTATTTCTTATACAAATATTCACTGGCAGATATTTTGTGCCCAGGCACTAGGCTGCGTGCTAAGGATACAAAGCCACAGCAGAAGGTTGTCTTCTTTCCCTGTCCAGGTATTTCTTCCTCCCCCACAACTAATCAGAAAGTTGTTTTCAGAGTAATTTCCTCTGAATTATCTATATATAATCCCTTACATTTTCATGTGGCATTACTGTTACACACCCCTACTTGGTGCTGTTTCCTTAGCTTAATGTTTTTCCTTTCCAGACTTTCTATTGCTCTTTTAACAGTCCCTGCCTTTTAAACTCCTTTATTTCCATTTGTTACTTTTTTGGTTCCTTCTGACTATGAGATGAAACCTGTGACCCCTACACAAGACAATGAAACCAGAATGTTCAGTAGCAGCCTCATATATAGGTAACAAATCATTTTGAACCCTATGATCACTGAATTCTCTGAGCAGAAAGGAGGGAATTCTGTTAGAATTTGACCCTTAAATCTACACTTAATTCCACACCTTATTATAACCCAAAAACATATGTAAGCTCCTTGACACTGTCTTGCCGTTATGTCCAATCTGCCCAGCTTCTTCTCAGAACAGTGAAAGAAGTGAGATACCAGGTGGAAAGTGAAGTTAGCAGGAAGAGGTAAGAACACTTACTAATACAATGGTTCAGTTTGGAGGAGTAGCTGTTCAGCAAGCAAGAAGGAAAGCTCCAAAAGGTATTCAGCTACAAAGATAGCAGTTATGTGGAAGAGGGGTCATACCCTAAGTGGTGAAGAGCAACCATGCCCCTCATCTATTAACTTGAAGATTTGAGATTTTATGGGGAGAGAAAGGGGAGTTTGTGGAAATAAGGATATAGGACACAAAAGCTAATGAAGGGATTGAAACTAGATTTAAAAGTGCGAGTATTGAGTACTGGAATTTTGGACTTCCCTGGTGGCTCAGATAGTAAAGAACCTGCCTGCCAATGCAGGAAACATGACAGACGTGAGTTTAACCCCTGGGTTGGGAAGATCCCCTGGAAGAGGGCATGGCAACCCACTCCAGTATTCTTACCTGGAGAACCCCATGGACAGAGGAGCCTGGCAAGCTATGGACAGAGGAGTCCATAGATTCACAAAGAGTCAGACACGACTGAAGTGACTTAGCATGCACACAGGCAAGAACTTCTTACAAGTATGCTTGCAGACTCTCAGAAGGTCTTTTAAAAATCAGAAGGATTGGGGTGTGGGGTCGGGGTGTGGGGAGAAAGGAGGATGACCTAAATATAAGCCAGCCCAATATAACACTTGCAAGTCTCTAAAAATATAATTTGTGATGATGTATCATCAGTGCATTGGTGGCAATGGAGGGTCAGAACGTCTGTTAGGTTTCATTTTTTTTAACTTCCCTGAAATTGCTGTTAAATCAGAAAAGCAGAAGAATTTTAACATGGAAGGATGAAGAGGAAAGGTGAGGGTAATCGGATTTATGGGGCCATCTGGCAGGCCACGTGTCCTAGGGGCAGTGATAGCTTTATAGCAAGAACTATGGTAATTTCTAGTGACTCTTTCAAGCCTTCAAATCTCCCCCAAACCTGCTTGTATAAAGTGGTCTTTCTTTAAAATCAGTGCCTAAAAGAGATCTTACTGTTCCCTGGGGTAGTTGAGATGGAAGGTTGCTGAGAGGGGAAAGGCTGAGAATCAAAAAGCCTGGTTTAGATCTCAGTGCTTAAATTGCCTTTACAGGACCAAGAAAAGACTGGCGAGTGACTCAGATTCAAATGTTGTGATTCAAAGAGCTTTTCTATTTGAGTCATGCTGAAGGAGAGCCTTATTCTTATTCCCGTTTTGGAAATGCCTCTTTGTTCAAGTTCAGAATCACTATGCCAAGGGGCATACTCAAGGTGTCCCCTCTTATCAATAGCAGCTAGGGACAGACCAGTGTTTGTGTATTGTGACCTAAAGTGATCCCTTCCCCCTGAGAATCTGAGCTGTTGCTCCTTGAGGTGAGGGGTCAATCACAGATGTATTGAACACTTCCAAAGGTCTTTCTCCTCACTTTTATCCTTCCCTGAAGATTTCCAGGATGAAGAAGGATCTCCCAAGACTATTGGAAATAGGGATGACCTGTAGACTTTTCAGTTACCATCAATGAATGCAGATTGTCCATCTATATCTTTCCAAGTCCACCCCCTCCCCTGTTGTACATCTCCAAACTCACCCTTGGCAACCAGAAATCCCAGAGGTAAGGCTGTCCCTATCTTTAATCTGTACCTATCTGTCCTATAAGATGTGTATAAGAGACAGGGGTAACCTTGGAAGGGGGTGGGAGCACCCATAGGGATCCCCAAGGCGATCCCAGGATCCCAGTTGGGGTTAGGGGCCGGGCGCCGAAGACTGATTCTGGAAGCCTTTCCAAGCACCGCACAGCAACGTGCTTCGACCTCTGCATCTTTGCAGGCGTACGAGGGGCAACGCGGCAGGTGAAGGCGAGAGAGGCCGAAGGAAAAGAGACGTGCTGCCCCAAGAGAATTCCCGGTGACAACCACGGAAATACTGCCCCTGGCTAACTCCTCGACGGGGTGGAGACCAGTTGGGTAGGAGCCTGGCAGACAATAACGTAAAAGACACACCTCACGATAGTCTCATACCAGCTAAGCTGGACTTATTTCTTCTTGGCATTCCCATTCCCTCCGCCCCCATTGGGTCAGACAAACCGACACTTATGCTTTCCTTTAAGTAAGGTCGCTTCCCCCATAAATTCTGCCATAAATGGGGCCTGTGGGGCATAGAAGTGACTGTGTCACCGAAATGTATAGTTTTTCTCAAAACGTTGCTTATTTTGGCCAGTGTTCTATTTCTTATACAAATATTCACTGGCAGATATTTTGTGCCCAGGCACTAGGCTGCGTGCTAAGGATACAAAGCCACAGCAGAAGGTTGTCTTCTTTCCCTGTCCAGGTATTTCTTCCTCCCCCACAACTAATCAGAAAGTTGTTTTCAGAGTAATTTCCTCTGAATTATCTATATATAATCCCTTACATTTTCATGTGGCATTACTGTTACACACCCCTACTTGGTGCTGTTTCCTTAGCTTAATGTTTTTCCTTTCCAGACTTTCTATTGCTCTTTTAACAGTCCCTGCCTTTTAAACTCCTTTATTTCCATTTGTTACTTTTTTGGTTCCTTCTGACTATGAGATGAAACCTGTGACCCCTACACAAGACAATGAAACCAGAATGTTCAGTAGCAGCCTCATATATAGGTAACAAATCATTTTGAACCCTATGATCACTGAATTCTCTGAGCAGAAAGGAGGGAATTCTGTTAGAATTTGACCCTTAAATCTACACTTAATTCCACACCTTATTATAACCCAAAAACATATGTAAGCTCCTTGACACTGTCTTGCCGTTATGTCCAATCTGCCCAGCTTCTTCTCAGAACAGTGAAAGAAGTGAGATACCAGGTGGAAAGTGAAGTTAGCAGGAAGAGGTAAGAACACTTACTAATACAATGGTTCAGTTTGGAGGAGTAGCTGTTCAGCAAGCAAGAAGGAAAGCTCCAAAAGGTATTCAGCTACAAAGATAGCAGTTATGTGGAAGAGGGGTCATACCCTAAGTGGTGAAGAGCAACCATGCCCCTCATCTATTAACTTGAAGATTTGAGATTTTATGGGGAGAGAAAGGGGAGTTTGTGGAAATAAGGATATAGGACACAAAAGCTAATGAAGGGATTGAAACTAGATTTAAAAGTGCGAGTATTGAGTACTGGAATTTTGGACTTCCCTGGTGGCTCAGATAGTAAAGAACCTGCCTGCCAATGCAGGAAACATGACAGACGTGAGTTTAACCCCTGGGTTGGGAAGATCCCCTGGAAGAGGGCATGGCAACCCACTCCAGTATTCTTACCTGGAGAACCCCATGGACAGAGGAGCCTGGCAAGCTATGGACAGAGGAGTCCATAGATTCACAAAGAGTCAGACACGACTGAAGTGACTTAGCATGCACACAGGCAAGAACTTCTTACAAGTATGCTTGCAGACTCTCAGAAGGTCTTTTAAAAATCAGAAGGATTGGGGTGTGGGGTCGGGGTGTGGGGAGAAAGGAGGATGACCTAAATATAAGCCAGCCCAATATAACACTTGCAAGTCTCTAAAAATATAATTTGTGATGATGTATCATCAGTGCATTGGTGGCAATGGAGGGTCAGAACGTCTGTTAGGTTTCATTTTTTTTAACTTCCCTGAAATTGCTGTTAAATCAGAAAAGCAGAAGAATTTTAACATGGAAGGATGAAGAGGAAAGGTGAGGGTAATCGGATTTATGGGGCCATCTGGCAGGCCACGTGTCCTAGGGGCAGTGATAGCTTTATAGCAAGAACTATGGTAATTTCTAGTGACTCTTTCAAGCCTTCAAATCTCCCCCAAACCTGCTTGTATAAAGTGGTCTTTCTTTAAAATCAGTGCCTAAAAGAGATCTTACTGTTCCCTGGGGTAGTTGAGATGGAAGGTTGCTGAGAGGGGAAAGGCTGAGAATCAAAAAGCCTGGTTTAGATCTCAGTGCTTAAATTGCCTTTACAGGACCAAGAAAAGACTGGCGAGTGACTCAGATTCAAATGTTGTGATTCAAAGAGCTTTTCTATTTGAGTCATGCTGAAGGAGAGCCTTATTCTTATTCCCGTTTTGGAAATGCCTCTTTGTTCAAGTTCAGAATCACTATGCCAAGGGGCATACTCAAGGTGTCCCCTCTTATCAATAGCAGCTAGGGACAGACCAGTGTTTGTGTATTGTGACCTAAAGTGATCCCTTCCCCCTGAGAATCTGAGCTGTTGCTCCTTGAGGTGAGGGGTCAATCACAGATGTATTGAACACTTCCAAAGGTCTTTCTCCTCACTTTTATCCTTCCCTGAAGATTTCCAGGATGAAGAAGGATCTCCCAAGACTATTGGAAATAGGGATGACCTGTAGACTTTTCAGTTACCATCAATGAATGCAGATTGTCCATCTATATCTTTCCAAGTCCACCCCCTCCCCTGTTGTACATCTCCAAACTCACCCTTGGCAACCAGAAATCCCAGAGGTAAGGCTGTCCCTATCTTTAATCTGTACCTATCTGTCCTATAGGCTGTCCCTATCTTTAATCTAAAGCTTTAGTCTCAAACCATGCAGACTTCAGGAGTTCAGACAGTCAAGCATCTGGACAACTAATTACATTCATCAAATGTTGTATGACCAAGGAAGTTGTTTTGGGGAGGAGGAAATAATACTAGCCTGGCTGATGCTAAGAAGTTACTATTGATAGAACAGTATTTTGAAACTAAAGTGTGATTCATATGTGCTAATAACTAGTAGAAGTCAGTGTCATTGACAGCATCAAATTAGAAACACTGAATACTCAAGTCTCAAACTTCACTGTTTAAAATGTTTTTCTCTTACTGCCACAAAGGGTCAGTAGTGAGATCCAGTTATTCCCCAAACTGTTTTAATGTTAGGGCTATAAAAGAAAAACAACCGAAGAATAGTTGGACTATATAACACTACTAAAAAGATTCTTGGTGAGTTAAAGGACTGTTTTGATTCTAGACTAGTCTGTGATGGCTTGGGAGAGGGTAAGAGCTTTGCAGGGCAAGGAACTTGGGATCCAGACCTAGTACTATCTTCACCTAATAAGAGATCAAGGCTCTTGGGGTTCTTTTCCTCATTTCAATAATTATAGTGAGAAAGAGGGGACATAAGAACCCTAAGGCCCCTTCTGCAGTAAAATTCTATTTTGTTCTACAAAGATTATTTCTGGATGACTTTGCAAAACAGATAAAATGCAGAACTTGGGAAAAAAATGGGGTGAGACCTAACAAGAGATATCAGACTCTGACAATGCAGACATTTTATTTAAAATTGAAAATCCTTTCTGAAATCCAATTGTTATATTAATAATTTTTCAGGCAATGGGTACTTAGTATTTTCAAGTAAGTCATTGCTCTGACCTTGGGAAATGCAGAAAAAGATGATTTCTAAAAACTGTTACTTAATCAGTAACTAGGACTATTACCAAGGCAAATATCAGAACCCACTCCAGAAAATGAGGATTCCAGGAATAAAGCTCTTTTCACTCACCAAGGGTTTCCCTCTCCTCCTCCCCCATCTTTTTCTCCTTTCTTTTCTCTTTCTTACTTTTTAGAGCTTTTCAGAAATTGTGAAACATCTCTTAGTTAAGCAGTCACCAGGTTAGCAGTGGCAATCAGATGGATAGAATGTTTCAACACCCCATACAAATGAAGATCAAATGATCACAAAGCTCCAGTTTCATTGCACCTATACCCTTTGCAATGACATGTAGAATTCCACATACACAGAGAAATGGGAAATAAAAATATCAGTCATTCTCTTTCTTAACCTTTTCCTCTAGTTTGATCTGCATTTTGTGTAAAATTATCCCTTTTATAAGTACTCTTCACTTTTCCAGAACCTAGCTAAAACCATAAGTTATTTTCTTGTAAGACTGAACATATCCTATGTTAGAAGAACTATCTCTCTGGTAACCCTTTTAAGCCCTTGATAATTTAAGAACAATTCTATCTGAAAGTAAGTAGTAACTTGTATTGAGTAAAATACTATGGAAACATGACCATCACTTGAAGGATGATTTCTTAAGTCTGTCATGCAGTGATACTACATTAAAGTTTTAAGTTCAGTATATAGGTTCATTTCTCTTTCAATCTAGTGCTGATTCATCTTCCTGATCTTTTTAAAAAATGAATTCTATCTGCTATTCACTCTGACCCTACTTCATGGAGTTTCCCATTCAATAAGCACCTTGATTGAAAATCATTTTCATTTTGAAAATCTATACTTATCTTTTTAGTATCGAGCTCATATTTGAAACCACTACTTGAATTTTCTGCTAAAGGCATATTTATCCACAAAACTTGTCTCTCCTACTTGGCAATCACTTGGGTCTCTCAAATCTCAGGTTTGACCTTGGTGAGGATCTTCCCCAAGACACATGGTCTTATAGTCCCAAGCACCCTCTAAATGTGAAAAAAAAAAAAACCACCCGGATGCTTTCTTTTACTGCTGTAGAGACACAAAAATATTGATTTTTGATAATTTAGTGCTTTTATTGAAGGGTCACATTTTCATGTTGATATACTCAGGTTTTGCTGGAGAAGCAACCCAAACTCTCAGTTGCTTATAACAACAAGCATTTTCTTCTAACCCACATCACATGATGGTTGTTGGCTTGCTAACCAAAGACCAAGCAGCAGACCTGAGTGCAGGTCTGCTTCTATTCTTATTCTGAGATCCAAGTTGAAGAAGCAGCTCCTCTCTGGTACATGTTGGCAGAAGTATAAGAGGCAGAGGCAAATATAAAACTATCTAAAATTTCTGTTCAAATATAGCATGCAGCATGTCAACTCATACCCCATTGGCCAAAGCATATCATAAGAAAAATCTGAGAGTCAATGTGCTAGGGATATATAATCCTCCACAAAAACAAGATCAGGAGCTGAATGTGGCTCAGATCATGAACTCCCTATTGCCAAATTCAGGCTCAAATTGAAGAAAGTAGGGAAAACCACTAGATCACTCAGGTATGACCTAAATCAAATCCCTTATGACTATACAGTGGAAGTGAGAAATAGATTTAAGGGACTAGATCTGATAGACACAATGCCTGATGAACTATGGAATGAGGTTCATGACATTGTACAGGAGACAGGGTTCAAGANTTTCCACAACAAGGTGGGCAGGGAGCTCACGGAAGAGAAGCAAATGCAACCACGCTCTCCCGGCAAAGTGTGCGGACGGCAGCCCCGGCCCGGGAGCGATGACTATCCTGCACGCCGTGGCGGCTGCTAGACTGAACGGCAAGGGTTGACACCCTCGACCTTGGACGGCTCAGGACAGCAAAACAAAATTTCCCTCTGCGCCCTTTCCCAAAGTCACACAGGACCCCTCGTGCTGTGGGCATCACAGCTCGCGATGTCCCCGGGCACAGCCTGGCACCAGAGGCCAGTTTGACCATGAGCAGCCATCGCCGCCCACGGGAGAGAAACACGCACGCCTTCGAGCACAGGTAAGAGGAAGGCTTCTTACTCCAGGCAGCACGGCCGCCGGAATTTTATTTACCAGAAACTGAGTTCTGAAGGAAACAAAGAGGCAAAGGGCCGCCCCGAGAGGCTGGAACGATCTCACTCTGCCAGGGGCCCACCTTTAGTTCAACACACGTCAAGAGAGTGGACAGCGGCTCTTCCACGGGTGACTGGAAACAAGGCTTTGGAAAACAAGCTGGGCTCGAAGCAACAATTTAATTTTCTCCTCCTTACAAAGTAACAAGACTAAAACCAACTCTTCATAAATATATTAAAAAAAAAAAAAGTTCATGAAACCACAGCTAAATGATTTAGTTATAGCCCCAGGGGGTAAAAAACCCCACCCCCAGGTAGCTTCGGAGAGAAGCCGTTCTGCCTGTCCATGCACACAACCTCTGCGCTCGTCTCCTTCCTGTCCATGGGGCGTGTGCTACACACAGCCTCCCGTCCCGCCTCCTCTCTGGATGCCGGGGGAGAGCGGCCCCCTCACGCTCCCATCCCACAGGGACGGCGCTGCACCCCCAACCCTCCAGGGAGGGTGCATGTCCCTTCGCTGCCAAGCCTCCCGGCAACCCAGCCCTGCCACCTTATTTCCATGCCTTCTGCTTAACAGCTGGGCACACAGAGCCCCTTTCTCTCAGCCATGGTCTAAGGGCACGTCTGTCCCAGATCCGAGGTTTCAGGAGGGCAGGCGCTAGGCCTTCAAGTCCAGCCACGGTCTAAGGGCACATCTGTCCCAGATTCGAAGGTTCAAGGAGGGCAGGCACTAGGCCTGCAAGTCCAGACAACACCAGCTGTTGCTGTTGAGTCTCAGTCAGGTCTGACTCTCTGCAATCCCATGTTCTGGAGCCCACCGGGCTCCTCTGTCCATGGGGATTCTCCAGGCAAGAATACTGGAGTGGGTTGCCATGCCCTGCTCCAGGGGATGGATCTCCCCGACCCAGAGCATCACCATAAAGCTACAATCTCATGAGCACCAGGCACTGGTGGAGGCTCTTAACACACCAGTCTGTTCCAGGGCCCTCAACAGTTCTCTGTGCCAGGCACTGACCCCACTGAATAGAGGAGGAAACTGAGACACAGAGCCTACCCAGGTCTCCACTTGGATGCCCAAGCACATGGGGCTTAAGCCCAAGTCTGCGACCCCACAGCCGCTCAGTAAGCTCTGCTCCTTGCAGCCATCATGCAGACATCGAGCGCCTCCTCAAATCCTCACCCCTCCAGCCAAAGAGCAGGATTTCTCAGATGGGAACGATGACACTGAGCTTGCTGAGTCAGATGCGGCCACCTGCCCGAGGTTTTACACGCAGGGCCCCCCCGACACCCCCTCTCTCCAACGCCCCCATCACCCTCCTGAAGGCCTCTCCAGGTCCTTCATGTCTCCCGGGGAGGATTCTGCTGGGACACCAGGCTCCCCTCAGGAGTGGCTCCCCCAGGCCTTCCCCGCCAGCCTGGACGTAACATCAGGGAGAACCCACTGACGCCTCCCATGAGAATCAGGCTGCTCGGGACTTCCTTGGTGGCCCAGTGGTTGAGAATCGGCCTGCCAGTGCAGGGGACGTGGGTCTGAACCGCAGTCTGGGAGCTAAAATCCAATGCTGCAGGGCAACTAAGCCCACGCACCGCAGCCACCGAGCCCGTGCACCCTAGAGGCTGCATCCCGCAATAAGAAAATCCACTGCCCATGCCCCGAAACTAGAGAGAAGCCCCCACTTGCCACAACTAGAGACAGCCCACGTGTAGCAACAAAAACNCTCTTGCCTGGAAAATCCCATGAACAGAGGAGCCTGGTGGGCTGCAGTCCATGGGGTCGCTAAGAGTCGGACACGACTGAGTGACTGAAATGAACTGAACTGAACTACAAGAAATAAATGAGTGATAAATCAAGAACTTTAATCAAATCCATCATATCCATGCTCTGATAAAATATTAATACCAACTTGCTTTTCAAACAGATTTGGTTCCTAGAAAGATTTTATATGCATATATGATTTTTAAGACCATCAGTCCCTCAGTTCAGTTGCACAGTTATGTCCAATTCTTTGCAACCCCATGGACTGCAGCACACTAGGCTTCCCTGTCTATCACCAACTCTCAGACCTTGCTCAAACTCATGTCCATTGAGTTGGTGATACCATCCAACCAACTTATCCTCTGTCATCCCCTTCTCCTCCTATCTTCAATCTTTCCTAGCATCAGAGTCGTTTCTAAGGGATCATTTCTTCACATCAGGTGGCCAAAGTATCTGAGTTTCAGTTTCAGCATCAGTCCTTCCAATGACTATTCAGGACTGATTTCCTTTAGGATTTGACTAGTTTGNCTATCTTCAATCTTTCCTAGCATCAGAGTCGTTTCTAAGGGATCATTTCTTCACATCAGGTGGCCAAAGTATCTGAGTTTCAGTTTCAGCATCAGTCCTTCCAATGACTATTCAGGACTGATTTCCTTTAGGATTTGACTAGTTTGATCTCCTTGCAGTTCAAGGGATTCTCAGGAGTCTTCTCCAACACCACAGTTCAAAAGCATCAGTTCTTCAGTCACAGACTGTTTCATTTTGAATAAACACTTCATTGGAATGAAAATACTCTTTTTAATTTATTTTTTATTTTTCGCTATGCTATGTAGCTTATGGGGATCTTAGTTCCACAACCTGGGATTGAACTCAGGCCATGGTGGTGAAAATGCCAAGTCCTAACCACTGGATCACCAGGGAATTCCTCCACTCATTATTGAATTATTTGCCCTTACTTGCCTTTTTTATGGAATGAATTAATAAACTGAAAAACTTCCCATGAGAAGCTAAATTCATCATTGGTTTCATCATTTTACAAAATTTAGAAATGCTATATGATTCTCCCTTTTAAAATGAGTATCTTCAGAAATGGCATTTAGTTTCAAAGTGGATTTTACTTCGTGAATTCTCATGCACCTGCAGTGTTTTCCAGACTTAATTATGAATTCTTTCAAACAAACAAAAAAACCTTAGTGTAACCACTAATAACTTACAAGATTATTATTGTAATGTTACTTAAATGTACAGAGTAAATATTAAAAGCATAAAATTTAATCTTTCAACAAAGAAAGTATAAAACTGAACAAAATTATCAAATCAGCCATTGGAAGGTTTGAAAATGATCAAAAAAGCCAGTTCATGAAGAACTGCTGAGATCTGGGTAAGAAAAGTAGAGTCTGTGGTCTTTTTGCCTGGGGTGGCTCCCTTTCTACTCACCCTTAGCTCAATGAGCATACTGTTTTAGTAGAGCAGGGCTGGCAGTGAACTCCAACAGCTTCTGCCATAAGGAGCAGACTTCATTTGGAGAAAAGGACAAGAGTCCATGCCAAGCAACATTATCACTGAAGTTAGCTAGTTCAATAAGAAACGAGTATGGAAAACCCATGTCTTTGCCAGCCTGAGGTCCCACTTAGGGCAAGTTGTGGACTGGTCAGAAATTTAATGGGGATACCATGGAAATGAGAAAGCCACAGAAAAGCTAGATTAGCTCTACACACATCTCTGGCCAACTGAGAAATGACATGCACATTTAGAAGAGACAAAAAATAATTTGATAGTAAAAGCGAAGGAAGACTTGAGACATGCTGGAGAAATTCACTGTAGAGGATTGAAGCCTTACTGGTTTGATGTATTTGAGCACCATCTCTACCTGTGGCTCAGATGGTAAAGAATCCTCCTGCAATGAAGGAGATTGGGGTTCGATCCCTGGGTTGGGAAGATCCCCTGGAGAAGGGAAAGGCTACCCCACTCCAGTATACTGGTCTAGAAAATTCCATGTTCGCAAAGAGTCAGACGTGACTGAACGACTTTCACTTCAGTTCAGTTCAGTTCAGTTCAGTTCAGTTCAGTCGCTCAGTCATGTCTGACTCTTTGCGACCCCATGAATCGCAGCATGCCAGGCCTCCCTGTGCATCACCAACTCCCAGAGTTCACTCAGACTCATGTCCATCGAGTCAGTGATGCCATCCAGCCATCTCATTCTCTGTCATCCCCTTCTCCTCCTGCCCCTAATCCTTCCCAGCATCAGAGAGTCTTTTCCAATGAGTCAACTCTTCACATGAGGTGGCCAAAGTACTGGAGTTTCAGCTTTAGCATCATTCCTTCCAAAAAAATCCCAGGGCTGGTCCCCTTCAAAATGGACTGGTTGGATCTCCTTGCAGTCCAAGGGACTCTCAAGAGTCTTCTCCAACACCACAGTTCAAAAGCATCCCTTCTTCGGCACTCAGCCTTCTTCACAGTCCAACTCTCACATCCATACATNTCCATCGAGTCAGTGATGCCATCCAGCCATCTCATTCTCTGTCATCCCCTTCTCCTCCTGCCCCTAATCCTTCCCAGCATCAGAGAGTCTTTTCCAATGAGTCAACTCTTCACATGAGGTGGCCAAAGTACTGGAGTTTCAGCTTTAGCATCATTCCTTCCAAAAAAATCCCAGGGCTGGTCCCCTTCAAAATGGACTGGTTGGATCTCCTTGCAGTCCAAGGGACTCTCAAGAGTCTTCTCCAACACCACAGTTCAAAAGCATCCCTTCTTCGGCACTCAGCCTTCTTCACAGTCCAACTCTCACATCCATACATGACCACAAGAAAAACCATAGCCTTGACTAGACGGACCTTAGTCGGCAAAGTAATGTCTCTGCTTTTGAATATACTGTCTAGGTTGGTCATACCCAAACAATTGCCTGACCACAAAGTTATGCACATCTATAGGAAAACTCTAGGAAGCCAGGCTAAAAAATGTAATAATAATAATATCTAAGCAGAGATATCAGGAGCTATGAATCATGAGGGAAACAGGTTCTGCAAGCTAAGTCCAGGCCAATTATTAAAAAAATATATTCTTCAGGAGGAGAAGTGAGAATCTTTGTAGCAATGAGAGTTGCTATAATTTATTATTTAAAATGCTCAGTTTTCAACAACAACAAAAAAAGAGACATGAAAAGAAACAGTAAAGTCTAACCCTTACTAAGGAGAAAAATCAGTCAATAGAAGGTGACTTTTAAGTAGGCCCAAAGGTTAGCTTTAGCACACAAAAAGTTCAAGTCAGCTATTTAAAAAAAATTTAACCATACAACTGACAAGGGGTTAAAATCCAAAATATACAGACAGGTCATACAACTCAATTTTAAAAAATGTTAATCAGGTCTACTACCTGTTTTTCTATATACCAACTATATCTAAAAATAAAAGATATGAAAATTTGGCAGCAAGTATTGGCTCAACAAATGAAACAAAGTGAATGGACCAAACACTCCAATTAAACGACAGAGATTGTCACACTGGCAAGAAAACAATCTAAATGTCTGTGAACTGATAATGGATAAACAAAATGTGTTTTATCCATACAACACAATTTATTCAAACACAAACATAGAAAAATTACTAATATATACTTCAGGATGGATGAAGCTTAAAAGCATTACACTAAGAGAAAGATGCAAACAATTCCTTTTATAAGAAATTTCCAGAAAAGGAAAATATCTAGAGACAGTAGATTAGTGATAGTCTGCCACTGGAGGTGGGAGAGGAACTGATTCAAAGGGGTACAAGAGACCTTTGGGGGAAAACTTAAATGTTCTAAAATTGGATTATGATGATTATTGCACAACTGTAGACACTTAAAAAGAAATCCTTGAACTGCACACTCAAAATACTTGAGTTTTAAAGCATGTAAATTACATTTCTATAAAACTATTTACCAAGTTATGTTTAAGTCTTCATTCTCATACTTCTTTTGAACCTACTCATACAATTATCAATCCAAAAGTCTTTTAAAAATTAATCAAACCACCAAACTAGTAAAATTCAAATTAACATTTCTAGGACACAACTGAGAAACTTAAAGATACCACCCTTTCCTTAAATAAGAAGTCCTCTCACCCTCACTGTGAGTATCGCCATGGTTGATCTAGTGCGGGTTTTTAGAGGCTGAAGTGTGCCTTATGATAAATCAATTATCTTACCAATTTTCCCTCCAAACTACTGCAAAATTCTCCCTTGCATAGTTGGACCAGAATGTGCTTTGACTTTACTTGGTGCTTAGACATCATTCACTAGAGTGTAAGCCCCACAGGACTGGAAAATTTTTTTAATTCACTGCTGTGTCCCCAAAGCATAGAACAGTAGTACATGGCATACTGCAGATATCAAAAGAATAAATGAGTGACTTCACACATGAAGACCACTTCTATTATGTGTTATAACTTCACAATATTATTCCAGTTTACTGTATCATTTTCACATGATATTATCACAGTCACTAAATAAGAAATGAACATATTACTCTAAGAAAATGATTTTCAATCGCAAATTATCACTGTAAAAAAAGAAGAGCGAAAATTTTCCTCTGTATTTGAAACTAGTAAGAGTTGTCTATTAGCTGGTGGCTCAGTGGTAAAGAATCCCCTGCCAGTGCAGAAGACAGGGGTTTGATCCCTGGGTTGGAAAGATCCCCTGGAAAAAGAAATGGCAACCCATTCCTGTATTCTTGCCTGGGAAATCCATGGACAGAGAAGTCTGGTGGGCTATAGTTCATGGGGTTGCAAAAGAGTTGGACATGACCTAGCAACTAAACAACAATAGTAGTTGTGGGATGAGTGTTATCATTTTGACATCAAGATGTACAGTAGGCCTGGACATTCTTACCAACACATTCAGAACTAAACTTGGGTGGATCACTCAGTATCATTGCAGTCATAAATATGTAGCCCTCCTCTGATCTAAAACTGTTTGTCATTTCAGTTTTTCAGCCTGTTTCCTCAGTAGACAGTAAGTGTTTTTGATAATTTGAAATAAGATCATGGCATCTGGTCCCATCACTTCATGGCAAATAGATGGGGAGACAAAACAGTGTCAGACTATTTTGGGGGGCTCCAAAATCACTGCAGATGGTGATTGCAGCCATGAAATTAAAANACGACCTGGCTGCACCAGGGCAGGCACATGCCGAGCAAAGCCCTCACCGAGAGAGACGACTTCAGTGAGTGCCCACTCTCCTTCCGGACGGCGAAGGACGCGGCCCTGGAGAGGCAGCCCAGCTCCCGCCAGACGCCCTCCCACTTGACCGTGTGGCTCGTCTTCCAGGTGGGAAACTGCAAGCAAGCATAGAAAACCGTCAGCCCTCGTGCTGCGAGGACGTGGCGTCATCCCAGCCCAGGCCGTGGGTAGATCATTAACCGATTAAAAACTGTGACACGCTGTGGAACCACGGGATGGGAAGAGAGGAAGACAAGGCAAGCGGGGAAGGAGGGAAAGGAGGCAGGCGGGGCGCGGCTGTGGGAGAAAGCCAGGGTCGCCATCAGAGGGAGAAACTGCTTGAGCAGGGGGCTGTGCTCCGAGCCAGGAGACGGCGTCGCTGGTCTGAGGCTGCAGGGAACTTTATAACCACCTGGTTTCTCTTCCATCCGAAAGACCACGGGACACACACCCCACCGGTTTTCTGAAGCCGGGCAGGGTGACCCAGGTCAGCCGCCTCAGCCCCCAGAGAAGAGCAGAGAGACGGGGTCACAAGCCGGTGACGAGTGGAGGCACTGGGTGGGGGGCACGCCACAGTAGCTTCCTGGGCCCCTCCCTGGAGACGCTCACCCAGCAGGGCACGCAGGGCCGTGAACGTGCAGGAGAGGCAGCAGCGGCGGGTCAGAAGACCGCACGCAGGGAGCTACTTTTACAAAGCACGTGCCTGCAGCCTTTCCTCATCAAACTAAAGCCCACACCAGGAGGGGAGGAAGGGGGANTTCTGCGGCACACAGCCCCAATCTCAGCACTGGACAACTGCGACACATAGCCCAGAACTAGGAAAAGGGTGACCATAACACAATGCCAGGACCTCGGAGCAGGGCACTGCGACACACAGCCTGGAACTAGGGGCAGGGCTACCGGGGCACACAGACCGGACCTCGGCACAGGGTGAATGCGGCACTCATCCCGGAACTTGGCACAGCATGACCACGGCACACAGCCTGGAACTTGGCGCTGGCATCCGCGTCACACAGCCAGGACCTTGACGCAGGACATCCGCGGCAAACTGCCCGGAACATGGCGTGGGGCTACCATGGCACTCATCCCAAAGCTTGAATCAGGGCAACCGTGGCACACACCCTGCACCTCGGCGCTGNGGAACTTGGCGCTGGCATCCGCGTCACACAGCCAGGACCTTGACGCAGGACATCCGCGGCAAACTGCCCGGAACATGGCGTGGGGCTACCATGGCACTCATCCCAAAGCTTGAATCAGGGCAACCGTGGCACACACCCTGCACCTCGGCGCTGGCTGACTGCGGCACACATTCCGTACTTTGGCACAGGGTGATCCCGGCACACAGCCTGGACATCGGTGCAGGGTGACTGCAGCACACAACCCGGACCTCGTCGCAATGTGACCCCGGTTCACAGCCCAGAACACGGTGCAGGCGACCGCAGCATACAAAACTGGCCTTGGCGCATGTCAACCGTGGCACACAGCCCAGACTTTGTCACAGGCCGATCGCGGCACACAGCCTGGACTCAGCTCATGGTGACCACGGAACACAGCCTAGATCTCAATTAGGGTGATCACGGCAGAAAACCCCGACCTCAGTGCAGGATGACTGCGGCACACAGCCTGGACCTCTACAAGCCGACCACGGTTCACAGCCCGGAACTCGGCACAGGGTGTCCATGGCACACAACCTGGACCTCGGGGCAGGTGACCGTGGCACACAGCCCGGACATTGGCACAGGCCAACCATGGCACACAGCACAGATATCTGTGCAGGGCGACCATGCACATAGATTGGACCTCGGTGCAGCATGACCGTGGCACACAGCCCGGACCTTTGCCAAGACAACCGCAGCACACAGCCTAGACATCGTAGGAGGACGACTGCGGCTCACAACCCAGAAATCAGCACAGGGCGACTGCGGCACACAGCTCAGAACTCGGTGCAGGGCGACTGCAGCACACAGCCCAGAACAAAGCAGAGGGCTATCGGGGCACACAACATGGACCTTGGCACAGAGTGACCGTGGCACACAGCCCGGACCTTGTTGCAAGCCAAACATGGCTCACAGCCCGGAAACTGTCACAAGCCGACCATGGCTCACAACCCAGAATTAGGTGCAGGGCGACCACGACACACCACAAGGACCTCGGCGCAGGCGACCACGGCCAACAGCCTGGATTTCGGCACAGGCTGAACATGGCACACAGCCCAGAACTCAGCANAGGGCTGGATTATAGACTGACATGTGATGAAGCAAATACAGTGATATACTGACAGTAGAATCAGGGTGGAGGAGTTATGGATATTCGCTGAGAGGGGTTTTCAACATGGCTGCATGTTCAGTCTCTTAATAAGATAAGATAAAAGAAATACTCTCTTTAAGGAACATTTCCATCTTTCAGTGGGGAGAGGCAGGTATGTTTCTGGCATGACCACCTCTCCCTAGAACACGGTTACACGGGTCTTCCTTTCTCTTTGCAGAGAAACAGTGAGGGGCAATTTACGCCCCACAGCTGTCTGCACNGAGTCGGACACGACTTAAGCGACTAAACCACAACGTATCATGAGTTTATGTAGACGGGTGGATGGAGGGCTGGATTATAGACTGACATGTGATGAAGCAAATACAGTGATATACTGACAGTAGAATCAGGGTGGGGGAGTTATGGATATTCGCTGAGAGGGGTTTTCAACATGGCTGCATGTTCAAACAGTCTCTTAATAAGATAAGATAAAAGAAATACTCTCTTTAAGGAACGTTTCCATCTTTCAGTGGGGAGAGGCAGGTATGTTTCTGGCATGACTACCTCTCTCTAGAACACGGTTACACGGGTCTTCCTTTCTCTTTGCAGTGAAACAGTGAGGGGCGATTTACGCCCCACAGCTGTCTGCACTCGGGTCTCTCTCCCATCTCGGTGGGCCAGAGGTGCTGGCCTGTGAGCAGGGTTGTCTGTGATCTGCTCTGTGTTTGTGGGTCACCATTGTTTTACAACTTTTGAGCTAGCTATTCACATTGACAAATCTGAAAAATTATCGTTCAGTTCTAGAACACCCAACTCTTCTTTGCAAGCAGAAGGTCTGGCCACCCTGGGCCTGTGTTTCTCCAAAACACTTAAATGGAGTCGAGCCGGTGGGATGGGGCCCCCCACAGATTGCCCCAGTCTTCACCACTCCATGTTGTCTCACACCTGGCCCATTTTTCTCAGAGTTCCAGTCTCGTCCCTNGCAGTGAAACAGTGAGGGGCGATTTACGCCCCACAGCTGTCTGCCCTCGGGTCTCTCTCCCATCTCGGTGGGCCAGAGGTGCTGGCCTGTGAGCAGGGTTGTCTGTGATCTGCTCTGTGTTTGTGGGTCACCCATTGTTTTACAACTTTTGAGCTAGCTATTCACATTGACAAATCTGAAAAATTATCGTAAAGTTCTAGAACGCCCAACTCTTCTTTGCAAGCAGAAGGTCTGGCCACCCTGGGCCTGTGTTTCTCCGAAACAACACTTAAATGGAGTCGAGCCGGTGGGATGGGGCCCCCCACAGATTGCCCCAGTCTTCACCACTCCGTGTTGTCTCACACCTGGCCCATTTTTCTCAGAGTTCCAGTCTCGTCCCTGAAAACAGCTGCATTTAGGACCCTGGGCTCATCAGGACACATGTATGTATAATGAGCACGCTACAGCCATCCCTCAAGGCCATAGTCCTTCAGCTCCATGAATCCTGGAAGCCCTTTGGTGACTTGTATCCACATGCTGCCTCTATTTGCTTACTCTTTGAAATGGATTCTTTTAAAGTCAAGTCCTATTTTTCACATCCCTGAGTAGTAATCACATAAAAGCAAGAGCTTGGTATCTCAGCAGTTTTTTCTAACACAAAATAAGCCCCACGAGTGAGTGCTCAGTCATGTCCAGCTGCCTGTGAGCCCATGGGCTGTAGCCCGCCAGGCTCTCCTGTCCATGGGACTCTCCAGGCAGGAATCCTGGAGGGGGCTGCCATCTCCTCCTCCAGGGAATAAAGCACACTTGAGCCTGAAGCCTCAGAGGTCGCCTCTCACACCCTAATGGCCCCCACACCCCAAACCAGGTGCACCCATCCACCGGGACTGAGGCAGCTTGCCCAGAAAACTTCACTAACTTGGTTCTCCTTCTCCCCAGCAGCACCTTTCCTAGGTTTCACTTTAGCCATCCCAGCCCATTTGTCTTCCTGCGAGCCTGGTCTGCCTTTCACGTGAATCTGAAACTCAAAGCACACAGGACAGCCTCTGAAGTCCCCCTCTCGCCAAGCGCTACCCAGTTCTTGCCTCTCCTGATCCTGACCCTTTGGTGCCTCTTTGGATTTCAGTACATCCCTCATTTGCCTAAGTTCACCCAAGTTCATCTGGAAGGTCCATAACCAGTTCAGACCGTAAGCTCTTCCTCGGGGATGGGGGTTTGGTGAGCGGGAGGGTCACTGTGGGGAGATGGATGGGTTTGCTCTGCAGCCCTGAGGCTCGGTCCTGTCTTTGACTGTGAACAATTTCCCCTCTCCACTATCCTGATGACTCGCAGAAATCATCCTATTATTCCACCAGAGTTGGAAACAGGCATAACAACATTGTTGGCTGAAGAAAAGATGCACTTGGCATCTTGTTGAGGACTTAAGCCAGGGATATAGCCTCTCAGATCATTCTAAGGGACCACTCTGAAGAGGTGAGGAAGGGGCCAGGATATATAAGACTTTTTGCAACCAAAACCAAGTGTCAGGACATCAAAATATTACTGTTCATTAGAGAAAACCAAGTATCTCAGGTTAACAGGCTTCCCAGGTAGCTCAGATGGTACATACAGTCTGCCTGCAGTGCCAAAGACCCGGGTTCGATCCCCGGGTTGGGAAGATCCCCTGGAGAAGGAAATGGCAACTCACTCCAGTATTGTTGCCTGGAGAATCCCATGGAGAGAGAAGCCAGGCAGGCTACAGTCCATGGGGCTACACAGAGTTGGACACGGCTGAGTGACTAACGCGTGCTTTTCTAGGTGTGGGAAGATGCCGGAGTCAGGCTCATTGAGGTCATCTCTTTGGTGTGCACCTTACCGTCTAGGGCTGTCTCCTGCTTTCTCATCCTGAATGCCCCCAGGGCACAGTCTGGGCCGGCTGCAGTGGCTGATGGCTGGATGGCTGCAGCGCCCTTCGTTTCCTGACGTGATGGGTGGCGTTTTTCACCCACAGCATCCACGGCCAGAACACTGCCCACGTTTACTGAGTGCTTAGCACGCATGAGCCAGCACACACACCATCTAATCCAACGGTCACATGAGCACTGCAAGGGAGCTACCACAACTCTGGCCATTTTACAGATGAGGAAAGTGACGTCCAGAGACGTTAGTGCGTGACTAAGGCCCCACAGCCGGGAAGTGATGGAGTCAGCGCTCGGAACCAGTTTGCTGGACACCAGGTCCACACTCTGGATGACTTGCTATTCACAGGCATTGATGCTGATTCATTTCCTGCTCTTTTGGTGAGTTAATCCCAGTCCCTTCCACCTTCACTTTATAGGTCAAGTGGTTTTGTTGCTCTTGGCCCCCTCTCCGGTTTCTCCACCTTTGTGCTCACATGGCACCCTGAATTGGGCACAGTGTTGTGAAAAGGCTACACAGATCAACTTGCCCCACGTAGCCAATTTTCCTGCCACAGTGACGCTGTGTGTTCTCCTCCTGAACTAGGTGGGAACCAGCTGGGTCATTCAGGCAGCCTCCACCCTTGAGAGGAATGAATTCCTCTCCATCCCAGCCAGCAACACAGAAAGCTCTGGAAAGAAGACAGGAGGTTGGTGTCCTGACATTACTCAGCCCTTGTCGTCCGTGGCTGAGTAAGGCCCACTGAGCCTCCAAGCTGGGGATTCTGTGCATGGTGTGGTCTCCACACCCAGCCAGGGGCAAGCAGGCAGCTGGGGGCCACCCTGTCCTCTAGCTCAGGCTGTCCCTGCAGCAGAGAGCGGGGTCTCTGTTCACCCACGCGGGACACCATCCTTTAAAGAGAGAGATGATGTGGGCATAGCCAGCCCCTTGCGCACATTTCTATGCCTTCCTGTGGTCAAGGTGGGGGGTGTCTTAGGATTAGTTCTGGCCAGTGGGAAGCGCTGTGTCACTTTTGAGGAGAGTTTGTTAAAAGCCACTGTTCCTCCTCCAGCCCCCTCTCTCTGTTCCTCTGCTGTGATGCCCTTGGACAGCACACATTGCAAATGATGCAGACGAGCACCCACCCGCCGAGGGCTGTGGCTTGAGGGCATGTGGTCCTCAGTCTCGGAAGACGGCTCCAAGGAACCACACTTCCTAGTCTCCACACCTGTGCCAGTTGTAACACAACATCACAGGCTGGGTGGTTTATAAGCCAGGGGCATTTACTTCCAGCTCTAGAGGCGTTTACCTCTTCCAGGATCAAGGGGCTGACGGGTGTGGAACCTGGTGAGAGCTTCCTGGTTCACAGATGCTGTCTTTTTCCAGTGCCCTCTCAGTGGAGGGCGCGGGCGAGCTCCCTGGACCTCTGTTATAAGGGCACTAATCCCATTCTTGAGGGCCCTGCCTTCATGACCCAGCCATGCCTCGCTCTCAAATCTCACATCTCCTGACATCATCACTGTGGGCATGAGACATTCAGTGCATGGAGCATCCTTGTGGAAAGCTGAATCTGGGCTGGTCTTTTGAGTGCTATGAGCCAGTAGAAGGTTCCAGAAGAGGTACTGGACCAGTTATGGAGCCAAGTTCTAGGAAGGCATGGCAGCAGATGCTTTCCCATTTGGGGAGCCCTAAGATGCCACTGAAGAAGTCCTGCTGCCCTGCCAGAGTTACCAAGTGTGGAGGGAGATGCCCTGAAGCTATGCAGAGGGAAATAGTGCTCAGCTTCCTCAGTGTCCCAGCTCAGCTGGGTGTTCTGGCCATTTCTCCTAAGAGGCCAAATCTCTGGGTGAGCCGTGCTGGACGTTGCTGCCTAGTCTGGGCCCAAGATGACTGCCTCC
This sequence comes from Neotragus pygmaeus, assembly GCA_006410875.1. NCBI lineage: Eukaryota > Metazoa > Chordata > Mammalia > Artiodactyla > Bovidae > Neotragus > Neotragus pygmaeus. The sequence continues at coordinate 1,806,687 of SJYV01002590.1, forward strand.
CCGGCCAACATGCCGTGGAGCAGAAGAACCTCCCAGCTGAACTTGTCTGCCTGGGAGAATCATGAGTGAAAAGAGAAGGGTGGTTTACTGAATCTTGGGATGGTTTGTGCACGGCAATAGATACCAACGATGTGGGAGCAGAGACTCAGTGGCACCTTTATTGGTGGGGGTGTTTGTTGCAGCAGCTGGGGTATGTTTCTTTGGTGTAACAGCTGGCGGCACAGCAGGCCAGCCAGGGGACAGCAGGGCCTGCTTGGTGGCCCAGGTGCACAGGCTGGGCGGCTGTGCGGAAACAGTGCTCATGACCTGACTGGCGAGATAAGAAGGATAAGGGAAGCGCAGAGGTTCTGAGAGTCCAAGCCTGTGGATGCGAGGGTGAGACGGTCCTCAGAGGGAGCTGGAGACCCAGGAGGAGGGGAGACCTGCTTGGGGAAGGAAACAAGGAAAAGAAGGCATTCTGGTTCGGGATTTAAGGTGCTGATGGGATCACAGTAGAAAAATAACCATCAGGCATTTTTATTTACTGCACAGATAAGAGACTAAGGGGCTTCCCTGGTGGCTCAGATGGTAAAGAATCTGCCTGCAATGCAGGAGACCTGGGTTTGATCCCTGGGTTGGGAAGGTCCCCTGGAGAAAGGAATGGCAATCCACTCCAGTATTCTAGACTGGAGAATCCCATGAACAGAGGAGCCTGGCAGTCTACACTCTATGGGGTTGGAAAGAGTTGGATATGACTGAGCAATTAACACTTAAGAGACTAAGGCTGGAAATGAATGGAGAAAAGAGATGGGAGAATGGGACTCAATGGGAGAATGATGCTCATGGAGAGAGTAGAGAAAAAGGGAGGATGGGGTTGAGGGAGAGCCAAGGAAATACCCCTATGGACATGGCACCCGAGGAAAAAGGAAAAAGGCTAAGGAAGAGCTGATGCAAGGAGATGATTCCTCAGAGCCTGCAGTAGAAGCGTTTCAGTGGCTGGGTGGAGTCAGCACCTCAGAGCCTGTGACAGCACTAAGGGGCGGAGCGCACTCGATTCTCACACATCTACTCACCTGTCTGTCCACCTCCCTGTCTGTCCATCCACCCANAGTCAGACACGACTGAGCTACTGAACTGAACTGAACTATATTAATTTTTAAATAGCATCTAACTAAATACTAAAATGAAAAATTCTCCTAGAAAACTCATAAATGCTGAAGAATGTGTTGCGTGGATCTCAGTTTAGGAAGCACTGGCCTAAATCATTACATGTTTGACCTGATGTTGTTTCTCATTTGATGAGCATTTATATTTCATTACTGTCCTCACTAAAAGCATGAAATGCTCCAACTATTTATTCTGTTGGGGGGTGTATTCTACTTAACATCTTTTTAAATTGAAAACATCTGCTTTTAACTATTTTTCAGGCTCAATTTCATTCCAACAATGTTTTATTATGGAGAATTCTGAAATCTCAACTATTTCTTTAAAAGCTGAAGCAGTTCTTGGCCAAGGGTAGAGGAGTGGCTGCACACTGGAGAGGGAGAAAGGAGAGCAAAGACAGTTTATGGGGGAATTCCCTGGTTGTCCAGTGGTTGCGACTCCGTGCTTTCACTGCTAAGAGCACAGGTTCAGTTCCGAGTCAAGGAACTAAGACCTTAGAAAGCCAGTCAAAAAAGAATTCTTTTTTTTTTTTTTTTAAGTGAAGATCAAAAAAAAAAAGAGGAATGTGGTCGTAACAACAACAAAAGATAACTCACTGGCAACCTTCCAGTCATTCCCGGAAGAGGCAATAGCAACCCTTTGGGAAAGAAAACTAGTTTCACTACTAATCTTCCCCCACAGAATATCAGCTCAGACACCTTTGCATTTGGGGGTCTTATACACAGAAAATTAATTCCCTTCCTTCATTGACATGAACAAATATTAGTGCCTACTGTGGTTGTATGATATGCTAACTTTTGGGGTTATGGATGTAAATGAGACACAGTCCCTGCTTGAGAAGCACATGCTATCAGGTAAAAGAGAGACAAACTGAGTATTATATACCATGCATTGTGTAAAGTTCCAGCATCAATAGAAGTGCCTTCTGAAGGCATAGAAGGGAAGCATCTGATTAGCCTTAAATCCAAGAAAGCTCCCTTGATGAGGAATGGACTGATGAAGGGATAGAGAGAAGTAAGAACAAGCAGCAAGATGTTACAAAAAAAGAGGTAGCAAAAGCAGTAAAGGCACTTAGGCAGGAAAGAACAAAGGAAATGGAATTAAAGAGAGATGTGTCCATTTTCTTATTCATCCCTCTACCCATCCATCCACCATCCATTCAACCAACAAATACTCAAAGTTAAATTATCTCTTAAATTCCAGATGCTGGGCTAAGTGATATGAAATCAAAAATTATTATGATTTGACCCCCATTACTCTAGAGGAACTGGAGTCAAATGGTTCAGGAGAGACCTAAATAACTGCAGGATCTCCTAATCTATTTCTTGAAGCTGTTCAGTTCTCTCCTTCTTTACTGCCAAACTAATCAATTAGGTTGGTGCAAATGTAATTGCAGTTTTGGACGATGAATTTAAATCTTTATAACTAGTCTCAAACACATTTTTATTTATTTTTAAATAAATTTATTATTTTATTAATCAAAATAGGAACCACTACAATTAACACATTCTTTTCCAACAAGAAGTAAGTTTGTTTATTCCTATAATGTGAAAATCCATGCTTCTGGAGTCAACAAACTCTTAGAAAGGATTTTCTGCTTATTGCTAGTTGTGGAAGCATTTTCCCTGAGAAAAGTTGTCAAGATGCTTGAAGAACTGGTAGTTGGTTGGCGAGAGGTCAGGTGAATATGGGGGATGAGGCAAACTTTCATAGCCCAATTTGTTCAACTTTTGAAGCGTTAATTGTGCAACCTACAGTCGGGTGTTGTCCTGTAGAATTGGGCCCTTTCTGTTGACCAATATGGGCTGCAGGTGTTGCTGTTTTTGGTGCACCTCATTCATTTGCTGAGCATACTTCTCAGATATGATGGTTTTGCTGGGATGTAGAAAGCTGTAGTGGATCAGATGGACAGGAGACCATCAAACAGTAACCATGACCTTCTTCTGGTGCAAGATTGACTTTGGGAAGTGCTTTGGAGCTTCTTCTCGGTCTAACCACTGAGCTGGCTGTCATATAAGACCCACTTTTCATCGTACATCACAACCCAATTGAGAAATGGTTCATTGTTATTGAGTAGAATAAGTGAAAACAATCGTGCAAAGTAACGATTTTTTTTTTTTTTGGTCAGCTCGCGAGGCACCCACTTATCCAGTTTTTTTCACCTGTCCAACTTGTTTCAAATGCAGAATGACCATAAAATGATTGATATTGAGTTCTTTGGCAACTTCTCATGTAGTTGTAAGAGGATCAGCTTCAATGATTACTCTCGATTGGTCTCTTTTGACTTCCGATGGCTGGCCACTAGGCTCCTCATCTTCAAGGCTCTTGTCTCCTTTGCATAACTTCTTGAAAAACCATAGCACTGTATGTTCGTTAGCAATTCTTGGGCCAAATGCATTGTAGATATTGTGAGTTGTCTCCACTGCTTTATGACCCATTTTGAACTTGAATAAGAAAATCACTGGAATTTGCTTTTTGTCTAACAACTCTTATTTATCCTTCACACTGAGGACAGCATACTTTTTGAAATGCAAATCTAATTAGGCCAGTGCCTCTGTTTAAAACACTTAGTGAATTCTCACTGCTATGAGATGAAATGAAAAATGTCTCAGCATGCTCCTGCCTGGTCTGGATGCTTCTACCAACCTCTCCAGTCTCAATCTTGTCCTTCTCACTCACTTCTCTAGCCATACAGGCCTTTGTGCCTTTGTTCTTACCATGGTCCTGTCCCTCTGCGACAGGACCTTTCTTCATGCTGTCCTGTGTGTATGGAATACTCTTGGAGAAATGTATCCTTCCTCATCCTTAAGACTTCAGCCTAACTCTTATTTGTTCTTCAGGAAAGAAGCCTTTACCAACCTCTTAGACCTCATGATAGTCCCTTATGATCTCTCATTTGCACTATTCACCACCCTTATAATCCTGTATCTATTTATGTGATGTTCAAATAAGCCCTATTTCTCTCACTAGATATAATAGTAAATGTATATTTTTCCTTACCTAATCCAGTGCTCAGTAAAATATTCATTGATTGAATGAATGAATATATATACTGTGTCATTCCCAGATGGTGTTAATGGTAAAGAACACTCCTGTCAATGCAGGAGATGCAAGAGACGCAGGTTCAGTTCCTGGGTCTGGAAGAATCCCTGGAGGAGAGAATGGAAACCCACTCCAGTATTCTTGGCTGGAGAATCCAATGGACAGACAAGCCTAGTGGGCTACCGTTCATGGGGTCACAAAGAGTCAAGACACTACTGAAGCAATTTAGCATGCATGCAGGCACATACAGTATGTTAGGCTGTACTTTCCAAAACTGGCCATGACAACATCTCCCATTGCACAAGCTTTTCTTAATGTGTGGCTTTAATGTACCTCCTATTGAGAGGTGGTAACTGTGTTCTCTTCCCTTGAGTTTAGGCAGGTGTGTGATTACAGAAGTGATGCTATGTGACTTCTGAAGCTAGACTATAAAAGGCAACAGCTTCTGCCTGCTTCTTCTGAGACTTTCAGACTAGGAACTCAGCCACAGGGAAGTCTGAGATGAAGAACTGAGACCCTTCCCTCTGTTCTGCAGCCATGTCTGTACTCCCAGCTGCTATCCAGCACCATCTGTTTTTTTCTCTTTTAAGTTTTAATTAATTAATTTATTTTTGGCTGTGGTGGGCCTTCATTAATGCATATGGGCTTTCTCTAGTTGCAATGAGCTCAGGCTTCTCTTGTTGCAGAGCACAGGCTCTAAGGTTCTCGTCTTTAGCTGTTGTAGCACATGGGCTCAGCTGCTCCCCCTCATGTGGAATCCTCCTGGGGTGGGGACTGAACCTGTGTCCCCTACATTGGCAGGCAGACTCCCAGCCACTGGACCACCAGGGGAGCCCAGCTAGCACCATCTTACATCACATGTGAGAGCTATCTCAAAAACAGGTCCCAACCTCCAGTTGAGCCACACCAGCTAGTACTATGTGCAGCAGTGATGAGCCATGTCTGCAAAGCCCTGCACTGTTTTAAGGCAGAAAATGTTGGGGTAGTTTGTTACACAGCAAGAGATAACTGGAATATATATAGTAAAAGAGATTCATACTTAACTGACAAAATATCCAGATTAGGTTGTCAAGATCAGTAAATTGGATTGATTTTTGGTCACTCACAAAGTGCTTTTTTCAGTCAACTATTTAAATAATGGAACAGAGCAAAGCAACCATCAAAATAGTGCATCAAAAATTCAAAGAGGACTTCCCTGGTCATTCGGTACTTAAAATTTGCTTGCCAGTGCAAGGGACACAGGTTCAATCCCTGATCCAGAAATATTCTACATGCTGCAGGGTAACTAAGCCCCTGAGTAGCAACTACTAAGCCCAGGCACCGGAACTACTGAAGCCTGAGCACCCATCAGCCCATGCTCTGCAACAAGAGAAGCCACCACAATGAGAAGACCGAACTCTGCAACAAAGAGTAGCCCCTGCTGCTGTCTCTTATACACATCTAAAGGCGGACGTTCCTAATTTGCCCTTTTGCTTTTATCCAGCTTCAAGCTAACGTGACTAGTAAATGCAACAAAAAACAGAGAATTAAATAGGGGAAGGGGTGCTCTATTTTCTCCTATCTCATACTAATTTATAAACTAAATGCAACCACAATTCATCATCTGCATGCTTTTTTTTAACCTGCAGCTCAATTTGTTGGNTGAGAAGACCGAACTCTGCAACAAAGAGTAGCCCCTGCTGGCTGCAACTAGAGAAAACCTGCATGTAGCAAGGAAGACCTAGCGCAGCCAAAAATAAATAAAACTGTAAAGAAGATTCCGAGAGTACAACATTGTAATTCAACTATACTTCAACAAAAAATAGTCACAAATTAATCATAGTAATATAAAAGATTTGTGCCCTTTCATCCACTCTAGACCCCAGCTCTATACTTCATTTCTGCCCATTCTTTAGTCTTTCCTATCTTCATTTTCCATTCTTATGTTATTTAAATCTACTAAATTGCCTTGTTCTAATCTTTGTGATACAGGGTGTAAGCCAATGAGAATTTTGTGATTGGTAGAGAACAAACTTAAGAGTATGACAAGGATAATAGAAATACCCGATCAAAGGAATTTTCAGTGACATTTGTTCTGAACAAAAATGTCTAAAATTGTTTAGGTTCTTGATTTTCCTTATGCATGTTTGTAGCATTTGTCTTACTGGATAAACAAAAGTTGAGGAACTTTGTGGATTCTCTATAGCATGGCTACTGATTAAGCTGATAAGTTTATCATATTTGTGATGGGGGCATTTAACTAATTTCTCTCTGGAGTGCCCCTTAAGAAACCCTGCTCCAGTATCCCCTCAAATGTTAAATGTCTACTGACAGGATGCAAATACAGCATAGTACACTGAATAAAGAACACTAGATCTTTAGTCTGGCAACCTGGGTTTGAATCCTGGCTTATCATTTATTAATTATGTAGCTATGGCCAAATCACTTATTCTTTCCAAGGCTCAGTTTCTTTGGCTAGACAATGGGTACAAATTGGTATCCGTTCCGGAGGGTTGTTGGAAAGGTTGAAAGAGATAATCTTTGAAGCATTAAAGAGGTGTTTGGCCATAAAAAGTGCTCAGTAAATCCAACTCTTGCATTGTCTCCATCATGACTCATTGTTTTTGATTTTATTCTACATGGCCAATTTTTGCATGACCTTTAGAGAAAAATGGTGTGTGTGAAATAATCTTCAAAGAAATTAGTCAGTTTATAATTTTTAAGATTACTTATCATGTCAAATCATTCCCCTACCAGAGGCAGAGATCAAGATGGTGAAGGAAAAGAACACAGAGCTCACCTTCTCAACAAACATACATATGGGACAAGTTTCACCAAAAAATGACAGAAAACTAGATGAAGATCTTTTATACAACCAAAGCTGCAAGAAAGATCTCCATGTAACCAGGTAGGATGGGAAAAAAAAATTCCTCTTCCCTCTTCTGTTGTTTTGATTTTACTGCAGTTTTATTACAAGTTCACACGGTGAAGAACAACCCTGCTTAGTGTGCTAATGAATTTATACACAAAATGGAAACAGACTCGCAGACATAGAAAACAAACTCATGGTTACCAAAAAGGGAAAGGGAGAAAAATCAAGAGTTTGGGATTAACAGATACAAACTACTATATGTAACACAGATAAGCAACAGAATTTACTACATAGCACAAGGAAACATATTCAATATCTTGTAATAACCAACCTATAAGGAAAAGAATCTGAAAAAATATATATATAACTGAATCACTTTTCTGTATAGCTGAAACTAACACAATATTGTAAGTCAAGGATACTTCAATAAAAATAAATAAAACAGGTAATGTTAGAAAAAGATAATGAAAGTCAAGACCATAGTGAAATACCACTGCATTGAAATACCACTGCATATCCACCAGTAAAGCTAAAATTAAAAAGACAGACACACTACATGTTAGTGAGGATGAAAAGCATCTGGACATCTCCTGTTATGCTGGCAAGAGTGCAATTTGGCAAAGCCACTTTGTTGAAGTGAAGATATTGATTTGCCAGTATCTGCTAAAGCTAAACACTTGCATACTCTTGTGATCCAGCATTTCCACTCTTAGGTATGACCCCTAACAAAAATACAAGGGATTCTGTGTAAGTTCTTGTATACCAAAGACATATATAAGAATGTTTAGCCTACTACCCTTTGTAAAACTTCCCAAGTAGAAATAACCCAAACACCCACCAACAGTAAACAGATTTTTAAAAATTTATTTTGTATTAATACAATGGAAAACTGTATAGCAATGAAAATAAACAAACCACAAGTGCACACAAGTGTGAATCTTTAAAGGCTCTAGTCACCAATTCCAATGTGTGTTGTGAAAAGGGCATTTCCACACAACAAAAAGAAACTCTCTGAAACTACAATTTAACTCAATTCTGACACTACGCTGAAATAGCATCAGAACTCACAGTTTAAGGGGTCACTCCTACAAGACTGCCTCCTCCCAACTTCAGATGCCATTTGCAAGTCCTTCCTGCTACAGATTGGAAGTTCCAATGAATCCTTCTTTGGGTTTGATTTGCTAAAGTAGCTCACAGAATTCAAAGAAACATTTTACTTAGAAGATCACGGGTTTATTATAAAAGCTTATAACTCAGAATAGCCGGATGGAAGAGGTACACAGGGCGAGGTACAGGAAAAGAGTGCAGTATCCCTGCCTTTTCCAGGGGCATTACTCTTCCAGAACCTCAGTGTGTTCACCAGCCAAAAACTGAACTCTGTCTTTTGAGGGTTTTGTGGAAGCTTCATGACATAGTCCTGACTTATTAAATAACTGGCCACTGCAGTTGAGTCAACCTCCAGCCCCTCTCTTCTCCCTTGAGATTAGGGGTGTGGGACTGAACGTTCCAACCCTTTAATCATGTGGTTGGTTCCCCTGGCAACCAGCTCCCATTTTTAGATTACCTATGGGCTTTCTGAAAGTCACCTCATTAACATAAAAAAAGATACCTTTGGGGCATTTCCAAGAATATTAAGAGCTCTGTGCCAGGAATGGGTTGAAAACCAAATACATATATTTCTTATTGTAAATCCCAATATCACAGTCTCATAAGAATATTGTTGATGAAAAGAAATCAAGCTCAAAAATACATATTGTCCAGTTCTGTCTACAGAGTTAAAAGATAGGCAGAGCCAATTGACAAAGATAAGAAAATGGTTACTATTGAAAGCAGTAATGACTAGGAAGGGCCTAAGATAGATGTTTTATTTCTTCGTTTGATTACAGGAGTGTGTTCATTTTGTGAAAATTCATTAAGTTGTACAAAAAATACTTTGCTTTTGTGTGTACATTTAGTTCAATTCAGTTGCTCAGTCGTGTCTGACTCTATGAGACCCCATGAACCAGCATACCAGGCCTCCCTGTCCATCAACAACTCCCGGAGTTCACTCAGACTCACGTCCATCGAGTCCGTGATGCCATCCAGCCATCCCATCTTCTCTCATCCCCTTCTCCTCCTGCCCCCAATCCCTCGCAACATCAGAGTCTCTTCCAGTGAGTCAACTCTTCACATGAGGTGGNGGCCACCTCATGCGAAGAGTTGACTCATTGGAAAAGACTCTGATGCTGGGAGGGATTGTGGGCAGGAGAGGAAGGGGACGACCGAGGATGAGATGGCTGAATGGCATCACGGACTCAATGGACGTGAATCTGGATGAACTCCAGGAGCTGGTGATGGACAGGGAGGCCTGGCGTGCTGCAATTCATGGGCTCGCAAAGAGTTCGACCCTACTGAGCATCTGAACCAAACTGAACTGACCTGAGTCATTTTACAAAAAAGACCTGCATGTGTCCAGGAAGGAACGCATGACCTCAGGATGACCTCGGAGCCAAGATCCTCAATCTGGGGAACTCAGAGAACACAAATGTTGCCCCAAGGGCCATTGCAAAATGAGAAGTCCTTCAATAAGGAAAGCTTGGCTTCCTGTAACCTGAGTAGCTGAAATGGACTAATTGAAGACTAGCCAATTAGCTTCCAAGTTAGAAATTCCCGTGACCCCTTAGATTTCACCCAGGCTGCTGGATTGAAGAGAGATTTGATATCTTGCCTCCTGCTTTGGTCGGCCTTGCAGTAAAGCTCTTTTCTCAAAAGCTCTTGCCGTAAGTATTGGCTTCTGTGCGCATCTGTCAGGGAGCCCATGTTCAGTGAGTTTGGGCAGCCTAGTTGAGATTTAGGACTTGTTACCATCTGGTTGCTGCACTGTAGCCCCTGGTGGTTCTCAACACCAACCCTGAGTGGCCACCTCGACTGAGTTTGTCTAGAAAGTCAGCTCTCAGGTTCCTGTTTCCGAGCCATGTCACTCTGGGCTCCTTGGGCTTCTTTGGCTCCTTTCACTTTTAAGAAAAGGAATATCTCCTGGATCATATATCTTTGGGTTGAGTAACCTCATTATAATGTTCCTATAGCTAAATGTGCTATATGTAGTTAGAATGTTCCTGTAGTCTAATGATCTTATCAGGAATGTGGGTTAGAGAGGACTGGACTGTTGGATGGCATCACCAACTCAATGGAAACGAGTTTGAGCAAAACCCAGGAGATAGTGAAGGACAGGGAAGCCTGGCATGTTATAGTCTATGGAGTGGCAAAGAGTCAGACACACCTGAGCAGCTGAAAAATGACAATGACACTGTGGGTAAGCGTCCCGCAAAGTGGAGTTTCTTCCATCTGGATAAAATCCAGAGGCTAGGATGAGGGGTTGGTTAGGGACCTTCCTAAGGGGATATTGCAAGAGGTTAGAGCTGCTGAGGTATTCAACGATTGGGTTAGAGCCCCCAAAACTACGTTAAGGTCCCAGGTCTTTGGATTTATTTGCCTATGTTTAACTATGTCTGACTGTTACATGTGTTGGAATTGGCTAATAGGAAGTTGGTTATTGGATGACTGTGACAAAATTTTATTACACCTGATATTAATGAGGGTCCTCTGAATCGGGAGATAAACACCTTGCTCCTGGACTGGAAACCTTGATTTATGGAGATGATGGAGTTTTTTACTCTTGTCGTTGGCCACCTGATGTGAACAGCTGATTCATTTGAAAATACCCTGATGCTGGGAAAGATTGAGGGCAGGAGGAGAAGGGGATGACAGAGGATGAGATGGTTGGATGGCATCACCAACTCAATAGACATGGGTTTGGGTGGACTCCGGGAGTTGGTGATGGACAGGGAGGCCTGGTGTGCTGCGGTTCATAGGGTCACAAAGAGTTGAACACGACTGAGTGACTGAACTGAACTGAAGGTGATTGCCTGTAGGTATTGTTACAGATGGATATCCTTTAAAAAAAAAAAGACCTATGTTACTGCAAATGGCATTCTTCCATTCTTTGTTATGGCTGAGTAATACTCCTTTGTGTTTACAGACAACATCTTTATCTACTCCTCTGTTGATGGACATTTAGGTTGCTTCCATGTCATAGTTATTGTAAAACATGCTGCCATGAACATTGGGTGCTGTACCTCTCTCGAATTATGATTTTCTCTGGATATATTCCCAGGAGTGGGATTGCTGGATATTATGGTGGTATTATATTATTGTCTTATTTTCTTGGAGTATAAGTGATTTACAGTGTTGCGTTAGTTTCAGGTGTATAACAAAGTTACTCAGCTACACATATACATGTATTCCTTCATTTTCAGATTCTTTTCTCATACAGTTTATTACAGAATATTGAGTAGAGTTCTCTCTGCTATACGGTAAGTCCTTTTTGGTTATCTCTATTATATATAGCTGTGTATGTGAACTTCCCAGGTGGTGCAGTGGTAAAGAATCCACCTGCCAGTGGAGGAGACACATGAGATGCAGGTTCGGTCCCTTGATCGGGAAGATCCCCTAGAGTAGAAAATGGAAACTCCCTCCAGTGTTCTGGCCTGGAAATTCCATGGACCAAGGAGCCTGTTGGACTACAGTCCATGGAGTCACAAAGAGTCCAACATGACAGTTGTATATGTTTATTTCAAGCTCCTAATGTATGCCTCCCTCAACATTTCTCCAATGGTAACCATAAGCTTGTTTTCGGTATGCAAAAGTCTCTTTCTATGTTGTCAATAGGTTCATTTGTGTCATTTTAAAAAATTAGATTCCACATATGAGCGTTGTCATATGATATTTGTGTTTCTGTGTCTTACTTAGTATGACGTTCCACATTGCTGCACATGGCATTATTTCATTTTTATGGCTGAGTAATATTCCATTGTACCACATCTGCCTTATTCATTTCTCTGTAGATGGACATTTAAGTTACTTCCATGTCTTGGCTAATGTAAATAGTATTATAATGAAGATTGGGTGCANCTTAGTATGACGTTCCACATTGCTGCACATGGCATTATTTCATTTTTATGGCTGAGTAATATTCCATTGTACCACATCTGCCTTATTCATTTCTCTGTAGATGGACATTTAAGTTACTTCCATGTCTTGGCTAATGTAAATAGTATTATAATGAAGATTGGGTGCATGTGTATTTATGAATCATAGGTTTCTCTGGATATGTGCCAGGAGTGGGGTTGCTGGATCACATGGTAACTCCACTTTTAGTTTTTCATGGAACTTCCATAATGTTCTCCATAGTGACTGTGTCAATTTGCATTCCCACCNTTAGCGAACTCATGGACTGCAGCCTACCAGGCTCCTCTGTCCATGAGATTTTCCAGGCAAGAGTACTGGAGTGGGGTGCCATTGCCTTCTGCATATAAGTTTAAAAAACAGGGTAACAATATACAGCCTTGACATATTCCTTTCCCAATTTGGAACCAGTCTGTTCTAACTGTTGTTTCTTGACCTGCATATAGGCTTCTCAGGAGACAGGTAAAGTGGTCTGGTATCCCCATCTCTTGAAGAATTTTTCAGTTTGTTGTGATCCACACCATCAAAGGCTTTGCCACAGTCAATAAAGCAGAAATAGATGTTTTTCTGGAACTCTCTTGCTTTTTCTATGATCCAACAGATGTTGGCAATTTGATCTCTGGTTCCTCTGCCTCTTCTAAATCCAGATTGAACATCTGGAAGTTCTCAGTTCATGTACTCTTGAAGCCTAGCTTGGAGAATTTTGAGTATTACTTTGCTAGCGTGTGAAACAAGTGCAATTGTATGATAGTTTGAACATNTGATCTCTGGTTCCTCTGCCTCTTCTAAATCCAGATTGAACATCTGGAAGTTCTCAGTTCATGTACTCTTGAAGCCTAGCTTGGAGAATTTTGAGTATTACTTTGCTAGCGTGTGAAACAAGTGCAATTGTATGATAGTTTGAACATTCTTTGCCATTGCCTTTCTTTGGGATTAGAATGAAAACTGATCTTTTCCAGTCTTGTGGCCACTGCTGAGTTTTTCAAATTTGTTGGCATATTGCATGCAGCACTTTCACAACATCATCTTTTAGAATTTGAAATAGCTCAACTGGAATTCTATCACTCCCACTAGCTTTGTTCATAGTGATGTTTCCTGAGGCTAACTTAACTTAGCACTCCAGGATGTCTGGCTCTAGGTGAGTGATCACACCATCATGGTTATCTGGGTCATGAAGATCTTTTCTGTAAAATTCTGTGTATTCTTGCCACCTTTCCTTAATATCTTCTACTTCTGTTAGGTCCATACCATTTCTGTCCTTAATTGTGCCCATCTTTGCATGAAATATTGCTTTGGTATCTCTAATTTTCTTGAAGAGATCTCTAGTCTTTCCCATTCTCTGGTTTTCCTCTATTTCTTTGCATTGATNATATCTTCTGCTTCTGTCAGGTCCATACCATTTCTGTCCTTTATCGAGCCTATCTTTGCATGAAATGTTTCCTTGGTATCCCTAATTTTCTTGAAGCAAATTATATTATATTTCAGTTTTTTTAAGTGTTTACATTATACTGTGAACATTATACTTCAGTTTTTTTAAGGCAAGCCCCCTGGCTCAAGTTTATACTCCAAATTCATAGCTATTAGCTAAAGGTTTTATTTTGGAGCCAAGACAGTCACCGTTTGTTCTTCAAATCCTATTTTACTTTCAAAATCTCTGGAACCAAATGACTAGGATCTTAGTTGGCTGGTTATGACATTTCTTAGGCCTTCTAGAATGACATCTAATGACATAATCATTAGACCTTACCAAGCCTTTCTGCACATTTTTGACTAGTTTTTGCAGGATTATCATCACATATTATTGCTATCATTTTGAGATTTTTTTGCCAGCTGTTGCATGTTCTTTTTAATACTCATAGACATGACATGCCTATACCCTCTGTTTACCTCACTTGCAAAACTACAGCAAAAGCAGGAGTTAAACTAAACCTTGTCTCTCAGAACTTGCCACTCTTAATTGTGATTGAAATCAGGCTCAAGCAGAAGCATCATAAAGCAGTAAGAGCTACAGGGAAAGGCTGGCTGGCCCAAATAGTAACCGAGGAATAAATCATACTAAATCAGGAATAGAAACAGAAGTAGAAGAAAGTGGCTGAAATTTTTTTCTGTGACTTTCAACAACTTCTTGAAATGTCCATGATTATAGGCCACAGACAGTAGTATTTCATATATAATAATAAAATAATTAGTATTTACAGTGCTTAATGTGTGTCAGATTTTGCACTGTTTTTACATATGTTGTCTCTGTTAAGTCTCACAACTACCTATAAGAGGGATTATAATTATAGTTGTCTCCATTTTACAGATGGGGAATTGGAAATTTAGAAATATTATGTAACTCACCTCAGACCGTCCAGTAAGCGAGTGGCAATGTTGGAATTTGATCTTACATCTATCTAGTCCCAAACTCCACTATCTTAACCAGTATCTTCTACTATTTATTGTACAATAGAGAATGCTGAATGGAAACCAGGGATGAAAGTTTATATAGGAGAGCTGAAATGACATGTTATAGTAAAGTGTCATAAACATAGATCAAAACTCAAATATTGAAAGTACACGTCATGCTAATCACAGCTGGAATAGACAGGCCACCAGTAAATCCAACCACATGCCATATTATTTTATTTTATGGGACCTGGATGCATTGTATATTCACCAAAGATGTCTCTTACTCTCTCAACATTGATCAGCATGTTATTTGCTTAGAAACTCAAGGTTGTTGGATCTGTTAACTGAGATTAATTTATAAACACTATGGGTTTTACGCATCATCCAGGACCATTCTTTATTATTTTGTGCCTCTATAAGGAAAAAGAAAAAGAAGACTTGGGGACTAGAGGTTCACTTTCCTGTATTACCGTTGCCATGACAACTCCCAGGCTCTTCTCTGATGAGCTGTTGCTATCACTCAAAAAAAAAAAATTAGTAAGTTTTGTGTTTTTATTTTCTACCATTGACTTTTTCTGAAGTATTTTATTTCTTATGTCTTATGACCCATGACCAGACAAACTACAAGGCATGAATAATCATCTTAGTTGATTTGGGATCACGTTCAATGTAATTCAGAATGTTTTTTAAATCATGAAACTAATTACTGTGCTTTCAATTTAAATTTATGATGTATTATGGTTGAGATAATCATAAAACATAACATCATAAAACAACAGGTTTGGCTGGTGCTGAAAGATTATGGCAAAATCAATGGACCAGGCTTTCCAGGCTAGTGTGGTAGATTGTGGAGGACAAGACTGTCTATCTGAGCAGCAGAATAGATAAACTGGGTGTCTAATGTGGTCGAAGGGACCATTAGTTTGCTACTTTACCCCAAAATATCTCTTCTGATACTCATCGGACATGGTGCCTGAAATACCACTATTAGAGCTTTATTTCTGTTGAGTCTTCAAAAGTTTTCTTAGAAAAAAAAATCTTGAGTGAAATAAAAGATACATATTTAGAAGTGCATAAACCATTAATCAATTTAAAAACTACAGTAATTACTAAGTAAACACCTAAGAAACCATCACTGAAATCAAGAAATAAAACACTGACAGCACTCCCCAAGTTCTCCATGTATCTTATCCAATTAACAGCTCCTTTTCTCTTTCCCATAGATAATAGCATTCTTGATATTTACAGTAACAATTCTTTTCTTTATAGTTTTACCAGCTGGGTGTGCATTCCTAAACAATATAATTACATGTTTTCTGTTTTTAAAGACTTTCCATAAATGGAATTATGTTATAGGTATTTAATGTTTTCCTTCTCTTGCTAACTTTATATGTTAGATACATTTAGCTGTGATAATTAACTACAGTTAACTCATTACCATTAGTGTATAGTATTACATTGTACTTTACTGTTGATGGACATTTGGGCTATATTTTCTTCATCTTTTGGGTTGTTTATATGATTTTTCTACTTCAGTCTTTTACTGTGATGAATTGCATTGATTGATTTAATGTTAACCCAATCACACATTCCTGGGGTTTCAGTTCCTGAACAATTATTCTCATATGTTGAGACTGTGGTTGTGCTGTGCTCAGCCATGTCTGATTCTTTGCAATCCCATCAACTGTAGCCTGCCAGGCTCCCCTATCCATGGAATTTTTCAGGCAAGAACACTTGAGTGGGTTGCCATTTCTTATTCCAGGTGATCTTCCCGACCCAGGGATCGAACCTTTATCTCTTGTGTCTCCTGCACTGTCAGGCACCTGGGAAGCCTTAATGTTGAAATTAACTTCTATTTTTCCTTTTGCTTAAAACCCTTGCTGAGTTTTGGAATCAACGGTATACTAACCTCACAACAGGAATTGGAAAATGTTCCCTTTCTATTTTCTGGAAGAATTTGTATCTGTTTGATTTCATATTGACATATTTCATTATTGAACATTTGGTAGAATTTTCTGGTAAAGAATTTGATTTCTGTCCTACTACCCCTGAGGGTGCTGAATCAAAGCTCAGGCTTCCTATACATGTTTTTTAACATTGGCAAATGCTCTTAAGCAGTATTGGTGCTCAGTGACTTTACTAACCTCTTTGGGATCAGGCTATCTCTCAGAATTTGTCTGACATTTCCCTCAGAATTTGTCTGACATTTCCCCACAATTTTATTTATTTTAAATTAGGTTTTTATTTATTTTTGGCTGTGCTGGATCTTTGTTGCTTTGCACAGTTTTCTCTAGTTGCAGCGAGCACAAGCTACTCTCTAGTTATGATGCACGGGCTTCTCATTGTGGTGGCTTCTCTTCTCGCAGAGCACAGGCTCCAGGTACATGTGAGCTTCAATAGTTGCAGCACACTGGCTCACTAGTCACAGCACATGGGCTCTAGAGCTCAGGCTCAGTAGTTGTGGTTCACATATTTAATTGCTCTACAGCATGTGGAATCTTCCTGGACCAGGGATCAGACCCATGTCCCCTGCATTGGCAGGCAGATTTTTATCCACTGAGTCACCAGGGAAGTTCTCCCCACAATTTTAAATTCTTTAATGTTTAAAAGTAAATTTAAAAGTTTTTATTTGCTTTTGCTCCAAGTCTGCATTTTTATTTGTTTTAGAGTCCAGAGAAACTAGATCTGAATAAATGTTTAAAAAGGAATCCTCTATAAAATGCAAATGTACTTGGGAGAGTAAACTCTTTTACTACTTCATTGATTCAGTTAAGTTCATTGTTTGCCTAGTATATTTCAGAACTGAACCAGGAAAAATAATGAGACAAAAGTGAAGGAAAAAGTCTTTTGTCCTAGTAAAGAAGATCATAGAAGTGGTTTACCACCCATGCCACATAAGCTCCAGCTTCTACTGAAAGTAGTAAGAATTGCTATTGTACCCTGAGCCACTTGCTTCACCATTTATGTTCTGTTGACTTCACTCCTGGCTCCACATCTGCTCTGGTCCCAGCACCACCAACCAGCTCTGCTCCCATCTTTTCTACACCTTTGGTCTCTAGTGTGTCATGGTGTGGAGCCAGGAGTTTCTGGAAACCAAGAGGCACCAAACCTTCAAATGTTCACTTCAAAAGAAGTAGGTCCTTGAAAAGTTTCAGGGGACACAGTTTGACAAGTAAACACATGGTGCCCTGGGTATAGTAAACCACCCTTAGAAATTACTTTGTTCTTTGAAAGAGGTCACAGGCTATCTGGATGAGATGAATTTCCTGCATTACTGAGGAAATAATAATCTCTCCTCCTCAGGGAAGTGTTAGATGTTCAGTCGTGTGTGACTCTTTGTATCCTCATGGACTGTAGCCCACTAGGCTTTTCTGTCCATGAGATTTTCCAGGCAAGAATACTGGAGTGGGTTTCCATTTCCCTTCTCCAGGGGATCTTCCTGACCAAGGGATTGAACCTGGGTCTCCTGCACTGCAGGCAGATTCTTTACCATCTGAGCCACCAGGAAGAAGATGCTTTATTCACTTATCTACTTGAGATCTGAGAGGTCTACCTAAAATCAGAAAACTAACTAAACTGATCATATGGACCACAGCCTGTCTAACTCAATGAAGCTATGACCCATGCCATGTAGGGCCACCCAAGACAGATGAGTCATGGTGGAGAGTTCTGACAAAACGTGGTCCACTGGGGAAGGGAATCGAAAACCACTTATTATTCTTGCCTTGAGAACCCCATGAACAGTATGAGAAGGCAAAAGGGATGCTGAAAGATGAATTTCCCAGGTCAGTAGATGCCCAATATGCTGCTGAAGAAGAGTGGAGAATAGCTCCAGAAAAAATGAAGAGGCTGAACCAAAGTGAAACAATGCCCAGTTGTGGATGTGACAGATGATTGAAGTAAAGTCCGATGCCATAAAGAACAATATTGCATAGGAACCTGGAATGTTAGGTCCATGAATCAAGGTAAATTGGAAGTGGTCAAACAGGAGATGGCAAGAGTGAACATAAGCATTTTAAGAATCAGTGAATTAAAATGGACTGGAATGGGTGAATTTAATTCAGATAACCAATATATCTACTACTCTGGGCAAGAACCCCTTAGAAGAAATGGAGTAGCCCTCATAGCTACAAAATAGTCTGAAATATAGTACTAGGTACAATCTCAAAAATGACAAAATGATCTCTGTTCATTTCCAAGGCAAACCATTCAATATCACAGTAATCCAAGTCTATGCCCCAATCACTAATGTTGAAGAAGCTGAAGATGAATGGTTCTATGAAGACCTACAAGACCTTCTAGAACTAACAACAAAAAAAGAGTTCCTTTTCATCATAGGGGCCTGGAATGAAAAGTTAGGAACTCAAGAGATACATGAAGTAACAGGCAGCTTTGGCCTCGGAGTATAAAATGAAACATCACAAAGACTAACAGAGTNTTGACCAACCTAGACATCATATTAAAAAGCAGAGACATTACTTT
Source organism: Neotragus pygmaeus (assembly GCA_006410875.1). NCBI lineage: Eukaryota > Metazoa > Chordata > Mammalia > Artiodactyla > Bovidae > Neotragus > Neotragus pygmaeus. The sequence goes on from SJYV01002590.1 coordinate 1,825,600, forward strand.
GCCAACGAAGGTTCCGTTTAGCCAAGGCTATGGTTTTTCCAGTAGTCATTTATAGATGTAAAAGTTGGACCATTAAGAATGCTGAGCATCGAAGCATTGATGCTATTGAACTGTGGTCCAGGAGAAGATTCTTGAGTGGCAGGGAGATCAAACCAGTCACTCCTAAAGGAAATCAGACATGAATATGCATTGGAAGGACTGATGCTGAAGCTGAAGCTCCAATACTCTGGTCACCTGATGTGAAGAACTGACTCATTGGAAAAGACTCTGATGCTGGGAAAGATTGAAGGCAGGAGGGAGGAGAAGGGGGCATCAGAGGATGAGATGGTTGGATGGCATCACTAACTCAATAAACATGAATTTGAGCAAGTTCCAGGAGTTGGTGATGGACAGGGAAGCCTGGCATGCTGCAGTCCATGGGGTCACAAAGATTTGGACATGACTGAGCAATTGAACTGACTGACTGACCTAAAATCACTGATTTTCCAGGTAACAAGAGGGTTTGGAAGGCCCTTAAGACATGCTAGGTTGCTCTAGCTGCTGAAGATGCCCCCAACATCTTTATTTTCCAGCAGTTATTTTACAATGTCATTAATATATCTTCTGAATAAGTTCATATATCTCCTATGGACTTTTAAGCTAGTCATTGCAACAACTCTGCTTCCATCCTAGCCACTTGCTTTGGCTTTCCAGTCTACTGCAGAATTTTCATGGAGATACATATGTAATAGAGCTTTGTGTGATTTATTTTTGATAACTAACAGGACAATATGATATGAACTTGTGTAAGACATGAAATCAGGTCACAAACTCAGGTACACGAGAAATATTATTCTTCCCTTTTTCTTTTAATATTTCATTTTTAATTCTATCCCTCAGACCACCAAGTTGGGAGAAAATTTCACTATATTAGTAGTTACTTTGGTGTTCTGTTTCCAGTCCCTCTTCCTCCATCCCTCCCTCTAAGTTGTGTCAAGACTTCAGAAGCTATCGCAATGAACAGCACTAGGTTTAAGAAGGAGCAGGAGGATACTTGTTCATCAGTCATTGGTTTGCAATGCTCACGTCTTCACTTACCTCCTCTGAGTTGGCCGCCATCTTCTCTAGATCCACAAGCTCTTTGTACTTGCATATCTCTCATGAGCAAGGCCAGGAGACTCAAAGCTTATGGTTTTCCTAAACCAGTGGTTCTCAACTAGGGTAACTTTGTCCCCAAGGAACATTTGGCAATATCTGTAAACCTTTTTTATTGTCACAACCTAGAATAGGCAGGTGTTACTTAACACTAGTTAATAGAGGCTAGGGCTGCTGCTGCTGCTGTTGCACATCCTGCAATCAAGGACAGCCCCCCTATCCCATGCACCACCTAAGAATTATCGGTCCAAATGTTAATAGGGCTGAGATGGAGAAACTGCGCTCTAGACCAGCAACTTTGATCACTCGTTAAAATTGGAGAGATTTTGAAAAATATCTATTCCTGGGGCCAAGAATATTTAAATTGGAGTCTTTAGAGGTAGACTTTGGTACTGGCATAAAAAATATAAAACAAAAAAATATCTCCAGATAACCTGATATGTAGTCATGGTTAAGTACCACTGTCTTGGATGATTCATCCACTTATTTCTCTCTGGGGTCCAGCACTCCCTGTGTGCTATCAGGAAATGAAGCATTAAGAAACTTATAGACCTCTCAACTCTCCATCCCAAGAGAGTCTTCTTTTAATCTAAGGGAGATCCTCTCTCCCTTCTGTTTCTTTCAGTCCACTTTTCTTGCTTATGTCACTTATAGATTTATGCTTTTAGATTACTAGGTCCCATAAATCACTTATGTACTTTCTACCTGCCCCTTACTTTCCCTTAAGCAATGAAGCACTGCTGAATTAATGAGAAATGAAGAGGAAAATGCTGTGTGTGTGTGTGTGTTTGGAGTAGGTACCAGTGTTTAGGGGGACATGAATTAATGTCTCCAAATATTATCCAGGTGTAAACTTCACAAATACTCTATAACTTCTTAAAATCTACCACTAACATTCCTCACTGAAGCACCTGAATATGTCCTAGTTGATCTCAGTAAGAGAGTTCCTTAATAGTCTAAACGTTTCTAATTTTGTTGAATAGTTATCTGAATCTATAACTTCACATTAACAATTGCTAAGGGACAATTCTAATTGAATATTTTACCATCAACTCACACTCAACCTTTCCAAAGCAAACCCATCATCTGTTTTAAATGTCCCCTTTTCCTACTCCATCCTCTCCTTCATTTCTGAATTACCTTAAAGAGAACAGCATTCCTTCATCACTCTAGGGTGAAAAAGTAGAATCACTTTTGATAACTATCTTTCCTCCATCCCTTGATCCTATTACACTATCAAGATCTTTTAAATCTTTTTTGAATATATCTTATTGCAATTTCATTCTTACAATTTCCACAGCTACCACCTTAGTTCATGACCTTATCATTTCATGCCTGCTTTAGTGTAATATTTTTCATCATACTTGGCTCCATTGAATGTCATGGTCCATTCATTCTGCAGCCAGGATATTGATGTCATTGAGTCCTGCCTTCTCAAACTCATTGTTCTGCATTAAGAAATTGCAAAGGTTTCCTCATTGTGAGTTGAATCCATTGTAAGTTCCTTTATGTTGCCTTCAAGTCCTCCACAAGCTGACTCTTTCATCTGCCTACCCTCTCTAAATCCATAAATCTTCTAACCTATCCAGGCTATGACCTAAAAATCACATACCCACAATGTCCAGCTCTAAAATTGATGTTACAGACAATCTGGTGTACAGCTGGGACCACAATTCCTGCCACTGCACTGGGCTGCCTGCCTCTCTGGAGACAAAATTTTCAATCAATCTCTCCACACAGAGATCAGAGGTGAGTTTTCTGAAGGTGAAAGCATTCAATAGTAACAGTAGAACTGAGCCTTTAGGAGTCCTTCTCCCCCAGCCAAGAGAATAAAAAATACTACCCTTCCTGGATGGAGTGGCCAAGATTACTCCTATCCTTAAAACCATAAAGGATGCAGGGGCAGAGGTTCCCATCGTATTCTCATGCCATTCAGCAGTTTGGTCCCTACAAAATCAAATATTGATATATTGTGGTGGATGAAGGAAGACTACTGCAAACTCAGACACATAGGACTTGTAGTATTAGATGTTGCATCCTTGCTGGCGCAGATTAATGCAGCCTATGTATATGGTATGTAGCCATTGATCTGGTGAATGCATTCTTTTTCATCCCTTGTCAGAAAGAAGAATCAGGAGTGGTTTGTATAAATGTGGCCTAGACCACAGTACAATTTATGTCTTCATCTAGGGCTATATTAACTCTCTTTTTCTCTGTCATAGTCTGAAGGACCTAGAGCATCTGGACATTCTGTAGAATATCACATAGGTCCACTGTTTCCATCTATCAATGAGATCATGTTCATCACACTGCTTGAACAAGAAATGCTAAGTATACTGGGGGCCTTGGTAAGACACAGAAACTCCAGAGTGAGAGTGATGATGAAGTACTAAGTCCTGCCGCCTTCCATTAACTGGGGAAAACTCTGAAAGAACTTCTCAACTCCAGTGCTTCTCTTGGAATGAGCTGAAGCCTCTCTTGAAGCTATACCATAGATCAATTTCTCCTCAGTGAATTCACTTTCTTCATTGGTTTATAAGGATTGTTTCATAGTGCAGTTCCCAGTAGGTCTCCTGTGTACAAATATCCCACCAAGAGTCTGTTTCATGGGCAATCTGAGCCTTAGATAAAGCCTGAGGTAAAGTTTTAAATAATGCGGGGGAGTTGGTAGGTGATATCAGCCACCAAGGTAGTGAATAGTAGATTTTGATGGCAAAGTTCTAACCTGGTTTTTTGTGGGAGAAAAGAAGAAGAATGGCCTACCATCTACAAGAGACTGTGAGAAGCTAGGACCACCTCCAATTCCAGCTGCATAGGAGTGTGGGAGAGAAAATAGCCTTCATTTCAGAGGACCAACGCAGAAGCAGAGACCTGAGAGGATTATTGCCTTCTGATGAGCTCTAGAAGGTGAAGAAAATGTTCAGAGCAGAGTGAGGGGATTTTCTGATAATAGAACATGAGTTTCAGATTGCTGGTGTAAAGGGAAGGAGTAAGATAGAATCTAAAAGGGGGATGCAAAGAATTACTTGCTGATTAGAGTGGGTGGGAGGAGGGGCATCTTGGGTTATTACCAGTAATTAAAGTAAACAGAGATGAACATAATGAAATCAGCCTTGGGATTGTTAAAACTGAGCGGGGCAGGAGAGGCTGTGCCTGAGGATGAAGAGGACAGGTGAGGGCATTGTTGGGAATGCAAAGTGTCAGGATCCCCTTTCCACTGAAGTTTATGTGAAGGCTGGGAGGAGTGGCTAATATTGAGCATTAGACTCTCTGAGCCTTTCCCTTCAATCCTTGCATAGGGGAGACTCTATCTTTGCCTAAAGTAAAACTCCCAGCACATTTGTGAAATCAGGTGAATCATTTTTTCTCTTTCTCACAATAGTAACTATGAGACATATACTCCCCAATCATAAAGTCTTTCCCCTACTGATCACTGATATAGCATTAAATTAAAGATGTTTGTTTATAATAAAAAGGTTCAGAAATTGAAGCTGTCAAGCAAAAATATCCGTGTTAATCTCAGCACCATTAAACATACACACATAAAGAAAAAAATGATTATCTGACAAGTGGGAAGTATAAAATCATCAAGAAATGAAAACATGTTCTGTTTATAAAAAGCTGAGGTGAAGAATACACAGGAAAAAAATAGAGAGTGAATTTCAATAACTGCTGAACAAAGCTTTCTCATTTTGTTCAAAAAACTGATTAAATGCCTATGGAAGAAAGACTCTTAATTCTAAGCCCATCTTTAACCTGAGTAACTTTGGGGGAAAGTCATTGATTTATTCATTAAACAAGTATGTATGTGTTTGGCACCTACTATGTGTCAGGCACCAAACTTAATCTTGAAGATAAAGCCATGCAGAAGATGAAGAGGATCCTTTCCTTTATAGAAGTGGGGTTCATATCCACAGACAGAGCAACAGTAGGATAGTATGGTAAGGGCTAATGGAGAAAGTATAGGCATTTTCTGGGAGTACCTTGGGGGGCGGTCCCACCTTAATTTCAGCAGGAGTCAGAATAGTGAGATGAATAGAAGGGAAACACCTCAAACAGAGGCAAAAGCAACAGCTCCTTAGAGGTCTAAGGTAGAGGAGATCTTGGCAAAACGGGCTGGAATTGTTGATGAGTGATAGGCGGAGAGCAAGGGAGCAGCTAGAGTGTTAAACAAGGTAAAACAATTTAGTCTTTTTGGTGGGGAGGATGAGTCATTGATCACATCTGCATTTTAGAAAGATCATTCTTAGTACTGGGTGAAAAAAAAAAGGAATGTTGAGAGGTTTGAAGCTATTCAGTTCAGTTCAGTTCAGTTCAGTCGCTCAGTCATGTCCGACTCTTCGCGATCCCATGAATCGCAGCACGCCAGGCATCCCTGTCCATCACCATCTCCTGGAGTTCACTCAGACTCACATTCATTGAGTCCGTGATGCCATCCAGCCATCTCAACCTCTGTTGTCCCCTTTTCCTCCTGCCCCCAATCCTTCCCAGCATCAGAGTCTTTTCCAATGAGTCAACTCTTCTCATGAGGCGGCCAAAGTACTGGAGTTTCAGCTTTAGCATCATTCCTTCCAAAGAAATCTCAGGGCTGATCTCCTTTAGAATGGACTAGTTGGATCTCCTTGCAGTCCAAGGGACTCTCAAGAGTCTTCTCCAACACCACAGTTCAAAAGCATCAATTCTTCGGCGCTCAGCCTTCTTCACAGTCCAACTTTCACATCCATTAGCCCAGGTGATTTTTAAGATTTTTTTCCCACTTCAAACATTCTATGATTCGTTTAAGAAAATTGTATAGAACTTCTGTGTGTAATCACTAGATAGTTCAGGATAGCCACAGATTCTAATAAGGGTTAATATTACTACAACCCTTCTGAAAATCAGGATCTATTTAAGCATTTTATATCAATCAGTAAATTAAAATCCCACAACAATGCTACGATATATGTTCTATTATTATTTTCATTGTCCTACTTTATAGAAAAGGAAATTGAGATGCAGTGAGGATCATTGGTTAAGTGGCAAATCTAGATTTGCATTAGATTTCAGTGCCCAGACTTTACCTTGGGATGCACATATACTAACTACTCCACTTCCTATTATTCAGAAATCTCATGTCCTGGGAACTTCCTGGTGGTCAAGTGGTTTAGGACACTGCACTCTTATTGAGAAGGGCCCAGGGTTGATCACGCCTGTTCAGGGAACTAAAATCCCACCTGTCTTGTGGTGCAGCCAAAAAAAAGAAAAGAAAGAAAGAATTCTCATTTCCTACAGGAAGTATTTCTCAGGTGAAATGAGAAGGAATCTCTCTTTGTGACGAGGAGTGACAAATCTATAATCTGTACCTAAAGTTGGGATGCACTCAAAACAGAAAGCAGGAAGGTAACCAAGCTGACTTTCTCAACGTCTGGGCTCAGAGATCAACTTTGTTTTGTCATAAAAAGGTTTCTAGCTTTCATAAAATCTTTTCCCCAATCCCACCATCATCACACTTAAACTGGTTAATCAAATGCCTTCTCTTTTTTAAGCAATAAATTTGAGGGAAAAAGTGTAAGAAACAGTATAAGCCTTTGATCATATCCTTTAAAAATCATTAAAGACATTCTTTTCTCTTTAGCTAGAGTATTCCTGTTTTTCAACTGAATTAAAAGTGGCTTGAGTTTAAAAAATGAATTAAATGCACAACAGATGGGAAATCACTTTAATATTCCAGGTTTGGTAGCTGAAAGTGTTGCAGATCTTGTCTAAAATTACTATTAATAACAGTTTAAGGAAACTGGTAGTTTTTAAGCAGCTTAGTGGTTGAAGAAAATAAACTTTTCATTTTGTGATTTCCAGAGAAGATGGTCCTTTCAAAATGGGAGTGACTAATATACTAATATTGTTATTATTGTTCAGTTGCTAATATTCTAACATTGTTGTTGTTCAGTTGCTCAGTCATGTCCCACTGTTTGCAACTCCATGGACTGCACCATGTCAGGCTTCCCTGTCCATCATTATCTTCTGGGGTTTGCTCAAGCTCATGTCCACTGAGTCAGTAATGCAATCCAACTATCTCATCCTCTGCCACCCCTTCTTCTGTCTTCAATCTTTCCTAGCATTGGGGTCTTTTTCATTGAGTCAGCTGTTTGCATCAGGTGGCCAAAAGACTGGAGCTTCAGCTTCAGTATCAATCCTTCCAATGAATATTCAGGGTTGATTTCCTTTGGGGTTGACTGGTTTGACTTCTTGCAGTCCAAGGGACTCTCAAGAGTTTTGTCTAGCACCACAGTTAGAAAGCACCAGTTCTTTGGTGCTCAGTCTTCTTTATGGTCCAGCTCTCACATCCATACATGACTACTGGAAAAACCATAGTTTTGACTATACAGAACTTTGTTGGCAAAGTAATGTCTCTGGTTTTTATTTTTTATTTTTTTGTGTGTGTAATAAAGTTTTATTAAAGTATAAAGAAGATAGAGAAAGCTTCTGACATAGGCATCAGAAGGGGGCAGAAAGAGTACCCCACTGCTAGTCTTCAGCTGGAAAAGGAATGTCTCAAAACTTAGAATGGCACCAGGCCCCTCCATAAGATGTATTTTGGGATAATCTTGGCACCAAATGATTTATCTTGGGCCATAAAATGATTAACTTGAATCTTGAAGAAGGGCAGATCACCATGCAAATAGTTTCATTTACATAGATTAGAGGAACAATATCAGAGTATAACATACTGGTTTATCAAGTAGGTTCTGAGCCCAAAAGGCAGAACCGATTTGAAGACAGAGTTTGGGGTAAATGCATAGTACATTAGCATAGCTTAAGATAAACATTTTCATAAGAAAAAGGCATTGGTTAACTTCAGGTGAAACCAGGTATCATTATGGCAACACAGAATTTTAAGAGAAACCTCCTTTTAAATTTGTATAGAGAAGGAAAAAATAT
>SJYV01002590.1:1839243-1908294 GCA_006410875.1 Neotragus pygmaeus
GGGATGACTGGAAGGAGGCTGGCTGGAATACTAGTGGGGAAATGTGAGGATAGTTGATTCAATACCTTTCAGAGAGCAATGCCGCTCCATTTGAGAGAGGGGTATAGAGGATAGGATCTAAGGTGACTTGCAGGTCCTGTAGGCATACTTCACTTAGAGAGGTCTCTGCTAAGCTGCAGACATAAATGAAGGCATTATCAATGCAGAGGTGGTAGGTGAGGGATGATGGACATTTAACATGCACACACTGTGTGTCAGATCTGAGAGATTCTCTTATGGTTTCATATTTATTTCTTACAAGGACTTGGTGAGTTGTGCATGATTCACTTCATTTTACAGAGGACATGGAAACTGAAGTTCAGAGAAGTCGAATAACTTGCTCAAGAAAGTGAAAAAAAAGTGAAAGTGTTAAGTCACTCAGTTGTGTCTGATTCTTTGCAACCTCATGGACTATAGCCCACCAGGCCTTCTGTCCATAGGATTTTCCAGGCAAGAATACTGGAATGGGTAGTCACTCCCTTCTCCAGGAGATCTTTCTGACCCAGGGATTGAACTCAAGTCTTCTGCATTTCAGGCAGATTCTTTATCATCTGAGCCACCAAGGAAGCCCAGCTAATAAGTGAAAGAATCAATGTTTCCACTCACACGACTGTCTCGGAGGCCCAGATTATTTCCACTTCCCATAGTGCTCTAGGAAACTGACAAAGTGACAGGACCAAGAGGGGAATTTGGGGAAAGAATGGTATTGAAGAGGTGGATGAAGAAGAGGAACCTGTTAAGTGGACCACAAATAGGTAGTCTGAAGCAGGGGAGAAGATTTGAAAGGGTGGTGCCATGGAGGCAGTGGTAAGAGAGAGATTCAAGATGAGGACACTGTCAATAGGATCAATGCAGCACTGAGATGAACGACAGGAAAACAATTATCTATCTTAAAAGGGCAGTCTCAATAGCTTGGTGCCAGATTGCTCGTGCCTGAGGAAAGACTTAGATAAACAATCAGGGGCAATAAATGTAGACAAAAGTCTGGCTGTGAAGAAAAGAAGAAATATTTTAAAATGTGGACAGAGAACTCGGGATTCAGGTAATATTTTCCTTGTTTACAGGAAGAGTTTAGACATCGGGAGTTGATCATATTCTGTGCTCAGAAAGAGCTAGAGGTTAGGAAGAGGACTGGTGGTTACAGGAGAGGGAGATTATTGATAGAATCAAGTTTATCAGCTGACACAAGAAATCTCAGTCTGGAGAGAGATGACAGCCTCCACTTTGGTCTCCAAATTTAATCTCCCCTCCATATGACCTGGAATGATTCTTCCTCTGCCGTCTTGAAGTGATCTACTTGGTTCCATTATTTTTTATGTCTGGTCTTGAAAACAATTTGAGATTTTTAAGAGCTAATTCAAAATTCTGTCCCTGAATGGCAGCACCAGACTACAAAAATAAGTTCTAACAAGATTTCTGGGTCTACCATAAATGTTCTGTGTGACACTTGTTTCTTAATTTTTGCTCTGTCTTATCTCCTTAGATCCCTAAAATATTGTAAGGATTCAAGAGATCACTCTGTTCTTCTATCTGCCTAGTACTGAACACAGTTTTGTGTACACAATGGGTGTGTAAGAAACACGTTGATTTGCATATGCTTGATTCTGAGAAAATCAGGTCCCTATAAATCTCTTAAGGAAGACCCCTGCAGTCCATAGGCTAGAGGTGGGGTCATAAATTTATACCTAAGCAGCCTTTGTTATTTTTCTTGTTAGGTAAAATTTTTATAGCAGCAGCTAAATAGACTGATTTAGAAGTTAAATCAGAAACTTCTGGCTCCCTTCTCCTTCAGACCATCAAGATGCCCTTTCCTTAGCACGTAGGGGCAGAGTAATTGTGAATTCTACATGTAAGTTGCTTGCAAGCAGCCATTACCAAAATGAACGAATTGAATAATAGCATTACAATGGCTAGTTGATGTAGAAATTTGACCCAGAGACAAACCCACTAACATGTTTCTGCTTGTTTCCAATTTTAGAATTCTATCAGATTAAGGCAAAACTGAGTCAAATTATCATTCAGTTCCACATAAACTGACATTAAGAAGCTGTTCTTTTTCATTTCTACCTGGAAACCTATTTCATCCAGCATTTAAATTAAATGCAATATAATAGGCATATGGTTGCCATGCAGGCAACCATAAGGAGATAAGCTAGTTTGTGGACGCAGAACAAGTTCTCATCTAGAAGAAAGGAAGACATATTCAGTTCTCCATCCAAGCATGTTTCATGTCATGGTTGATATGTTTTACTCTACATAAGGTTGCTTTGATATTGTGTAGTCACTCTCCAAATTACATCTCTACATATGGATGAAATATCAGCCCACCTCAGTATCTCTGCGGTCTTCAGTCACAGGGAACATGAACATCACAGCATGAAGAGGTCAGAATGTTTCCCATTCCACTCAGACTCAGAACCAAGTTAAACAGCAGTGACATCCCTGTTGCACTGGCTACGAATATACACTATGGCTGCATCACTAACACTGTATTTTGCTTGTGTCATTCAGTAGACAGGCTGGTGGTTAAGACTGATTTTGAGCCCAAGAATAGGGGAATCAGGAGTGAAGGACTGTGTTTTTCAAGTCCTGAAGCACTCCCTAGCTTTGTCGTGAATTTTCATCACTAGAGTGTTTGGAGGCCATATGCCTGAGGGGGCTGTCTGTCAGCAGAGGCATAAAGCAGTGTTCTTGGCTGCATGTGATCAATAAATATCCATTGGCCCTTCTGTGAATAGCAGAGTTGGTGACCTCAGTGTCACAGAAAATTTCTAATTTGGATAATTACATTCTGCTTCTCTCTATTGCTCCTGTAGCCTAAATAGAAAATGAAATTCTTCATTTTCGTTCGTCAACTGCTGCTTAACTCACACTGCTGTGAGGTGTCGCTGTGAGCTGTTAAACATCTGCTGTGCCCTACTTCGGAGGTGGTTGCATTTTAATTGAATTTCACTTTAATTGACTTGAACACACTATATAGGTAATAAATCTGTTTGCAAAATGCTTTCAAGTCCACTCAGATAGAAAGATTCCCATGAATATTAAAACACAATAATTAGCTTCATGAAAGATATTTGGAGATTCGTTTTTCTTAAAAGATATTTTGTGAAGGAAAGTCTATTATTGAGTATTTTTCATGAATGTATAATAAAATAAAAAAAATTTTTTTATAAAGCTAAGACTGTTCAATTAAAAAATTAATCAGTGGGTACCTCCTCAATACCTGCTTAGCACAGGGCTAGGTTCTGGTTCTTGTGAAGTGCTAAACAAATCCAATAATAAGTAGTTTCCACTAGAGGTCAGGCCTATCTCACTAAAGCAAGCACTGGGAATCCCAAAATACAGAGGGAGGGGAGGAGAGCAGAAACTATATGCTCTACCCCCACCACCAACCCATCTCCTTCCAATCTCCCATCAGTAACAAAACCCTCAGTTTTAAAGTTCGATGGAAGATCCCTTGAAATGAGAATTTATGTCTTGAAAGGACTATTAAACAATCAAATATTCTTACAAGGTTTTTTTTCCTCTTCAACATTTAATGAGAGCCTACTATGTACCAGAAACCTTACCTACAGTATTGTGATCACCATTGGGTGGGTGAAAATATTCTGAGAGGTGTGTTAAATGGCCAAAGTTGCATGGTTAATAAATAACAGATACAGCATTCAACTCCTTTGGCAAGTTGTTGCCGTTTCTACCTCCCCAGCTGGCCTCCCTGCTGATGTACTAGATGTGGCCCTTGTCCCAAAGGCTGAGGGAAAAGCAGACCTGTGCATAACTACCATACAATGCCATGGGAACTACCACGGAGAAGCATACTTTCTGGTACCTGAACTCAGAGGAGGGAATTACTAACACTGCCTTGGAGGGGGAAGGGGGCAGCGGGGCCAGAAAATGTTTTCATAGAAGAGGTAAAATTTTAGACTGAGTCTTGAAGGACAAAAAAGGGGTGAGTTCCAGATCACAGCTTGATTAAGTGAAAAGTACTTGGGCTTTAGAATTAAGAAGACTAGAGTCTGAATCCTGGTTCTAGCTCAAACGTTCCATGAACTCGAGCAAGCTTTTTAAATTTTTTCTAAACCTGAATTTTTGCATTTTCAAAATTGGAAAAACAGCTAAATTCTAGGAGTACAGGAGGAAGAAATAGATAGTACAATGCCTAGAACGTAGTGGACATGCAGTGATAACCATTTATCTTCTTCTTTCTCGTGCAGAGAGAGTGACATGCACCAAAACAGGCTGATGTGAGAACCAGAAATTTGGTGTGGCTTCAGCAGAAATGGGTGAGGTATCTTGGTGGGAAACAAGGTTTATACAGATTCTGAAAGACCTTAGGTATCCTTTAAGGTGTTTGGATTTTATCCTATAGGAAGTCATGAGCCATCAGTCATTTTGAAGCCAAAAAATGTCACGATCAGATTTCTGTCCCATAAAAAACCCTGATTTTCAGTGCGAAAATTGAACACTAGAGTGGTAAGGAGGCCAGTTAGGAGTTTGTTACAATGGAACAACTTCCAAGGTTTGAGACCCAAAATCCATATACTGAAAGTAAAGATAGAGAGTGGCAGTAAATGCAACTGATGGAAATTTTTGACTGGAAAACATTAAAGCTAACTTGGAAATTTTAATTAATGGGTTTCTGTAGACAGATGCTATTAACCAGTTGAGGGGAGTGAACATGTTTTTGGAGAAAGGATTATTAATATTATTTATACAATAGAATTTGAGACATGTAGGACATACCAGTATACATTTCCAATGTAGTTAGAAGTTTTGCCTGATGCTCAGGATAGCGGTATGAACATGATTGTTAATGTTATGTAGGTGGAAGCTGAAGTCATGAGATCAGGCAAAATCATCCCGGCGGAGCAGACAAAGCACTAAGAGAGGAGATCCATGGGAGGAACCAGGGGAGAACATATGTCTTATGGACGCAAGTTATTACTGCCATTGGTTCAGTGACCTCTTATTGAGGTAAGAAAAAAGCTTGCCTGATGAATTTTAGGAAGCCTTGAGGGTTGGGTAAGGGTTAGGGAAAGAGAGTGAAGGTTAGCTAAGGGGAATCATCAAGGCAGGAAACCTAAAATGAGTTTAGCATAGATTAACTGATCCCATTATCTGTCAGGGCCTTGGAAAGCAGAGATCATTCATGCACAGAGGGAAAGTTATTTAGAACAGACATTGGTCAACAGAAAGAAACCTCAGCTGAAACCTAAAAGGACACTAGGCCCTTGGGAAGGTGAAGAGGGCGATAGGAAGGAGATTTCAAAGAGGAAATGATACAAATGTTCTTAGAATGAGTGAATCTTGAGTTCAATAGGAAGTTGGAGGCCATCAAGTCATTCAGAGAAGCATAGAAACGCTTANCCTAAAAGGACACTAGGCCCTTGGGAAGGTGAAGAGGGCGATAGGAAGGAGATTTCAAAGAGGAAATGATACAAATGTTCTTAGAATGAGTGAATCTTGAGTTCAATAGGAAGTTGGAGGCCATCAAGTCATTCAGAGAAGCATAGAAACGCTTATTATGAGCTTAGAAAGTATAACCTAACAATAATTCTCAAGTGAATGTTTTTTGTGTTTTTTTTTTGCTTTTGCTTTCCTAGATATTTAACCTTCATTTCTGTGAGCCTGGGTATCCCAATGTGGGTAAAAGAATATGTCTGAGAAATTAGGAACTTTGAAGAAAGAATGCAGAGTAAGGATATTGTGAGATTCAGCTTCTGACATGCAAAATAGGATCAGACAACAAGACTACAGCTTTGCTAACCCAATTTTTGTCTTGAAAGAGAATTTCCTAAATCCCCTCATTCCCTATATTGGCAAGTTTACTACTGAGCTTGGAGGACAAAGTTCAAGATGGTGTTATACTATCTTGTAAGTGAATACCAGATCACCTGACCTGCCTCTTGAGAAACCTATATGCAGGTCAGGAAGTAACAGTTAGAACTGGACATGGAACAACAGACTGGTTCCAAATAGGAAAAGGAGGACGTCAAGGCTGTATATTGTCACCTGCTTATTTAACTTATATGCAGAGTACTCATGAGGAACGCTGGACTNTCATGTTTGGGAGCTCATGTACACCCATGGCGGATTCATGTCAATGTATGCCAAAACCAATACAGTATCGTAAAGTAAAATAAACTAAAAAAAAAAAAAGAACAGAAGCCAAACTGTGGAGAGTTGTGGTAACATGAATGGTGATGAAGGGTAGCAGACAGTAATAGCTGTTCTTTCCAAAATGTTCCTTGAAAAATTCCAAAGGAAGAACAGTGAGGCAATGGTATGGACCAAATGTTTTTTTCCCCCACATCCAAATCATATGCTAAAGCAGCAGACCTCAATGTGATGGTATTTGGAGTTGAAGTGTTGGGAAGTAACAGGGTTAGATGAGGCCATGAGAGTAGAGCCTCATCATGAGATTAATGGCCTTATAAGAAGAGGAAGATAGAGAAAGATCCCCTTCTCTCTGTCATGTGAAGACACAGAGAGAAGGCAGCCATTTCAAGTTATCAGAAAGAGAGCTCTCATCAGAATCTGACCATGCTAGCATCTTGATCTTGGACTTCTAGCTTCCAGAATTGTGAGAAAATACACTTTTGTTGCTTAAGCCACACAGTTTATGTTATTGTGTTACAGCAGCCTGAGCTGACTAATACAAACAATATCCAAAATGAGGTTCTGGATCAAGGGACTGCTAATTTATTTTTTTAGGATGGGCAAGGTTGAATGTATTTCCAGGCTTAGGTGAGGAAGGCAGTGAAAAAGAAAAGTTTGAGGAGACAAAAATTAAAATGGATAACTAATGGAACAAAACTCCGAAGAAAGCAGTAAGAAGTGGAGCCAAGAGCATGACACAGGGATTGATCTAAAATAGGAAAAATACATAGTAGGTATATATGAAGCAGAGTTTCCAGAATCACGCCCCATAATTGAAGTGTTTAATATTTTGCATTCAGAAAGTGTTGGAAGACAACAGAGTACAAGGTTAAAGAAGAGAATTCCACAAAATGCTTTGTTTATCAGGAGCCTTGTTGATTTACTACTTGCTTTTCAGAAACTATTTCCTCCAAGTATCTTGGGGAATAATGGGGAAATTTTTATTTTCATTGTAGCTATATGGTAAATAGAGTGATTTAAAAAAACAAAGTTCAAATAACTGCTTCTAGGTGAAGTTTTAAGTCAGGAACATACAAGTCCATATCAGTCAATTAAAATAAATAACAAACATATTACTAATGCTGCACAATACTCAGCCAAAAGCATTTTCTAAAGATTTCCAATGTAAATCTGAGTGTCGGAAATATTTTTCTATGAAGATAATTTCACCTCTCCTGGAGTTATTAAATGCCCACTTTTTAAGATATAAACTCTTATTTCACTATTGAGTTCTTTGAAAAACACATTTAAGGTTATCTGGGCTCAAGGAGTCTCCACTGATGACCTTATTAACACAATTTAACCCTGATTTTTTCTGTTCCTGCAGCTCAGGGAATTCCATGCACTTCCCAAGTAACACCTGGCACCGCTCAAGTACAAAATGTTTGTTAATTCAAGTTTCATTGCTTTTTAGCATTTTCCCAGGAAGTAATAAATATGACAATCAAAGCATGACTGTTTTGCAGAGCCTCATCTATATATAATATAAATAGCCTGATTAAAGATTTAATTGCCCTGATTTGCAAGTGGAGGGTTTTAAAACACTGCCATCTACTGCACAAGCCACAAATTGCATAGGCATTATTTTTAAGTTTTTTTTCCCTTTTAAATATTTATTTATTTATCTGACTGTGACAGGTTACAGTCTTAGTTGTAGCACGCAGGATCTTCAATCTTTGTTGCAGCATGTGGAATTTTTAGCTGTGGGATGAGGTATCTTTAGTTTGTTATTCAGTTACTCAGTCGTGTCTGACTCTTGAGTCCCCATGGACTGCAGCACACCAGGCTTCCCCATCCTTCACTATCTCCTGGAGTTTACTCAAACTCGTGTTCATTGAATTGGTGATGCCATCCAACCATCTCATCCTCTGCCCTCCCCTTTTCCTCCTACCCTCAGTCTTTCCCAGCATCAGGGTCTTTTCTAATGAGACAGCCCTTCGCATCAGGTATCCAAAGTATTGGAGTTTCAGGATCAGCGTCAGTTCTTCCAATGAATATTCAGGGTTGATTTCGTTTAGTTGTGGCATTTGGGATTTACTGACCAGGTATCTAATCCGGGCCTCCTGCACTGGGAGGGCTGAGTCTTAGCCACTGGACCACTAGGCAAGTCCCCGCATAGACATTTTATAAACTGAAAATAGATATAGGAGAACATGTTTGGCTCTGCTGTATCCAGCTCTATCACTAAACTGTTGAAGATGATTTGAAATACTAAAGTTAAATTTATATTTAAAGATAAATTTATATATGCACTACCACGACACTTTTTCTAGAATAGTCAGGCTTGTGGAAAAGCAAGATTGGGGAGCATTTGTGGGTTCTGACATGGGAAGCATAGTGTGAAACTAGTTTTTAAGTATATTACTTCTGCTAGTGGCTAAGAACCTCTTGTTGTGAGTCACTAAGTAATAACCATCTTGAACATTTAACACATGCTTGATTTAAACGGGAGACTTATAAAACCTTCAGTGAAACTAAATAGCTTTTTGTCTGGCTCTCAGAGTCCTTGAAATTCTCAGTTCAAGTGAGGTCAAATATTTATATAATAATGTATAGAGTTAATTCATCCTTTTCTGCAGATTTTTACTATAAAAAAGTTGCTTTCAACAGAATAATTCATTGATTCTTTTTATATCTCATTTGAGTGTATATATTTAGTCGAGAAATTTTTATGAGAATATAATGTATAGAGCCTCTGTCACCCTAATATCATGAAAAAGAACCCTTGAATGAATTAAGTAAAAAGAATATGCTTTCACTGTTAAGTCTCCATTCGTCAAGGGAAAAAAAATGTTCTCTAAATCTAAATCATTTTATCTGTTTGCCTTCACTGAAGTGGATGATCTATTCTGTGATTTGCAGTTATTGTCTAGTAATACACATTAAAGTGACATATCTTAGGATTTCGATTGGCAAGGCAAATATAAACAAGCAAGATCAATAGCCTGATGATCCCATGGATCAGAACTTTGGAGTCTTAATGTTTACCCATTATCTTTCACAGGCTTCTATTTAGGTGTGTGGCGTGAATACCAATTTACCTGCTTACAATCTGTGAATAAAGCATATTGACCAAGAAAAAATAATTGAGAGTAAGCATGATAGACTGGTGCCCTGCTAATGCGACCATTAATCATTAGAACAAGCAATTTAGAAAAGTGTATAGTAGGGAATTCTGGTGCATTTAAATTCAACATTTTAAACTGGACTCAAGTTAGTTTAACTTAGTTCACTTTTTGGGTTACAGCAATAGAAATAATTCTTGATATATAATGCAGATTCTCAGTAATCTTATAAACAGCTTTATTTTTCTAGTGTGATGGTTAATTTTATGTGTCAGTTTGGCTAGACCATAGTGCCCAAGTATGTGATTAAACATTATTCTGGATATTTCTGTGAGAATGTTTTGGATAAGATGAACATTTAAATCAGGGAACATTTAAAGCATAGTGGCCTGCACTGGATGCTGCTGTTGCTGCTAAGTCGCTTCAGTCAGGTCTGACTCTGTGTGACCCCAGAGATGGCAGCCTACCAGGCTCCCTCGTCCCTGGGATTCTCCAGGCAAGAACACTGGAGTGGGTTGCCATTTCCTTCTCCAATGCATGAGAGTGAAAAGTGAAAGTGAAGTCGCTCAGTGGTGTCCAACTCTTCGCGATCCCATGGACTGCAGCCTACAAGGCTCCTCCGTCCATGGGATTTTCCAAGCAAGAGTACTGGAGTGGGTGCCATTGCCTTCTCTGGCATTGGATGGGACCCATCCAATCAATTGAAAGCCTGACTAGCAAGAAGGAATTCTGTGGCAGATAGCTTTCGAACTTCAACTGTCAGTTTATATTCCCACCAATAGTGCAAGAGGATTCCCTTTTCTCCACAACCTCTCCAGCATTTATTGTTTGTAGATTTTTTGATGATGGTCATTCTGACCAGTGTGAGGTGATACCTCAGTGTAGTTTTGATTTGCATTTCTCTAATAATAAGCCACATTAAGCAGCTTTTCTTATGCTTGTTGGCCATCTTTATGTCTTTGGAGAAATGTCTGTTTAGGTCTTCCACCCATTTTTGATTGAGATGTTTGTTTTTCTGATATTGAGCTGCATGAGCTACTTGAATTTTTTGGAGGTTAGTCCTTTGTCAATTGCTTCATTTGCAATTATTTTCTCCCATTCTGAAGGTTGTCTTTTCATCTTATTTACAGTTTCCTTTGCTGTACAAAAGGTTTTAAGTTTAATTAGGTCCCATTTGCCTATTTTTGTTTTTATTTCCATTATTCCAGGAGGTGGCTCAAAGAGGATCTTGAGGATCTATGTCAGTGTTCTATGTTTTCCTCTAAGAGGATTTACGTCAGTGTTCTGCCTATGTTTTCCTCTAAGAGCTTTACAGTGTCTGACCTTTAATCAATTTTGAGTTTATTTTTGTGTATGGTTGTTAGGGATTGTTCTAATTTCATTCTTTCAACATGTAGCTGTCCAGTTTTCCCAGCACTGAACAGATTGTCTTTCTTTGTTATATATTCTTGCCACCTTTGTCAAAGATAAGGTGACCATAGGTGCATGGATTTATCTTTGGGCTTCCTTCCTATCTTGTTCCATTGATCTATATTTCTGTTTTTGTGCTAGTACCATACTGCATTGATTACTGTAGCTTTGTAGTATAGTCTAAAGTCAGGAAGATTGATTCTTCCCTCTCTGTTTTTCTTTCAAAAGCTTTCTTTGGCTATTCAGGGTCTTTTGTATTTCCATAAAAAATATAAACTTTTTTTTGTTCTACTTCTGTGAAAAGTGCCATTGGTAATTTGATAGGGATTGCACTGAATCCTAGCCTATTGAACAATCCTAGATTGTTTTGTGTAGTATAGTAATTTTCACAATATTGATTCTTCCAATCAAAGAACATGATACATCTTTTCATCTGTTTGTGTCATCTTTGATTTCTTTCATCACTGTCTTCTAATTTTCTGCATATAGGTATTTTGTCTCCCTAGATAGGTTTACCCCTAGGTATTTTACTCTTGTGTTGCAAAGGTGAATAGGATTGTTTCCTTAATTTCTCTTTCTGTGTTTTCATTGTTAGTGTATAGGAATGTAGGGGTTTCTGTGTATTAATTTTGTGACTTTACTAAGCAAAGACTAATAAAACTAAAAGCTGGTTCTTCAAGAAGACAAACAAAATTGATAAATCATTAGTCAGACTCCTCAAGAAAAAAGGAGAGATGACTGAAGCCAATAAAATTAGAAGTGAAAAAGAAGAAGTACAAAAGATGCTGCAGAAATAAAAAGGATCATAAAAGACTACTACAAGCAACTACATGCCAATAAAATGGACAACCTGGAAGAAATGGACAAATTCTTACAAAAGTACAACTTTCCAAGACTGAGCCAGGAAGAAATAGAAAATATGAACAGACAAATCACAAGTACTGAAATTGAACCTGTGATCAAAAATCTTTCAACAAACAAAAGCATGGGGCCA
The DNA here is from genome assembly GCA_006410875.1 of Neotragus pygmaeus. Lineage (NCBI taxonomy): Eukaryota > Metazoa > Chordata > Mammalia > Artiodactyla > Bovidae > Neotragus > Neotragus pygmaeus. The sequence continues at coordinate 1,850,911 of SJYV01002590.1, forward strand.
GATGCCTTCACAGGTGAATTTTATCAAGTGTTTACCTATCCTTTTCAAACTCTTTCAAAAAACTGCAGAGGGAGGAACACTCCCAAACTAATTCTATGAGGCCACTCTCACTCTGATCCAAAATCAGACAAAGATTTCATATAAAAAAGGCAAACATCACTGATGAACATAGATGTAAAAAATCCTCAACAAAATACTAGCAAACAGAATCAANCACTTCTCTTCTTTTCACAGCTATTTGTAAAGCCTCCTCAGACAGCCATTTTGCTTTTTTGCATTTCTTCTTCTTGGGGACGGTCTTCATCCCTGTCTCCTGTACAATGTCACGAACCTCATTCCATAGTTCCTTGGGCAACATGTCTAACTTAATTAGCTCTTTTGCCACTATGTGTGTTCTGTGTGTCACTGGAATCTGTGACACTGCTATTATTAGCTTGAGTTTAGGTGCCACCAACCAGGTCCAACTAGTTCAGATAACCCATTCCAGGCTTTCTCCATTTTTTCTGAGGTTCTGTTGCCTATCAGTTCAGTTCAGTTCAGCCGCTCAGTCGTGTCCGACTCTTTGCAACCCCATGAATCGCAACAAGCCAGGCCTCCCTGTCCATCACCAACTCCCGGAGTTGGGGCCTGAGGGTCACATACAAATAAAGCAGAATACAACATAGATCAACTGTCATAGAGGGATAGGAAAATGTTCTACTAAGGCTTCAAATGAGGATGAGCTCATATCAGGCAAAATCCCATTATTATAAGCCTGTGGGGCTATCCTAATTCTGTTGGTATCAGTTCAGTTCAGTTCAGTTGCTCAGTTGTGTCCGACTCTTTGCGACCCCATAAATCGCAGCATGCCAGGCCTCCCTGTCCATCACCAACTCCCGGAGTTGGGGCCTGAGGGTCACATACAAATAAAGCAGAATACAACATAGATCAACTGTCATAGAGGGATAGGAAAATGTTCTACTAAGGCTTCAAATGAGGATGAGCTCATATCAGGCAAAATCCCATTATTATAAGCCTGTGGGGCTATCCTAATTCTGTTGGTATCAGTTCAGTTCAGTTCAGTTGCTCAGTTGTGTCCGACTCTTTGCGACCCCATAAATCGCAGCATGCCAGGCCTCCCTGTTCATCACCATCTCCTGGAGTTCACTCAGACTCATGTCCATCGAGTCGGTGATGCCATCCAGCCATCTCATCCTCGGTCCTCCCCTTCTCCTCCTGCCCCCAACCCCTCCCAGCATCAGAGTCTTTTCCAATGAGTCAACTCTTCACATGAAGCGGCCAAAGTACTGGAGTTTCAGCTTTAGCATCTAGCCACTTCTATAAATGACTTTTGTATCTTAAGATTTTAGTGGTGGTGGTGGTGGTGGTTTAGTCACTAAGTCATGTCTGACTCTTGGAACCCCATGGACTGTAGCCTGCCAGGCTCCTTGTCCATGGGATTCTCCAGGCAAAAATCCTGGAGTGGATTGCCATTTCCTTCTCCAGGGGATCTTCCTGACCCAGAGATCGAACCTGGGTCTCCTGCAATGCAGGCAGATTCTTTACCAGCTGAACTATGAGGGAAGCTTTTAGAGGTAAGGAGGAAAACAAAAACATTAATAAAATACTTGAAACTGTGTATACTTAACTATTTTATTAACATAGGCACAGCTGAAAAGAGCAACTTTTGTGAATATATTTCAGAAAAGAAATGAGAAAGAGGAAAACAGTGACAACAAAGGAGAAACTAGGAGGGCAGAGATGAAGGAGAGAGGAACAAGAGGGAGAAGAAAGTAGTTAAAGGGCATGTTGATAGGACAGAAGCTAGAAAGAGGGTAGGAGATATTGAGGGAATGGAGAACTGGGGGAGAAAGAAATGTAGAAAATTCAAATGCAAGTGATGGCCTCCAGAGCTCACACTTTTACACATGATAATCCAAGTTTACACAATTAGTAAGTGGCATTTGGATTTGGATCCAAATCTCTTAATTCTTTGTTTTGAGATCCTTTATTTCACCAAAGTGCCCTCTGGACAATTCAAACATAATTTTTTTCACTTGATTTGGTGCATAGAAAACTATAAAATCATGTACAAATGAGGATGGTAATGCATTACTTGAATCATGCAGTTTACTCCATCCAGTCAACTTAAAAGTAGAGGTAAACTAGCTCCTTTGATTCTATATTTTGTTTTAGCCTTGTGAGACCTTGCTCCTGCATGTCCTTCATCCCAGAAAGTAACCAGATAGTCCCACAGTAGATAATCTTAGTATTTTCTATGATAGATTGTATATAACACCTTAGTTCATGGATCCATTTCTTACTAAGTTAACACTGACAGGACTGTGTGATGCACAATCTAGATAGGAGGCATTTGAGTTAAGTCAAATACAAAATGTAATTAAATGGATGAATTTTTTTCTGAGGCAAAATCTCATTTTATTTAGGCCAATATGATTACAGCTTTATAACATGATTTCAGACTATAATGCCATTACTATGTTAATCCTGAGGAAGTCAATTGGATTTTATATACTAGCTATAACAATAAGTAATATTTTATAGCTATATGATGGTTGTTATGAATATTAATTGCCACTATCAACTGTTCCTGGACTATTACCATTTATTCTCTATTGCTTTGACTTTACAGTGAAGGTGCTATAGTGAAATTACTATCTGTGCAAATCAATTTTTAAATCCTTTGGATTACTCTAATTCTATCTTCCTATTTTTAATGAATGAAAATTGTAGAAGTAGATTATTCTGGAGTTGGAGGTCTGATTTTACCCTTCTATTACTCATATAATTTCAGACAATCTTTATCCTTACACATAGATGATATTATTTGCTAGCTATTTTAAAGGAAGAAAAAAAAATTTAATTAGTGAATAGAAGACTTAATACGCAAAAGAAATGAATCAGAAAAACATGAATAATCAGACAATTTCAGAATAAAATAATTATGTTTAAAGTCAATAGCTATGGGGACTTCCCTAGTGGTACAGTGTAAGGATCCACTTGCTAGTACAGGGAACATGGACTCAATCACTGGTCTGGAAACGAAGATTCCACACGCCTCAGGACAACTAGGCCCATGTGCCACAGCTACTGAATTCTATACAGCCTGGAGCCTGTGCTCCACAACAAAAGGAGCCACCACAATGAGAACCCCATGCACCACAATTATAGTAGCTCCTGCTCACTGTAACTAAAGAAAGCTGGCACACAGCAACTAGGATGCTGTGGGCCCCACTGAATACCCAGTGCAGCCAAGAAAGTAATCAATAGCTATGAATAATCTGCTTGAACAAGGCTAGTCAAAACAGTTACTGAGAATTCTTTACAGTATTACTGTACATGAAAATAATACATCCCAACTATGACTATACTCTTTTTTCATAAAAAGAGAAAAATTTTGTCAAAAGAATACTAAGAACTCTTAAAGAATAGAGACATGTTTATGTATAACTGACCACTTTGCTGTATACCTGAAATCCATATAACATTGGTAATCAACTTTACTCCAATATAAATTTTTTTAAGTGTTAAGTATACTAAGAACTCTTAAAAGTCAACATAAGAAAACCAACTATCCAATTAAAAACCTGGATGAACGATGTAAACAGACTCTTCTCCTAGAATGTATACAGATGGCACATAGGCATATGAAAAGATGCTCAATATCATCTGTCATTAGAAAATTGCAAATTATAACAGCAATGAAATACCACTACAGAATGGGTAGAACTTTTAAAAATTCTATTAGAAGGGCTAGAATTTTTAAAAACTGACAATATTAAACAACACTAAACTAGCAAAGACGTCAAGCAACAGGAACATTCACTTATGGGTGGGAATGAAAAATGATGTAACAACTCTGGAAGACAGTTCAACAATTTCTTACAAAGCTATGATCCAATAATTGTGCTCCTAGGTACTTACCCAATAGAGTTGAAAACATAAATCCACACAAAACCCACAAAGGAATATTTACAGCAGCTTTATTCATAATTGCCAAAACCCAGAAGTAACTGAGAAGCCCTTCAATAGATGATGAGTAAACAAACTCTGGTACATCCACACAATGGAATATTATTCAGCAGTAAAAATAAATGAGCTATCAAGCCACAGAAAGATGTGGAGGAATCTTAAATGCATATTTATAAATGAAAGAAGTGGGTATGTACAGATGTTATGATTCCAATTATATGACTTTTCGTAATTCAAATTACATGACATTCTGCAAAAGATAAAATTCTAGAGACAACAAAAAAGATAAGTGGTAAACAAATAAACAAACAAACAGTAGTGGCTAGAGATTCAGAGCAGAACAGAAGGGAAGGAATGAATAAGTGAAGGACAGGAGAATTTTAGGGTGGTGAAAATATTCTGCATAATACTGTAATAGTGGATATACAACATTATGCAGGTGTCACAACCCACAGAATTCTATAATAAAAAGTGATTTTTGATGTAGACAAATTAAAAAATAATAATATAGGAGGTTGGAAGATCCTAGGAAAATGCAGACTGTGACAAGAGAATCTAATTCTATTACAAAGGCAAGAAACAATTTCACTGAAGGGAGTCCAGGGAAAGGTACTGACCTAAATAACTTTGGAAATGAATGTAAGATGAAAGGCAAAAAGAACTGCACATAAATAATGTACTGTAGTCTATAAAGTTGTTTCCCACAGGAATATGGGTTAACAATTCCAAGATTACTATACATGTTTATTGGAATTAGACAATTAAGTAAATGAATGCCAGATGGTGGAAGCCAAATTCCTTACTGCTGAAGTAGATGTGAGAGTTAGACCATAAAGAAGGCTGAGTTCCAAAGAATTGATGCTTTCAAATTGTGGTGTTGGAGAAGACTCTTGAGAGTCCTTTGGACTGCAAGAAAATAAGTCAATCCTAAAGGAAATCAACCCTGAATATTCACTGGAAGGACTGGTACTGAAGCTGATGCTCCAATACTTTGGCCAACTGATGTGAAGAGCTGACTCATTGGAAAAGACCTAGAAAGTGGGAAAGACTGAGGGCAGGAGGGCAACAGAGAATGAGATGGCTGGATGGCATCACCAACTCAATGGACATGAATTTGAGAAAACTCCAGGAGACAGTAAAGGACACGGAAGCTTGGCACACTACAGTCCATGGGGTCAAGGAGTCAGATATGACATAGCGACTGAACAACAACAAGGGAAGAAAGCTAGAATGATCCTTGTGGTAATCGAGTAGAATTGGAAATCTTAAGAACTCATGTTTAACTTCATATATATATATAATGGGTACTTACAGAAATATTTACACATATGTGTATAGACATGGGTTAGTATACACGTATATTTCCTTGGTCTGTCAGCTGATAGAGACTTAAAGAAATGACACCCCTATAGCAACAGGCACTCCTAACATTCAGTGTGGATTTTTATTTTCTTCTGCTAAGATAGCAAAAGAGACGATTTATTATACACATGTTATATTCAGCCACAACTGAGAAGAGAATTAGTCCATGATATCACAGATTCAGGGCAAAGGACAAATAGGAAACACTTTGTTACAAGCAAGGTGAGTCTCTCAAAGGTGGTCGAGGGGATCAGAATGGCCATAGATGTTCCAGATCCATTGAGACAAGTTCTAGACAGTAGGCATGCAGCCCAATAATTTTTATCCATGTCCCTGGCTTCTAGTTTCCCTTGTTTCTGCATCTGTGGCTTCCATGGATGTACAAATTTACCTGGACCTCTGAGTCATCTTTTTTCTTTTGTGCTTCAGCCTATGCATTGCTTCTTTCTCCACTTTGCTCTCATGGCATGGAGGTTTCTCAAAAGATGGTGCTATGGCTGAGAGCTCAATGTGGAATTTTAACACCATGTTCCATTAAAAGGATCAAAGATCCTTGAAGAGATAGCTGATTCTAGGACTGGGGCAGGAAACATACAAGATAAGCCTAAAGCATCTTGTAATGCCAGAAAATAAGGAACTCCTTAAAACAACCCATATCAATGGGGTTATGTCAAAGGGGCAGAGGATCCAACTAAAAGAGCTCCTAATGGCCAAAGCTGGACCAGTTTGAGCAACAAAACTGTGTTGGATTATACTTCAAAGTTTAAAGGAGTATTTGTGAGTCCATGCTGATAAAAATAGATAATTGCATAAATTAACAAACTGGTAAGAAGGGACAAATCCCCCATGCAGGAGAAGTCCAAATTTAAGTTATATAGCTTCTTCACCCCAAAGGAAGGAGGTACAATTCCATTCCTTAAGTGTGGGCATGCTCAGAGACTTTCCTTCTAAAGAGTACAATACGGAAAGTGATGGGGGGAAAAGGATAACTTGAAAATGACCAACATCAATGTCAACAGTCATAAATCATGTTGATTGCATGTTTCCTTCATATAATATGATGAAAATGGCACTTTACCTCTTGTCATATTCCTTCCTCAAACACAACTCCAGTCTAATCATGAGAAAAACATGAGAACAATTCCAATAGCAGGGCATCCTACAATGTACTTTACCAGGACTCCTTAAAACTCCTTGTCTTTACAATGTTTTGTATGGCTCAGTCATGTCTGACTCTTTGCGACCCCATGGACTATACAGGTCACAATACTTGTGTGAGTAGCTGTTCCCTTCTTCAGGGGATCTTCCCAACCCAGGGATTGAACCCAGGTGTCCCACACTGCAGGCACATTCTTTACCAGCTGAGCTACTAGGGAAACCCTGTCTTTACAAAGAGCATCTTAGAAATTTCCACAACTAAGGGGAGCCTACAGAGGGAGACATGACAGCCAAATGTAACGTGGTATTTTGGAATGGATCCTGGAATAGAAAAGGGATTTTAAGCAAAAACTATTCCAAAGGAGATCAGCCCTGGGTGTTCTTTGGAAGGAATGATGCTAAAGCTGAAACTCCAGTCCTTCGGCCACCTTATGCGAAGAGTTGACTCATTGGAAGAGACTGATGCTGGGAGGGATTGGGGGCAAGAGGAGAAGGGGACGACAGAGGATGAGATGGCTGGATGGCATCACGGACTCGATGGACGTGAGTTTGAGTGAACTCCTAAAGTTGCTGATGGACAGGGAGGCCTGGTGTGCTGCAATTCATGGGGTCACAAAGAGTCGGACACGACTGAGCGACTAAACTGAACTGAAGGAAACCTGAGTAAATTATAGATTTTAGTTAACACTAATGTATCAATATGGGTTCATTAGTTATAACAAACATACCATACTAATGTAGTTACTAATAGGATAAATCTGATTGAGAAGATATATTAGGAACTTTCTGCACAAGCTGCTCTATTTTTCTGTAAATTTAAAACTGTTCTGAAAATTAAATTCTATTCATGAAAAAAGAGGTGTGCTGTTTGCCATCACTAAGCTTGGATTAATTCTAATATTTATTTTACATTCAAAAGTAACCTGCAAGAGATATATAACTAGTAAGCAAAAGAGCAGGAATTTATTAGATCTCAGTTTGGCTGGAAAGCTCTAGTCTTTCCACTAGATCAGCATTTGTCAAAGAGTCTTGGGGGAAAGTGTTTTTTGTAAGAAATTATTTACTTGTTAAATATATTTGGGAAATTTGTTACAGAGTTCCCCTGGGGCCCTTTAGAGACACCCAATAGACATTAGCAAATAAATGATTCTGAGAAATCTTACAATAAAGAAACCTATTTAATTCTAACACAGTGTCTCCCAAACTTCTTTTCTACATAATCTACTTTTCACATAACTTTTACTTCATTGGCCTTGCTCCACCAGGCTGGGAGACTGTGATGTTGTCTTCACGCAGTATGTATTGACAATCTGTGGCAGATACTGCTGACTGCTTCCCAATATCAACTCACCCCTTCTTCTTTAGCAACAAGCTCAAGTTTTAATTTTACACATTGTCCACTAAAGACTACATTTCCTAACTTCCTTTGCCATGTGTCCTAACCTTGTGATTAAGTTTTAGTCAATGAGATGTAAACTGAATTATCTATGGAACTTAAGCAAATATCCTTAAAAGGGAGGCAGGGTTCTCTTTCCAACTGCCTTCCTTCTTCTTGCTAGCTAAAGTGTATATATGAGAGCTGGAACTCTGACAGCTATCTTGAACCATGAAACAGCACACTAAGGATGATACAGGAGCAAAACAGAAGAAACCAAGGCCCCTGACACCCATGTAGCTGCCATATCAACTCTCATCTTCCTACCAACTGCCTTTATAAGAGAAAGAAGTGCAAAGATACACACACCTATCTTGTTTAAGCCATTTTTATGATTTAAATTGAAGGATAGTTGATTTACAATGTTGTAAATCAATTTCTGCTGTACAGCAAAGTGATTCAGTAAGTCTCCTACATGTGAAATTTCAAATATGCAAACATATGTTTGCATGTCCAATCACATACGCTGGTTCATGTGTCTGACGTACATTGTCAAGTGTGTGCATCTTCTACAAGTGGTTGTACTTTTGTGTACTTTACAGTACTGTACTGAGTACAGTACTACAGTATCTTTATTTCAAGCCAGGATGTCTGGAAGAAAGCATAAATGTAATGGTGATGTAGCTTTTACAGCTGAAAAACCTAACATTCACAACACAGAAAATGGCAAGGGGATTTTCTTTCTTTGATGAGGCACTTGTTAGTTTTTGAGTCTTAGGACCTGACTATAAAACTACACAAAGGTTGCAGTAGCTATTCAGAATGCAATTCAGTGCTACTGTGTCATCTATGATGAGGAAAAAAAGAGCTACTACCCAGACATTTTTTTCAAGAGGCCAGACAGAATTGAATCCAGCAAGGAACCAGAATCTGTGCCATCAGCATAAGGCATGAGTAAAATTGCAGCCTACCCTCCATCTACTATAGCTGATGATCCTTCAGCTCTACCATCTCTCCCTCCTCCAGTCAGCAATTCTTCTAGGCTGTTCACTCAGTGCCAGCCCCTGTAAGTGTTGTACTGTACTGCTATATTTTCTAAGGTACTGTACTGTAAGAGTAAAAATGTTTATTCTTTATTTTTTGTGTTTGCTTTTTATATATTATTTGTGTTTTTAATGTACTATTTATATGCAGTAGCATATATATATTTATGTGGGTAGGCATGTGCACTAGGTTGCTTCAATCATGTCTGACTCTGTGAGACTCTATGGACTGTATAGCCTTCCAGGCTCCTTGGTCCATGGGATTCTCTAGGCAAGAATAATGAAGTGGGTGCCATTACCTTCTCCAGTGGATCTTCCCAACCCAGGGATAGAATCCATGTCTCCATGATTGGCAGGCAGGTTATTTACCATTAATGCCATCTGGGAAGCCCTACACATATATATATCTATCTATATATATTCAGTACTATATAGTCGATTATGTTATTTGGGTACCTAGGCTCACTCTGTTGGACTTAGGAACAAATTGAACTTACAAACATTCTCTTAGAATAGAACTCATTCCAATGTAGGGGACTTACTATATATATATTCTTGTTGCATATATAGATATATTCTTTTTAATATTCTTTTCCATTATGGTTTATTACAAGATAATGAATATAGTTTCCTTGGCTATACAATAGGACCTTATTACTTATCCAATCTATATATAATAATTTATGTCTACTAATCTCAAACTCCCAATCCAGCCCTCCCCCCATATGATTTTTAAAATTTGATATATGGCTAATTTGGTTTAGTTGCTATATGCAGCTGAAATGACTCCTAAGTAATAAACATTCTTATTTAAAATAAAACAGTCTGAATAAAATAATACATAAGCAAAAAAAAAAACCTCACTAAAGTATTGATTTCTGAGGGCTTTGGGAGAGGAAATAGTCCTTTTGTGCTAATAATTGGCACTTAGTTTAAAACAGATAAAGTCCTTGAAAGTCAGTCAAGGCAATCTGTTTTCTATTCAAGTATTAGAACAGAAGTATCATCTTCTGAAAAATCTTCCATTATTTCCCAGTCAGACTTAGATGTTCCTCTTATAACTTGCATCAAACCTTGAGATACTCCCTATAAAACAATCACTGCACTGTGAATTGTCAGTGTTTTTATCACCTATAGAGAAAAATTTAGATTCTCTCTCCTCTTATCTCCCATACCAAAGGCAAGGACAGCTGTTACAGTGCAAGAAATAATTGTTGAATGAATGAATGAATAAAGGAATTTGCTTAAACTTTCCAAACAGTTAAATATGTTCCTTACCCTAATTTTCCAATATCATCAAGTCAACTAGGCTATTTTTTCATGAAATCTGCCTTCTAGTTTTTGGTCTTTCTGTTTGAAGTGGTTTTTCCTATGGAAGCCTCCCCTTGCACACTCCACATTTTATGCAGTGTAGAATGACTCGTTCCTTGTAAAGACATGCAAGCCCTTCTCTTTTATCTTGGGTTTGATACATAGAACAATTTGATCAGGATGGAGATTCATCACAGCCCATTGTAACTGAGTGCAGCTTGCCAGGTGACACAGGCCCAGGAGAAATGTGGCTCAGGGATGGCCATGTGGAAAATGGATAACATCATGCTCACTCTTGCTGGCTTCCTGACTAGAAAGTATGCTGGATTTGGGGCAGGGGGTGTCAGATAGGGATGGCAAGTCCCAGAGTTCTGAAGACTCTTCAGTCAGCTCAGGTTCTCAGGTAGAACATTTTTATGACCTTGTAGAGGATAGAATCCTGAGTAGCTTCTTAACTGAGAGTCCAAGAAAATCCTGAATTTCAGTATTTCATCTCTAAATGTATAGCTTTCAGTAAAAAATATGCTTAGACATTACAAGTGAGATAAGCTTCTCTCTTCTCATTTTTCACTTGGAAAGAAAAGTGACAAATACAGCATTTTGAAATTGAATGTCTTTAGAAAGGACAGGTAGTCTGTGCTTCGCTACAGACCCACAGTCACAATTACTTTATGTTTTATGATACCTGCTTTCCCTGCAGGTATGTGCATTTGGGATCTCTAGAAATAAAAGTTTATTTTCAGAAACCTCTGCATTTTAAACACTACCACTGGTCCCTGTTTCTTAGGCATTCATTTTATAAATGATCCATCTAATTGGGAAAAGGAAGGATTATTTAATAAATGGTGCTGAGATAGTGAATTAATAATGTAAAACCACAATTTAAATTTTTATTTCTCAGCCATATATCAAAAAAAAGCTTAAGGTAGATTTAGAGCTATATATACAAGTTTCAAACCATTAAAAATAAACTAGAACTGGGAATGGAATATTTCTGGAAGGAGAAGGAATACTAAATTTAAAACATGGACGAACATGGGGATCATTTAACCACATAAAAGTTATTTTGACCTTTAAAATAAGGGTGTTTCCAGACTTATATGCCTCGTATGAAGGAATGGTTAAGTGAAAGATGGTGCTTTATATCAGTGGGATATTATGCTGGTATTAAAGTTATAGTTAGGCAGAATTATAATAATGATACTAATCACCAATATAATAATATTTATGTGTCATATGTTCTACAGGTATATCTTCAGTACCCATAGTAGCTAAAATGTAGTTATCACTATCTTGATTTTATAGGCAATGAAACTTCAGCATGAGAATAAAAAAATAAATAATATTTATTGAATGCCAGGGATTCCCCAGTAGCTCAGCAGTAAAGAATCCACTTGCAGTGCAGGAGCCACAGGAGACATGGGTTCCACCTCTGGGTCTGGAAGATCCTCTGGAGGAGGGCTTGGCAACCCACTCCAGTATTCTTGCCTGGAGAATCCCACGGACAGAGGAGCCTGATGGGCTACAGTCCATAGGGTCGCAAAAAGTTGGACATGACTGATACAACTCAACACGCATCACACTGAATGCCAACAATGTGCCAGAAATTGTATTTTATCCCTAAACAATGACCATGTAATGTAGATATTATGTGAGGTGATGGATGTGTTATTTAGCTTGTGGTAATCATCTCACAGTGTGTGTGTGTGTGTGTGTGTGTGTGTGTGTGTGTGTGTAAACCTTAAATATATACAAGTTTTGTTTGTCAATTATGCCTCAGTAAAACCAGAAACAATTTTTAATTGTGAGTAGAATGTGAAAGCTCTACCACATCATGTTTTACTACTGTGCTGTTTTTCTGAGTTCAATAGATAAATGCTTTGAGTTCTTAAAAATTGAATAAAAATTTTAAAATCACTTAAAAAGTGAAGAAACTAAGGAACAAAGACCACACAACTAATAATTTGCACATATGCTTAGAAAAAGTGCTTTTCTCTTGTTTTTTCTTTCCATTTTTCCTTAATTTCTAAGTTGTCTTTAGTGAGAATTCACTTTATAAGGAAAAATTGAATTTTTAAAGAATTCCAATAGAAAAAATAGCCAGTGCCATTCATACCCTGTCTGTGCTCTCCTTGCTCAATCATCAGGAGTACTCAGGGGCCTGCAGGGAAGGCAATCAGAACTTGAGTGTTTAGAGTATGTGTGGGTTCAGAAGTACAGGCAGGGAAGAAACTGTGAAATCAGGTACAGCTTAGAGAAGAGATTTTTAACCACTCTAGAGTCACTGCTGCTGCTGCTGCTAAGTCACTTCAGTCATGTCTGATTCTGTGCGACCCCACAGATGGCAGCCCACCAGGCTCCGCCGTCCCTGGGATTCTCCAGGCCAGGACATTGGAGTGAGTTGCCATTTCCTTCTCCAATACATGAAAGTGAAAGTGAAGTTGCTCAGCAAGTGTCCGACTCTTCGTGACCCCATGGACTACAGCCTACCAGGCTCTTCCGTCCATGGAATTTTCCAGGCAAGAGTACTGGAGTGGGGTGCCATTGCCTTATCCTCTAGAGTCAGTAGGTATCACTTTTAGTATCTGATAAAAACTGAAGACCCTCTCCCCAGAAAAATGTGCCTCCATTTTCTCATGTACAATTTCAGGGTATTTCCAGACCTCTTTATCCACAGAAATCCAGATTTAGAAGAACTGACCCCAGCAGCAGTCTCCTGGAAAGCAAGGACTACCTTAGCACTAGGGTAAAAAGTGGGGAGATAATTTTAAGAAGTGAAATGGAATGGGGCTTCCCAGGTGGCACTAGTGGTAAAGAACCCGCCTACCAATGTTGGAGCTATAAGAGCCATAGATTGGATTCCTGAGTTGGGAAGATCCTCTGGAGCAGGGCATGGCAACCCACTCTAGTATTTTTGCCTAGAGAATCCCATGGACAGAGGAGCCTGGCGGGCTACAGTCCACAGGGTCACTAAGAGTCAGACACAACTGAAGCAACTTAGTACATCAAAATGGAATGGCCCTTCTTCTCTGCCTGCATTTTAATTTGATTGTTAGAGATTCCTATGGATGATCTAACAGTCCCTTTCAAATATATTAACAATCTTGGGAGAGTGAAAAAAAAAATGGTGAGCCATTAACACTGTAGTATAAGTAAATTTGGGGCTTCCTCAGTGGTTCAGCGGTAAAGAATCTGCCTGCAATACAGGAGATGCAAGAGATGCTGGTTCAGTCCCTGGGTTAGAAAGATCCCCTGGAGGAGGGCATGGCAGGCCACCCCAGTATTCTTGCCTGGAAAATCCCATGGACAGAGGTCCCTGGCAGGCTACGGTCCACAAGGTTCCAAAGAGTCAGACATGACTGAAGCCACTGAGCGTGCACACATAAGTAAATTTACTCAGAGTGCTTTCTTTCTAACACCTGTGCACAATCAGATGAATTACACAAATGAGAATTTTAGTTATTCTGGAGCTTGGAATACTTTGGGAAATGAGAGAGGCCTGGAAAAGGATATACATTACTAATCTCTAGATGGAAGTGATGGTACTGGAGGCGAAAGAGGGGTGCATATGGCAAAAACCACTACAATATTGTAAAGTAATTAGCTTGCAATTAAAATAAATAAATTTTTAAAAAAAGAAGGTGCAGAAAGGAAGGAAAGGTTTCAGATATATTTTTTAAATACTTAATATGTGCCAGGTATTGTGAAAGTCAACTCATGTATATTTTTATGACACATAATTCTCCCCAAAATTTGTGTGTTATTTTCCCCCACTTTACAGATTTAAAAACCAACCCCAGAGGCTTCACAGTGGAGAATAACTTGCCCAAGTCTGCTGATGAGTGACATGACCAAGACTGATTGGACTCAGGATTGTTTTGCTCCAAACAAAGCCTCCTTGCCACAATGATTTCTTTGGATGAGAATCTAGCCGTTCCTTATAAGATTGTTTCTATGAGAAAATATAGGTCAAATTCTTGACTTACAAATGTAATTCTGAAATACAATCTACTTTTTAAATGGAAGCTGCCAATGTTCATCTTGATCATCATACTGTTGGAGGAGTTTCTTCCTAACACACAGAATTGGCCTGATGGGTTTCATATACCAGTGCTTGCTTTTTAGATGATCTCCCTGCAAGATATGCTGGCATTCTTCAAACAAACATATGCCTGGGTGTTATTTAATTAACTGCTGAGCTATGAACATTGTGAAATTCAAGTTTACATATGTTTTCAAACAACATATTTTAAATAAAGTTATTTGCAACCAGAAGAGGAAGCTCATTTATCCATCATTCATTTGACTAGTATCTGTCGAGCATCTCCTCTGTGCCAAATACTGTAGTAGGAGGGAGGCTGCTGCAGTGAATGAGAGAGTCCCTTTCCTCAAAAAGGCTGTGTCTTCTGAAAATATGTCAACAGAGTTGAGATGCTTTACTATGGTGCCCCTGTGGAGTGAAACTTAAAATAATGAATGTATTGAGAAGAAAAAGGAATGGAAACAGCCTTTCTACTACATAAAATATAAATCATCTCTGGATATTCCTGCTCACCTCGTGCACTTTAAATTGTTACTTGGATGAATGCCTGTCATTCAATCAGAAATTCAACTCTTTGCTTGCATGGAGTGTATTACAAGTTGCTGTGGGGGAAACACAGACATGGGCTTAAGCAGGCTGCAGTCTAACGGAGGAGACCAGACAAGCTAAAATTATTAAGAAAACTCAAGGTCAGGTGTCAACAAACATTCTCCAAAGGACTAGATACTGAATTTTAATTTTGGCCTTGCCGTCATTATGGTCTCTATTACAACTACTCAACTCAGCCATCGTAGCATGAAAGCAGCCACACATGATATAGGAAAGAAAGGGTGTAGCTATGTTCCAATAGACTCATTTGCAAGAACAGGCAGCAGGCTGGATTTGACCAACAGGTTCTGGCTTTGTTGTCCTTGCTCTCGGTGAGGCAATTCAGCTGCAAATACTCTCTTATAGAAGGCCAGCATAGGAACCTTTCCCTTCCTCACCATAGGATGCATGTCCTTTTCAAAATGACAAGGCCATCTTCCCAGATAAAGACACCGTGTGTGGGACAATGACTTTTTCAGGTGATGCATTCCTATGCCAGAACTTCCACAAAACCACATGTAGACCCACACTGCAAAAGTAAAGTATTTAAATTAAAACTGCGAATGATTGGTAAAGAAAAGCAGGGAAGCCATTGCAAGGCTTCAGAAACAGAATAAGCCTCAACTCACTAAGAATATGAGGGCATGAGAAACAGCCTGATGGAAGAGAGGGCATGCACAGGCATGAATGAACACACCAGGAAGTTTCCATGGGAAGATAAGCATGAATCTTTGGAGGTGACATTTTTACTCAATTTGAAAAACAAGCAGGGGATCTAAGGGAGAGACAAGCCCCATGTAATGAGTTGAAGCAGGAAGAAATTGCAGTCTGGAGGCCAAAATCTATCTAGACCAATGGTCCAGGATATGTCGTGGATGGTCTACTCTAGTTGAGGTTGTGCCTTATTACACTACTGAGGGAGGTCAAAGGCCTTGGTGAATTGTTGATGTGAAGTTGAAGGAAGGAGAAAGATTGCAGGTGATAAACCATGACCTGGTCATCTGTGTAGACAGAAGTAGGTGACAAAACTTTCACTTGGGCACTTTGCATACAGATCAAAGACATATATCTTATGTAGGCAGCAGAGGCAGCTGATATCATAATCCTAAATTGGGTACTCATACATAAGCAGCAAACCACCTGTGACCAGGCTAGTATGTAGCTATCCAACAAACCCAGATACTGCCCATCAAGCTGAAGCATTCAGAAGATGTGCTTTCCTAGTATGTGACAGACCCAGTTCTGTTTTTTGTCTTTGAAAGACATATTCCATTTCCTCATCTCTGAGTAGCATCCACTGGAATCTTAAGTTGTCCTGGTTGTGTCCCAGTGTCCACTTGGTGCTCAAAATTTATTGTTCTAATATTTTTCTTTTCTTTTAAGGGAAGGAAGCCCAATTCTTACAAGACCACTTATTTCCACACTTTATATATGTCTAGATTTTTTTTTTAAATTTTCAAATTCTGCTCCTCTTGAACATCTACACTCTTTCAATTACCCACTTTTCCTACTATCTGGGTCAACTAAGCCCAACAAATATTAAATGAGCATTTACAATGCCCAGATACTGTCTTAGGTTTTGGAGATAAAATAATGAATAAAATACTGCATTTCTCCTCAGTGAGTTCACAGTCAGATGGG
This sequence comes from Neotragus pygmaeus, assembly GCA_006410875.1. NCBI lineage: Eukaryota > Metazoa > Chordata > Mammalia > Artiodactyla > Bovidae > Neotragus > Neotragus pygmaeus. The sequence goes on from SJYV01002590.1 coordinate 1,867,403, forward strand.
ATGAATTTACAATTGCTATAGAAAGAGATTGATTTATAATTTATTAGACACTGATGAATGCACCACTGTGAGAGTAGAAGTTTCTCTTAAAGCACTGCTGATAATAATAACTTACATTTGCATAAGCACAATTACAAAATTAAAAGCCTTTAGGTTAAGCAGTTTATGTCAATTAATGTTATATTAGGTGTGAAACCTGTCAGGGACCATCATTCATCTGAAAGCACCCAAATTAGAGAACATGAAACAAATTCTTCTACAAAACCAAACATGTGTCTGGGCTACCTGGTTGAGATCATGGGTTTACTGCTTTAGTTTTTGTGAAGTAAACTCATATGCTTTCATTTGGCTAGCACAAGAAACTGTAAGGAAGCCTGGATAGGCACTACTGTGTTTATTTTATAGACAAGAAAACTGAGATTATAAATTTCCTATCTGCATGGGTGAAGTTGTACTTATTATTCTGGTAAGCTCATCTATATGTTTATCAGTACCGCAACTGGTCTCTGAGAAAGGCTGTCTGAAATTTGGCCTTTTAGAAAAGCATATGTGTAACAGTGAATAAAAGTAGTGGCCACAGGACTGGAAAAGGTTAGTTTTCATTCCAACCCTAAAGAAAGACAATGCCAAAGAATGTTCAACCTATCCCACAATTGCACTCATCTCACAAACTAGCAAAGTAAAGCTCAAAATTCTTCAAGCGAGACTTCAATAGCACATGAACCATGAACTTCCAGATGTTCAAGTTGGATTTAGAAAAGGCAGAGGAACCAGAGTTTAAATTGCCAACATCCGCTGGATCATCAAAAAAGCAAGAGAGTTCCAGAAAAACATATACTTCTGCTTTATAGACTGTGCCAAAGTCTTTAACTGTGTGGATCACAACAATGTGGAAAATTCTTAAAGAGATGGGAATACCAGACCACCTTACCTGCCTCCTGAGAAATCTGTATGCAGGTCAAGAAGCAGCAGTTAGAACTGGACATGGAACAACAGACTGGTTCCAAACTGGTAAAGGAGTACGTCAAGGCTGTATACTGTCACTTACATGCAGAGTACATCATGAGGAATGCCGGGCTAGATGAAGCAAAAGATAGAAACAAGATTGCTGGGAGAAATATCAATAACCTCAGATATGCAGATGACAACAACCTTATGGCAGAAAGTGAAGAGGAACTGAAGAGCCTCTTGATGAAAGTGAAAGAGGAGAGTGAAAAAGCTGGCTTAAAACTCAACATTCAAAAAACTAACATCATGGCATCTGGTCTCATCACTTCATGGCAAATAGATGGGGAAACAATGGAAATAGGGACAAACTTTATATTTTGGGGCTCCAAAATCACTGCAGATGGTGACTGCAGCCATGAAATTAAAAGATGCTTGCTCCTTGGAAGAAAAACTATGACCAACATACACAGCACAGTAAAAAGCTTTGTTGACAAAGCTCCATCTAGTCAAACCTATGGTTTTTCCAGTAGTCATGTACAGATGTGAAAGTTGGGCCATAAAGAAAGCTGAGTGCTGAAGAATTGATGCTTGAAGAATTGAACTGTGGTGTTGGAGAAGACTCTAGAGAGTCCCTTGGACTTCAAGGAGATCCAACCAGTGAATCCTAAAGGAAATCAACCCTGAATTTTCACTGAAATGACTGATACTGAAGCTGAAGCTCCATTACTTTGGCTACCTGATGCGAAGAACTGACTCATTAGAAAAGACCCTGATGCTAGGAAAGATTGAAGGCAGGAGGAGAAAGGAACGACAGAGGATGAGATGGTTGGATGGCATCACTGACTTAATGGACGTGTGTTTGAGCAAGCTCCAGGAGTTGGTAAGACAGGGAAGCCTGGCATGCTGCAGTTCATGGGGTCACTAGGAGTTGGACACGACTGAGCAACTGAACTGAACTGAATAGTGAATAATGTTGAATATGACCTCTCTTGTCAACAGCCAGGATTTCAAACCCTGACCTCATTAATTACTATGCTTAAATATAGGCCAATGAATATAACATCTTAAGGCCATCCCTCCTTAAAGAATTGCCTGGCAAGCAGAGTGGGGTTCGATGACTAATACTTGTCCATGAGTATCCTAGCTGATAATAAGTCATTTGGTGTGATAGGTGAGAGGAGCTAGGCTGGAAACCATAAATACACATGTGCCATCTGTATCCTGAAATGTTGCCCTCAAGTGTGTTTTCACCTCAAGTGTGGGAGTGGGAGCCAGATTTTAAAGAAACTTAGCTGAGTGAGATTCTAATGGATCTCTTGAGCTCTAGTCTGTCCTTCAAACCTAGTACATGAGAAGTGATCAAGTAACATTCTCCACACTTGAGCACTGAGTGCTGGTATCATTGGCTCGTGTATGAGATGAAAACTACTCCGTTATACCAAACATTATAATAAGAAGAGGGAAAGTTATACATCTGGGCAGATACTTTCACTCCAGTGTAGTTAGTTGACATTTTAATACTTTGGCTTTTCTTTTAGACATGACTTAAAATTATTCTTGCATTCAAACTAATATATGGTGCTAGTATTTAGAGATCACATCTATTTGTGCCCAATGAAGAAAGCTTTCTTATGTAAAATAAATAAACTTTCCATTTTAGCCTAATTTTCACATAGTTCTCACACTTCACTTAGAGAGATTTCATATCCTAAATATAAAATGTGAAGGAAAGGAGAGAGGGGGAGAAAAAAGAAGTGAGAAGGAGGAAGGAAGACTATGTTACCTAGTTTTAGAGGAAACAAATTTCCTTGGAGTTTTCGTACATTCTAAAAATCATTTTAAACATATGATTTCTTGGAAATATAAAGATATACTTTTTTTTCCTTTAATTCCTTTGGTATGGTAAGAATAAGAAAGATATCTCTAATTTTACAAAACACACAATAACAAGAGTACGCAATCAGTTACTCTGACCAGTGTCTTCATTAGAATTCAGGGTGCTCTTTGGGCACCCATAAATCTGGACCAGATGCAGGAGACAGCTGCATCCAACTGCTTCTCTATTTATGAAATAAGTGATGAAAATTTTGTCCCTCCAACTAGCACCTGAATTCATACATATCTGCTTCCTACATGCTTTCATGGGTGAACTTTTCTCATTTTTCCAAATTATGTGGAAGTTTTCAGCTTGATGCCTATTAATACACTGACTGCGTAGACAGCCAGTTGCCCTACTTCAACCATTTCATTAGGTTTCCACATGAGCAAAAATGGATTCCAACTGTATTATGAATCTAAAGAAAGAATCCTTCTCCTCTCACCCTCTCAAACTACTTATTATTCCATTAATTTAAGAAAACAAATAGGATTTTAAAATGAATCATTAAAGCACAGAAATTTAGTAGGCTTTTCCTCTGTGCCTTTCTTCAATTTTACTGTGAATTCCAAGACCCATTTCTCTTTCCAGATTGCTCTGTTCAGATTTGCTTTCAAGCAGGGTCCATGCTTTCAGATGACAAAATGTCCTTTCCTGTCATGGACACTGCCAGCATTTTAGCTTCAGCACCATTGTCTGACTATTTCGACTTTATTAACCTTTTCCAACTGATGGCTACCCCTGTGGCTCTATTTGAGGTGTCTCTAAATGAGACGTATTTTGAATTTCTCTAATTACAGAACTATCTTGACAATGACAGTCACTGACTATAATTACTCTCCCAGTTTCCTCCAAATCTTTAAAAAAAAAAAAAATTTGTCAAGGCTGACAGGCTACTCTGACATTTCAAAAATAGTTATTTTCTTGGGTGTAAAATTATCTGCTATTTTGCCTCCCCTATTCTGCCTACTCGGTTGTCCCTATGCATCCTCCTCCCTCTCCAGAGGTCTTCATCAATCATTCACATTTGAGAATAGATGCTATACATATTTCTCCTCTCTGTGGCCACTACTCTGGAGCCCCCAGAACACTGAACTGAATATGTGCATTTGAAAGCCTTGTCTACATGCAGCTCTCCCATAACTCACTGCATTTTCCACCAAAGAGTGGGAGTGACAGAAGTGTAATGAAAACTTACCAAGACATCAGTCTCCTAAACAAAGGATTTCAAGTCTGCTAGTCTTGTCAGTGTTCCTGTGAAAAACAATGAACAGACTAATGAATTATCTTGAAGTATATTAAAGAGGAAGATAGACATAAATCTGTAGGGATAATGAGACTTATCTCTGTGGGTTTCTTATTAATGAGAAAAATATGTCTTTTCTACACAGAATGAAATCTTTAGGCAAGAAACAATTACTTAAGAAAGATCATTTAGGCCATTGTATTATCACTTGTCTAACATCACTAATTCACATTTGTGCTCTGACACAGGGAAGAAATGAAATGTTACACTTCTGGATACCAGGACTGTTTGTAATGACACAAAACAAATTTAATCATCTGACTTTCTTGCACTTATTTTTTTAAACTTCCACACTTCTCTTAAGCCTCAACTTTTTATGATGTCAACCATGCTCTGGGTGTCTGCACCAAGAAAATTTGATTGATGTGTTGGTGAGTGTTATTTCTCTATAAGGCTAATAAGGAATGGTGATAGCACACCTTTAGTAGTCATTATTATCATTTACATGGCACCATTCATCTCAGGACAGTCAACAAAAATAATCTGAATCCATATTCTGCATTTGTCACTTTGTCAACTGTTAGAAATTTAACCAGACTCTGTGATCTTGGAAGAATCACAGAGCACTGAGTATTAAGGTGGAAAACACCTTAGAGATGACCTAGTCCAGCACCTTCCCATGTTGGCTGTGCATCAGAATCACGTAAGGTCATTTTAAAATTACACGTGGGACATACTCTGATAGACTTTGATTCAGAAAATCCGATATAGAGCTCAGGCACCTGTACTGTTTAAAGCTCCAGAGGGAACCCTGATGACCAATAAAAATTGGATTGTGAGTTACCATCAGATTCACTTCTCTTATTTCAGAGGAAGAGAAGACTGAGAACTACATAGCTTTTGACACTTTTCAAGCATTACATATGTAGCACATGATACTGTTAAGAGTTACATCCAACTTTCCCCACTCTTCATTCTGTGCTCTTTTATATTAGTCAGGATTCATTTGGTTGCAAAGGGCAGAAATTCATCTAAGCTACTTTAAGCTAGAAAGGAAATTTATTGGCTTCTGTAATGGGAAAGTCCTCAGGGCTAACAATGGGACCAGGGGCAGTGTTTCCCACTCCAAGCCTCTCCAATATATCCACTGGTAGCCATAAAAGCATATTCTACCAATCTGGTAACTACAAGGAAAGAGTTTTTTCTAATAGCAATGCTGTTGCTGCTGCTAAGTCGCTTCAGTTGTGTCCAACTCTGTGCGACCCCACAGACGGCAGCCCACCAGGCTCCCCCATCCCTGGGATTCTCCAGGCAAGAACACTGGAGTGGGGTGCCATTGCCTTCTCCATCTAAAAGCAATAGGGGAAATAAAATAACCCAGGGAGCACCCTGATTAGACTGTTCATTGCTTCCTCCTCAGCCAACGGAGTTCTCTAATGACAAGGATGGGTGGGTGAGTAAAGTGTCCTGTAAGTGTAGAACAGAAGTGGATCTGTTGCCAGAAAATGACTGGAAAATATTTTAAACATATGAAAACAACCAGTGTCTAGTTCACCTGTCTGAACCACCCTTTAATCTAATTGATGAATTTCAAACTTTTTTAACCATGACCTACTGTGATGAAAAATAACTTGATCCTAAGATTCCCACGGAGAAGGTAATGGCACCCCACTCCAGTACTCTTGCCTGGAAAATCCCATGGACGGAGGAGCCTGGTAGGCTGCAATCCATGGAGTCGCTAGGAGTCGGACACGACTGAGCGACTTCACTTTCACTTTTCACTTTCATGCATTAGAGAAGGAAATGGCAACCCACTCCAGTGTTCTTGCCTGGAGAATCCCAGGGACAGGGGAGCCTGGTGGGCTGCTGTCTCTGGGGTCACACAGAGTTGGACACAACTGAAGCGACTTAGCAGCAGCAGCAAGATTCCCAACTTTTATGAAACACAAGTTTCATAAAATAATACTGTTTTGCATTGCACTCTGATATTTTCCATTCTATCACTTTCTACTTCATTAAAAAAAAAAATCCAAGTCCTGATTTACCATAGTGTTTTCATGACCACAGTTGGTTGAGAGAACTTTGAAAACTAGTTTGACTGATATTCAACAAATATTTAATGAACAATTAATAATGTTCAGCTATAGAGATAAGAATTATTCAGCATTTAAATGACACAGGTGGCAATCTCTGGTCTCTAAATGTGTAAGTAATCAAGAAGAGACTAATTATGTGTGTGGCACAGAAGGAGGAAGCTAATCAAGAGGGAAAAGCAACACAGCATCTCTCAGGAAGAGAGCTGAGGGATGGGGTATACTGAATCTAGCCAGAGATGATGCTAGATAAGAACCAGGCAAGGAAGCAAGCAAGATGGATGGCCAGCCAAAGCCAGGAAGTAACTCGCAAACCAAGGGTGAACAGAAGGTAATTCCAGGAGACAGCCAAGAATACATGAGAAAACAGAAGCTGAGAGAAAGACAATTATCATGACACTGGAGGTAATGTCAAATGAGAATCAGAAGCACATAAAAGTAGGTCGAAGGCCCTTTTAACAGCTTGTGCTGAAAATCTGCCAAAGAACAACCAGTGAGACAGAGGAGAAGGAAACTACCCTGCCACATTCACAACCTAGGGAATGTGATAGGGAGTAATAGGGAAATCAAAATCTTTCTTAAATACTACCAGGATCTGTGGAGTAAATTAACTGTGAGTATTATAACCACCCTCGGCCTCTTCCTGAGAATGTGCATTATGGAGCAAACACTACTCTAATACATATGGTTAACAAGGATTTCTACAGGAGAGATTCATAGCTAGGTCTCAAATGGTAACACAAGATTCTAAAATAGTCAAATCCTGTGATGAGCTCCTGAAAGCTCACAGTAATAGTATTATCTAAGAAATGTAAGGAATATCTTCAAGATGAGTATGTTTCATATATGTTGTGAAGGATAACTTTAAATTATACTTGTTTATTTACTTATTTACACCTCTTTTGTTGACCAAAGCATTTGAACCGGTTCATATTGTGTTTTATTTTACAAAAAAAGTCTTCACATTATGGATGCTTCCTCAAACTGTGAAAATAACTCCCAGATATATTTTCATGCTGTGAAATAACTGCAAGGAGGCCCATGAATGTTTGTACCTTTCTTCTTGATTTCCTTGGATTCTTGCCTTCATCTTTACCTCTTAGAGAATTTTCTCTTTGTTTATTAGCTCTGGTCTCCTCATGCAAAGAAATAACCATTTCCTATTGAAGTGCCTTCCTATTTCATTTTCCTTACTGCTTTCTTTCCCCACTCTACATCTTCTTTGCCATATAAAACTGAGATCTAATAAGCATGTGGTCTCTACCTGGTAAAGCCCCTTGGTAAGCTGCAAGACCTGGATTTATGTTCCCCCCAAAATTTCTTCCCACAAATAAGCTTCAGACTGGGTTAAAAGCCAATTGCCAACTTTTTCTCCTCCTACCCTTCACTTCCATCTCAAAAACAAAGAACACAGCCTCAGCTTCCAATTTAGCTCCCAATGTGCAAATAAAGCCCAGGCACAGAGAGGGAGTTACTGCTATCCTGGATTTATTGCTTCCACGGCAAGCACACCACACAGAGAGCCAGGGAGCCCTGGCCACATGCTACCTCTCCTCACGATTCATTGCTCCCTGTCTGCTCTCATGAGAGACCAGGCTTTCAGGTTAATCAACCTTGAGTGTGACTACCCTGCACATCTGCTCAATGTTATATGTCCCTGTGGTTGGAAATGAGTAACTTTAGGAGTCAGTTGTGGAACAGTTCTATGCATGAGCCAGTATACAAGTTCTGCAATTATTTTTCTAAAACCATTCTGGCTTAATCTTTTGGAATTCAGATTTTTTCTGATTTTATAAAGAAAATATGGTGTGTGGTCCATATACTACTTAATATGCCCTGCAAGTCTGAGATAACATCCTATAATCCAGCATATGAATATCTCAAAAGCAAAACATGTGACTATTTACACAAAAAACCAAGTAAATGAACTCTGAACAGTTTCAAGTCAGATTTGGCCAGATATTGTTTCCAAATGATAGCCAAAAAAAAAAATTTGTTTTCTGATCTTTCTAGATTTTAGACATCTGTTATAGACAAAAGCTAATATATAATGCATTGGGTACCAACTGCAGTATCTGGTTATCTGAGATTGGCCAGTCACCTGCTGAGGTTGTTGCATTATGAATACCAAGAATCGGGGGTTTTGATCAGAAGACCTCCACTCATTACTGCTCTATTCCTAAGTCTGGGAAGTGCAGGCACCCATTCCTATGTGATCTTTTTGTTGCCAATCAACATGCTGAGCCTGACTGAGGTTATAAATTTCATCAACTTTAATGTGAAAGGACAGTCTGTTGAGATATTATTTTGTGTTTTTCCCCCAGCATTTTCCCAAATCCCCCATGTCCTCTATGTTCCTTTGCCTCTAGGTAGGCAACCTCTTTTTCTGGTATTTGTTTCCCAAAAGGCTGAAAACCTTGAGGAGATGACATTAGAAAGAAATGGAGAGAAGTGAATGATTTTGAGGAGTGAGAAACAGAAGGAGAGAAGGGATTTTTTGAAAGACAGAAGGATTTGGAGATCAGCAGACTCCACAGGGAGTAGGGACATCAGGCTGGATAGGAAAGGTGGCAGAACTTGGGTGGGAGGCTGACTGCATGGTCACTGTTACGGACAGAACGTTGGTGCCCCCCTCCCAAGCCCATCTGCTGAAACTCTAACCCCTAGTGTGATGGTATTTGGTCTTTACGAGGTAATTAGATGGGGTCATGAAGGTGAGGCCTCATGATGAGACTGATGTCCTTAGAAGAATACAGACCAGAGTCCTTTCTCTTTCAAGTAAGGATACAGCAAGAAGGTAGCCATCTGTAAGCCAAGAGGAGGATCCGCACCAGCAACCATATCTTCCAAGCTTGATCTTGAATTTTTCAGCTTCCAGAACTCTAAAGAATAAATTTTTGTTCTTTAACCCACATGGCCTATGGTATTTTATTACAGCAGCCCAAATGAAGACACAGTCACCACAGAACACTGACAAAAATTCACATGCCCAAAGTAAAAGAGCTTTTCAAAGGTCTGCTGCTCCTGCTGCTGCTAAGTTGCTTCAGTCATGCTCGACTCTGTGTGACTCCATAGATGGCAGCCCACCAGGCTCCCCCGTCCCTGGGATTCTCCAGGCAAGAACACTGGAGTGGGTTGCTATTTCCTTCTCCAATGCATGAAAGTGAAAAGTGAAAGTGAAGTCGCTCATTCGTGTCCAACTCTTAGTGACTCCATGGACTGCAGCCTACCAGGCTCCTCCATCCATGGGATTTTCCAGGTGAGAGTACTGGAGTAGGTTGCCATTGCCTTCTCCATTCAAAGGTCTAGGAAAGATAATAGGAATATTAATGGCAACTAGGATGGATTGAAGATGGGAAGAGCCACTCATAATATTTTGTAAGTTCCCTGGAGTACCTCATAGACTAAGTTCCAATATGATTGAATTTTAACTTTCTGTCAACCTTGTCAAAGTACTTGATACCAAAGTCATACTAATTATATTTTTAAAAAATAAAATAATTATGTTGTACCTGAGGGTATAGATTCATATTTTCCATCATTAATTTGCTCACATCTTTCTATCTCTTTCTTATTTCTTGCTATTTTATATATACTGCCATTTTACTCCTGATACCTATGGTTTTATATTTTTTCTGCTTTATTGTTTACATTTTTCACTTCTCCATATTTCTTCCTTATCTATCCATTTTATTCTCTTTTCTTGATGATGAAAAATTTTCATTTCAGAAAATTCAAGGATGACCCCGTAGGACAAAAATAGAGGTAGAACATGGGATAGAAGTGAGAGCCTAAGTCTGACCCCATATAGCTCAAAACAAACCATTCAATTACATTTGTTTCTATCTGAGGATCTTAACCCATTGGTGTCCTCTTATAGGTAAGGCTGTGGCTTGCTATGGGATATTGGAGCAGCGACTAGGTGTAGGGGTGGGAAGGCTTTGAACACTTAGTAGATCTGTGTTTCTTGCTGCTGGGCTGAGAGAAAATAGCAGTACAAATATGTACAAAGTGCCCTGAACAAAGTCCTCCGTAACTGCAATGATACTGCACGAGTGGCACCAGTCAGTAGTGTTATGTCTTTGAGAAAAAAATAGGTGAAGGATGAACTTCAGTAATTGTATATCAAGAGTGTTTAAGGTTTAGGAAATGCTTCAAGGATGTCATAGTATGTCCCATATGAAGAGGCCACCAGTAGACTCTTCAGATATGATTCCATTGTTGTCTGACTGGAAAGTGTTGTGAAAGAGGAGCAACACTTGGTTGAGGGCTTCCCTTATTGGATGAGTATCTATATTCTCATCAGGTCTTTTCAGCACCCTGCTCCCTAGCACCTAAGGTCTTCCTGCAAGTGGCCCTGAGGAGTATCCCAATGTTGCTATCAAGCGACTGCATGTGGGACCAAATAGTTTAAAGTTTTCATACATGTAAAAAGAGTGACAAATTCACAGTTCCTTAAAAGTCTTGGTTATTTATTGTTAGGAACTTATTGTTACTTTAGCAAGTAAATTTTAAATTACATTTTATACTGTTTATTTCTAGTGTATAAAAAATGTTAACAACTTTCATTCTTGTGCTTTCAATGTTATAAAATATTCCCAAGCATTCCTTTAATATGAAGATTTTTGTCAGTATCACTTTCTCAGAGACATCTTAATTTTTTTCATTATAACCACTGTCCTAATTTACATTGATATGTTCACCTTCACAAAATTCCTCTAGAATTTTTCAAATGGTGTTCGCCTAGAGTTTTTCGAATGGTGGCACTGTCAACATACTCCTAGTCAGGAATTTATTCTATAACTCCATCCATAAGAGACTCAACTTTCTCTTCCAATGCGATCATTTTTTATTTCTTTGCTGCACTTTTATCTTTGTGACCAATTCTTTTTTTTTTGAGTATTCATTTTTGTAAAATGTCACATGGGTTGGGTTATCACTGAGAGACAAGAAGGCAGTACAACTGCATGCTTTGCTGTGTTTGAACGTCATAACAAAGGCACAGTGACACATCACAGACTGTAAAAGTAATGATGTGACTGGTCAATGGTCACATGCCCATCTATTCTTTATGCACTGATTTGATACATCTTTATCCACTACAGGAGTGAGTATACATTCTTCAGAAATATATTCACTCCTGAAAAATGAAAACACTAACTTAAAAAGTTACATACACCCCAGTGTTCTTAGCAGCACTATTTACAATAGCCAAGATATGGAAGCAATACAAAAGTCCATCAACAGATGCACAGATTAAGAAGATGTGGTATTCACATACAATGGAGCATTATTCCACCATAAAAATGAATGAAATTTTGCCATTTGCAACAACATGGGTAGAAAGTGAAAGTGACTCAGCTGTGTCCCACTCATTGCGACCCCATGGACTGTAGCCTGCCAGGCTCATCTGTCCATGGGGTTCTTCAAGTCAGAATACTGGAGTGTGTACAAGGAATCTTCCCAACCCAGGAATTAAGCTGAGGTCTCCCACACTGCAGGCAAATTCTTTACCAACTGAGCCACCAGGGAACCTGAAGGAAATTATGCTATGAAAAATAAGTCAGATAAAGACAAATATTGTATGTTATCACTTATACATGAAATCTAAAAAATGAAACAAACTCATGAATATAACAAGAAAAACAGATTCACAGATATAGAGAACAAACCAGTGGAGAAGGAGGGAGGGGCAAGATAGGAGTAGGGGACTAAGAGGCATAAACCACTATATATACAATATATAAGCTACAAATATGTTGTAAAGCAGAGGGTATATAGCCAACATTTTATATGAATGGAGTATAACCTATAAAATTTTGAATCACTATGTTGCACACATGAAACTAATATTATAAATCACCTATACCTCAATAAAAACTAAATTAAAATATGATTATGCTTATGTGCAAGTGTGTGTGTGCACATGTGAACAAAAAGTTTCACATGTGAAGAAAAGATAACAGAATTAAAGAGAGATTTCAACATTATACACTTCTGAAGTTTTCATATGTACATTTTAGTTTTCCCTTTTAAAAGAAGTTAAGACATATACAAAGCAATATATGTAATGAACAACGTATGTTGAAGTCTAAAGTTAATACGTTAACTTTACTCTCCTTTGAAAAAGATCTTTAGAACACTGAGACTCCTACCAACTCCCTGCCACCTTGCATGCCATTCTTTTTACCTTTTGCAGATGGCAGATCGTCGGAACTCAGCCTCCATAATCACACAAGTCAATTTCTTATAACAGACTTCTATCTCTAGCCTATTGATTTTGTTGCCCTGGAGAACTTGGTTAATACATGGCCTTAGATCAGCAAAGTAGTGAGGGCAGAAGCCAAGCTAAAATGAGTTTGCATGACACTCTTGCCTCATGTTTTAGTTCTTTTTCTAACACTATAAAATTAGACATTATTACTATTACTATTATCATCATTATTTTTTTGCAGGCAATGTTTTACATTCAGCTATGTTTACCATTTCTTTCCTCACTATTATTCCTTGTATTTTTATTCCTTCCTTCCAGTGGAATTCTCCCTCTTTTGAAGTATAACTTTTACATCTAATTTAAGTGTAGATCCATTGGTGACAAACTCTCTAAGTGTCTATTTATCAAAAGAAACTTATTTTTCTCTCATTCTTAAAAAGAAGGTCTTGACATAAATTTGAGATAGATATTTTATCTCAGCTCTTGGAAATAGTCTTCCTTTCCTGGTATTCATTGTTGACTCAGAAGTCTACTATCAGTCTATTTGTGGTTTCTTGTTAGACTTTTCTCTTGGGGTATTTTTATGATCTTTTGCTTGTGTTTGCTTTTCTGCAGTGTGGTAAAGTGGCTAATGGTAAAGTCAGTGGCATCACATGGTAAGGAACAGGCTTTACTGGGGGAACGCTAACATGCCAAGGATAGTAAGCAAGGACCCAAATATCTCAATTCTTCCTCCATCCCATAGAAATCTAAGTCACTGTGGGCCATACAACCAAGCTGCAGTGAAGAGACACCCGCTTCATCCTCTCTCCTTTTTTATTGGAAGCATGAGAATAATCTCCGTGGGGCAATCACAGATTACTTAGTTTTCAGGAAGTGATGAGTCAGGTATCAACTATTTACAGAGAGTTTTCTGAGAAACTGAGCTGCCCAAAACCTTGGAGGTCTTCAGGCCAATAAGAAGTTGTAGAGCATCCTTTGGGGACTGGAGGCAGCTCCTGGCCCTAACTAGTTCATTGTTCAGGCAACAGGCTTCTGGGGCCTCAGCAGTTTCAGTCTCTGCTGATTCATTGCTGTAGCAAACTTCCAGCCACTAACCTCTGGTCTCCGATATATCTGACACAGGAAGAGAGAGCAATTATTTGCCCCTCATTCCCACTCTACAGCCCTTCAGTTTCAGGATGGGATATGTCTCTCTAAGTTCAGCCAGTCAGGGTTTATCATTTCCCCTGAGCAGTTAAGGAACCTGCCTGACAATGCAAGAAGGCAAGAAATGTGGGTTCCATCCCTGGGTTGGGAAGATCCCTTGGAGTAGGAAATGGCTCCCCATTCCAGTACTCTTTCCTGGAAAATTCCATGGACAGAAGAGTCTGACAGGCTACAGTACATGGGGCTGCGGAGTCGGACGCAACTGAGCACATCTACACGTTCACTGAAGAGTGAAGTATTAATAGATTTCTCTTAAGAGTCCTACATTCTCAGGGAATCCAGTTGTTATTCTGACTCCAAGGGCAACATCTAGAGGCAGAGGAGAGTAGCTGCAGAGCTAGCTGAAGGCATTGGTATGTGAATCGTACTTCCAGCCATCCCTGTGGCCCTCTTTACCTGGTGACGAGGGTTTCTGCCAGGGCAGAGACTGCTTCCTTGATGCCCAACTCACACTCACCCGTTTTGGACTTCATTCTGATTAGAATGAAGAATGACTTTTCCCTATGACGGCTTTCACAGTGGAATGCTTCAAGGCTTTTTTCCCTCTTTGTTGATTTTCTAGGTCTCTTTCCCTAAACATTGTTCCATCTTTTCTTGATTCCATTTACTAAGCCCCAGGAAAACTTGTTTGTCTATCAGTCTTCTGGCTTTCTTTTGTACCCTATAGCTGCAGCTGCCTGCAAACACCCAAGAATTGGGCCCAGAGCCAGAAACACATCACTTGTTGACAACCCTGCCACTCAAATAAGGGATTTTCCTAACTTGGCATGCTTTCTCCAGATGGTGCAGTCTCAGGCTCAGAGAATGAGCCTCTGCTTTCCCCATACTGCTCAAGAATGAGGAGAGGATGCTGGTCCTCTCTTTGGTCAGTCCAGCAATTTATCCTGCAATAGCAGCCCCAAGGATTGGTAGATCCTGGAAGCATGTCTATCTCCTTCTGCGGACCACCCACCCCTTCTAGTCTCCCTAGTTTAATTCAGAAACTCTAAGTGTAGCTAACTGGAGCAAATTACTGAAAAGCAATTTGATAAATATATCTATAGTGTTCAGAATCTATAGACATTTTGACCTTGTTACTGATTCCCAAGGGGTCAGTGATCCTTCGATGGATCCTTTGCCTGGAGTCGCAAACGTTAATCAAATGAAACCAGGTTCAGGATAGCACAGTAATTTAGGAATGAAGAAGGGAGAGATGTGCTCTAAAAACACTTTCTCCTGGAAGGGAGGAGAGTAAGGGAATTTTAACTGAGGCAGATTTCATAAGAGCTCTAGGAAGGGGTGGACATTTCCAGAGGCAGCTGGGCCATTCAGTCCTACATGCTTCTTTGCACAAACTTACTAAGGCCAGCTGCTGCTGCTGCTGCTAAGATGCTTCAGTCGTGTCTGACTCTGCAAACCTATGGACTGTAGCCCCCCAGGCTCCTCTGTCCACAAGATTCTCCAGGAAAGGATACTGGAGTGGGTGGCCATGCTCTCCTCCAGGGGATCTTCCCAATCCAGGGATTGAACTTGTACCTGTTATGTCTCCTGCTTTGGCAGGGACACCACCTGGGAAGCCGTCCTAAGGCCTGAAAGTGAAAGTCGCTCAGTCCTGTCTGAGTCTTTGTGACCCCATGAACTATACAGTCCATGGAATTCTCCAGGCCAGAATACTGGAATGTGTAGCCTTACCCTTCTCCAGGAGATCTTTCCAACCCAGGGATTGAACCCACATTGCAGGTGGATTCTTTACCAGCTGAGCCACAGGGCAAGCCCTAAGGCCTAGAAGAGTACAAATCCCCTCCCTGGGCAGGGATCTTAGCATAATAATGAAGCAAAGGTAACTTTTAGACGCACTTAGTCTCCATCTCCTTTGTGTAAGCACTTTACTGTGGTCAAGTCAGACCCGATTCAGGCCATTGATTGACCACTGCTTAAAGCACAGCTGAAAAACATCTCTGTCAAATACCAGATGCTTTTGCAACAAACACAGCTAAATCAAGGAAAGGATCAGCTTGCAGAGGCTGGTATGGGTGACAACCTGATCATTCCAGTTCTAGGACTTAAACTTAGGGAAATATTGGAACACATGACAAGGTTATTCATAAATATTTTTATAAAAGTAAAAATTGGGAATAATTTTAAGTCTCAGTTGCTGATTGGCTGAATAAATTATGATGCACCCATACAACTGAATTCTATGTAGCAGCTGCTGCTGCTGCTGCTGCTGCTAAGTCGCTTCAGTCATGTCTGACTCTGTGCGACCCCATAGATGGCAGCCCACCAGGCTCCCCCGTCCCTGGGATTCACCAGGCAAGAACACTGGAGTGGGTTGCCATTTCCTTCTCCAATGCATGAAAGTGAAAAGTCAAAGTGAAGTCGCTCAGTCGTGTCCAACTTGTAGTGATCCCATGGACTACAGCCCACCAGGCTCCTCCGTCCATGGGATTTTCCAGGCAAGAGTACTGGAGTGGGTTGCCATTGCCTTCTACATTGTAGCTATTTAAATTTACAATGCAGATCTACAGTTATTGAAATGAAAAAAAAAAAAATTGCAAGATCCTGTAAGGAAAAAGCAGTCNACCAGGCTCCTCCGTCCATGGGATTTTCCAGGCAAGAGTACTGGAGTGGGTTGCCATTGCCTTCTACATTGTAGCTATTTAAATTTACAATGCAGATCTACAGTTATTGAAATGAAAAAAAAAAAAATTGCAAGATCCTGTAAGGAAAAAGCAGTCTACAGAACAGCATACGTGATACGAACGCAATGTATATTTCATTTGACCCTTGAAGCATTTGGTACTGAGTATTGTTCCCTCTTTCACGAACCTTTCTTAGTTTCGTGATACCTTTTAGTTCACTCCTAATTTTCCTGTGCTTTCTCTGGCTGCTTTCCCAATTTATTAATCTATTCTTCTTGTCCACTTCTGAATGTAGATTTTTTCAGATTTCCATGTTCCCCTTCTTTTATCTTTTCCTTCTATCCATGCTCTTTGAATGACTTCACTTAGTTCACGAATTTAATAGCTATTTAAATGTTAATGACTCTCAAATCTGAGTGTTCAGCTTAAGTGGTTTTCTAAACTCCAGAACCATTTAGCCAACTGGGCATGACCATTTGGACGTCTTTCAGTCTCCTCAAACTGCCTGCCCCAAACAGAATTCATCTCCTCCATCCTTCCCAAACCACTTCCCCCAGTGACAGCCGCTATCTCCACTCAGTATCCTAACAGTCATTCTCGTCTTTTCCCTCTCTTTAACCAAACAAATCTGTCAGTCCTACCATCTGAATAGCTCTCCAATCTGTATTTCTCTTCATATCCTCTTCCTAATGTTGGATTATTTAATAGCTTCATCACATGATCAAGGCACTGGCAGAGTACGGGCAGAGTATGGGAGCTCTCAGAGCCACCCACACTGCCAGCCAAGACTCTTGGCTATTTGTTATTTAAGAATTCTACTCTCATCTGAGAAAAAGATGAACTTGATGAATGGAGGGCAGAAGACAAAGATCTCCCCTGTTCTGTTCCCAAGAAATAATTGATATGATACTGCAAGGGAAGGATATTAAAATATTAGATGCTCTTCAAAATCTTCTCACCTTTCTCAGCCATGGGAATTTTTACATACTAGTTACTTTGCAATATTTTTAATAAGCAGTAGAGGAAGCCCATTCTCACTGTCAATCATCTCATATATAAAAAAGAGAGGCACTTAATCTGCAAACACGTGGACAGGGAGGCCTGACGTGCTGCGATTCATGGGGTCACAAAGAGTTGGACACGACTGAGTGACTGCTCTGAACTGAACCCCAAACCAGTGACCAGATCAGGTCCCGAGTTTAATTGTAAATGGACATCATTTTATCAGCTAATCCTGTGACAGGAGAGGCATTCACTAACAGAACTATGAGATACAGCCAAGAGAGAAATGACCAGTAGACAACTGAGAAACCAATGTATAGATAATATATGGTTAATATTTAACAAAAATGTCAAAGAGAAATGAAAAAAACCTTTTTCAAAGAACTCATTGATTTCTCTCACTTAATGTCCTGCATCTTTCAAACCAGGTAATTTACATCCTGACAAGTAGGAGGAAGTCTCCCTTGATATTTGACCAATTTCTCTAAAACAGCTGGACTTATTTTTAATGGAAAAAGAATATTTGATTTATCAAAAAAAAGATTATACTCAACATAAGACAATATCAGAACATAAATGAATTTCCTTGCAAATATTTTTACAGTTTAATGTAACTTTTACTTGAAATACACAGGGGGGACTTGAAAACACCACAATCTTTGCAAGATTTGCGTCTATCAGACCCTGCTTTTGCCATTCCCTATTTGAATTTCTTAAAAACTCTAAAACAGTTTACAAAATCAGAGATTTAGACCGTCTCTGGTTTTCCAGTCTTGCCTGTTTAATATAATCAATACTGCTGCCACTGTGATCTTTCCAGGATGCAAAGATCCATGTTAAAAATTCTACAATTCCCTATAATCTTCAAGATTATGTCTAAACTTCATGTTATGGCATATACAACTTTTTATACCCAGGACACTCTTACCTCGTCAAGCTTTTTTTATTCTCCCCCAGACTTATTACTCCAGTTCCTTCCTTATATCCAACCAGCTGGCTCTGCTGAAACACCTGCAGGTTTTGTAATGTTTTAATGCTGTTTCTAGTGCTGGGCCTTTACAAATTCTTCTCATCCATCTGGCTAACTCCTACTTATATTTCAGTATTTATATCATGTCATTTTCTCTAGGAAGTCTTCTATGATGTGCACTTTTTATGTCCTACTACTCCCATCATTTTTGTGTGAATTGCCCACACCCCAACTCCCACAGACCAGTTAATACCTGCACATTCGGTGGGTTTTGTTACATTAAAGGGAACTCTGAGCTTGGGAACCTGGATCTTTTATAAATATTCCTGCATTTTACTCTTGAAATAGGTATTATCCTTAATTATGCTGGATAGAAACCTTGGCTGCCCCTTTGCTCCAGTGAGAGACATTATCTCTATCTTTTAAAGCTGTTTGCTAGCCAAACATCCTGGAAGAGATAGTCCTGAAAAAAAGGACAGCCGATGTCTTGCTCACAAGTGAAAATTTGAGAGACCCGTGGAGGAGTGATTCACAACAATATTTTTAAGCTAGAGCCAGGATTTATGGTGGATTTGTAAGGTAATTTTTTAAAAGAGCAAATAAATATGACTTCGAAATTGTTGACCTAAACAGCTAGAAAAAATGTAATGGTGATTTATTGAGATGGAATCACTGTATGAGTAGCAGGGCAAGAAGATAAGTGTGGTTTTGGTCAGGGTAATTAATCAATAAAATAATTACAATCATCATGATATTTATTGAGTATTTGCCATGTGCTGGGCCCTGTGTTAAACACATTACATACATTTAATTGATAAATATCAGATAAGCACCTTATACATGCCAACTTTAAAATATAGTCACAGCCTGAAGGTTGAATTGTTTTATTTGGTGGGGATTCTTAGGACTTTAAGCCCTGGAGACAGCACCTCAAGTAACCCTGAGAAACTGCTCGGAGGAGGCCAGGGAAGGAGTCAGGTTATATAGAAGTTTGCTACAAAGCAGGACGTCAGTTTGATAATCAATTATTGTTAATTAAGGAAAACCAGATATCTTAAGGAATCTAGCATTATTCTAAGTAGGGAAAGATGGAGGCATCTAGGCTCACTGAAATGATTCCTTTCACATCTCAACTTTCTGGGGCCAGCATCCTGTGTTTTCACATCTGTGGTCTATAGGGAATGGCTGCAGATATTCTCCTTTCTGAATTACCTTTAGGGCTCATCAGCTTACACCAGAGAGATGCAGGCACTGATGATTGTGACATCCTTGCTTATTGATACGGCAGGAAATACTCCTTTTCATGTACATGTTAGTCATTAGCCTAGGAGCTGGAGATACTGTATTGAACGAAGCCAGCAATATCACTACTTTCCATTGTGGTGCTTGCATTGTAATGAAGGACAGTCAGGCTGCTGAAAAAGTTCACTATGAGTGGGGATTATCTTTTCCTGAGATGTCAACCTTGAAGGTAGGTTTTACTTTTATTTTCCCCTGCTTTATGATGAGAGGGAAAAAAGCCTTAGAAAAGTAATATGACTAAGGTCACAGTTAATACGTGTTGGAGCCAAGATGCTAACTCATGTTTCATTATTTGCCTTTTGAATAAGAATGCCTTAGGAATATTCACTAGTAAAAGTGAATATAATGAATGTCTTTTAAGAAGTGTTAAATTAGCCTGTGCAATAAATTTTCCTCAAAAATACAATATTGAAAGTTAAAAAAAAAAATAAGGTCAAAATAATGGATCTGGCTGTTACAGTGGAAAAGTTAACTGAATTGCTTTTTCAAATTAATATTGATATAATTTCATTCTCATATTGGATTTTCTTATATTTCATCACATAAATTACTTTTTAATATATTTTCATTACATAACTATTACTTTCTTTTTTCTTTTGTGATATAATTTTTAAAATTTTGTCATTGAAATGAATTTGAGTAGAGGTAAATTTCAAAATATTTTCCCTATTCAATGGAACACTTAAAAATACTTCGAAGACATATTCATAGCTCTCAGATAGTGTTGCTGCTGCTGCTAAGTCGCGTCAGTAGTGTCTGACTCTGTGCGACCCCATAAATGGCAGCCCACCAGGCTTCCCCGTCCCTGGAATTCTCCAGGAAAGAACATTGGAGTGGGTTTCCATTTCCTTCTCCAATGCATGAAAGTGAAAAGTGAAAAGTGAAGTCGCTCAGTCGTGTCTGACTCTTCGCGACCCCATGGACTGTAGCCTACCAGGCTCCTCGGTCTATGGGATTTCCCAGGCAAGAGTACTGGAGTGGGGTGCCATTGCCTTCTCTGTCAGATAGTGTAAAGCACTGAAAATTGTGGTCCTGTGACAAAAACCCAACACTTAGAAGGAGCTACCTTTGACCATTTAGCAAAGAAAAGGTTTTGTGAAAAATATTTCTTGGGGCTATATACAGTGAAATTCTCAAATAATGTGATAGGAAACATAAGAAACATATTTTTTGCTAAATGTAATTTTAAAAAGATGAGAGGAAAAAATTGTGGAAAGGAATTATTACTAACATATTTATTCAACTACTCATTTATTCATTTTGTATTTATATTAATTATTATTTAATGAGACTTGGCATTTGTAACACTCAATAAGCTTCTAATTACTGCCTGTCTTCCCTGCTAGACTCCAATTTTTACAAGGATTGATACACTGTCTCCTTTGGTTACACTTCATTCCCCCAGAACTACAGCATGATAGGTCCTCAATAAATGCTAGACTCATGAATGAAGGAATTAATAAATAAATCTGGGTATTTTCATCCAGTTGGTGCCAGAAAAATCACAGATACAAATATTCATAATACAAGGCTTAAAGTTTTAGGTGCTCAGTTCAGTTCAGTCGTTCAGTCGTGTCCGACTCTTTGCGACCACGTGAATCTCAGCACGCCAGGCCTCCCTGTCCATCACCAACTCCCGGAGTTCACTCAAACTCGTGTCCATGGAGTCAGTGATGCCATCCAGCCATCTCATCCTCTGTTGTTCCCTTCTCCTCCTGCCCCCAATCCCTCCCAGCATCAGAGTCTTTTCTAGTGAGTCAACTCTTCACATCAGGTGGCCAAAGTATTGGAGTTTCAGCTTTAGCATCATTCCTTCCAAAGAAATCCCAGGGCTGATCTCCTTCAGAATGGACTGGTTGGATCTCCTTGCAGTCCAAGGGACTCTCAAGAGTCTTCTCCGACACCACAGTTCAAAAGCATCCCTTCTTCGGCACTCAGCTTTCTTCACAGTCCAACTCTCACATCCATNAAAAAAAAAAAAAGATAATTTGGATTTGATCAACATTAGAAACTTTGTGCACTAAACAAGAAAGTTTAAAGTCAAGCTTAAAGTGAGAGGAAACATTTTAAAATCATGTTATCTGAGAAGGTCCTTGTATCCAGACAATCTTACAACTCCACAATAATAAGTCAAATGTTGGATCACAACCTCAGGCATTCAATGGATGAGATTCAAAATTGGCCCATACGCAGAGGGCAAGGAGAATCCAAAGGAGGAGGCAGGCACTTCAGATTGGAAGACAGAAATTTTAATAAGCAAGGGAGCTTACATATGAGTCTTCTCTTTGGTGAGAGTAGGACGAGTAGCTCTCCACATCTCTGTGCCAGAATCTTAAATAGATTTATAGAGACCATAATGAGGTTCAGTTATTATACGGTCCAGATGATCTCAATAACCCATTTCTCTCTCAAGGTTGAATCCTTGAAGTAGCTTCTAGTATGGGAACATTGGGCGGAAAGTACACTCCCAGGACAAGGGACAAATAGGAAACATCAAAATGCCTGGAATAAGAAACCTCCAGTTACTGGGTCAACAGGCAGTCACACACACTAGATAACCTCTTTCAATGTTAAGTAACAAAACAGGTAAAGAATATGAATAGATATTGCTAAAAACACACACACACACACAGTTAGCCAATAAACATATGAAAAGATGCTCAACATCATTAGTCATCAAGAAAAGGAAAATCAAAACTATACAATAGGACACTACTTTTATGCACTAGGAAGCCTAAAATAAAACAGACGATAATAAGTATTGATGAAGCTGTGAAGATTTTTGAACTCACATATTGCTGGCAGAATGTGGTATGGCACTTTCACTTTGGAGAATTGTTGGCAATTCCTCAAAAAGTTAAAGATAGAATTATCATATAACCCAACAACCTCACCCTTAAATACACAGCCACGAGAAATGAAAATTAAAGTGTACAAAGAATCTTATAAATAAATTTATTGTGAAAATATAGAAACAGTGACTACCTGTACATGGATAAACATATATCCATAAAATAGAATATTAGTTAGCATAGGAAAAGAATAAAGTGCTAATATATGTTATAATATGGATGAACCTTGAAAGTATTATGCTAATTAGGAAGCCAGTTATGCTAATTATGCTTACAAGAAGCCAGTCACACATATTGAACGNCATGGATAAACATATATCCATAAAATAGAATATTAGTTAGCATAGGAAAAGAATAAAGTGCTAATATATGTTATAATATGGATGAACCTTGAAAGTATTATGCTAATTAGGAAGCCAGTTATGCTAATTATGCTTACAAGAAGCCAGTCACACATATTGAACGATTCCACTTATGTAAAATATCAGATTAAAATATAATATAGAAAGAATATTAGTGAGACTGAGTTTGGGAGAGGGCTCTGGAATGGCAAAGATGCAGAATGGGAAACTAGAATATATGGCTTCTAATGTTTAGGCAATTTGGGGGTAAGGTGAAGAAAATATTCCAAAACTAAATTTTGACGATGTTTCAAACTTTGAAATACTAAAAATCACTCAACTGTACACTTTAAATTGGTGAATATTATATATATATATATATAGATATATATATATAGCCTAAACATTAGAAGCCATACTTTATTCTAGCTTCCTGTTCTGCATCTTTGCCATTCCAGGCCACTCTCTCAAACTCAGCCTCACTAATATGCTTTCTATATTATATTTTGTTTAATCTGATATTTTACATAAGTGGAATCATTCAATATGTGTGACTGGCTTCTTGTAAGCATAAAACCTCAATAAATCTGTAAAATCAAGATATTTATTAGGCAAATAATTCAGGCATGCCTGTTTATGCCTTATTTAGCAAATATAAAATTTAAAATGCTAGCTTCAAGGTTGATACAGAGCTCCTATTTGAGATTCCTAAGCCATACAGCAAATTCCCTTTTGCTACCTATTTTACATATGGTAATGTAAGTTTCCATGTTACTCTTTCCGTACACCTCAACTTCTCCTCCCCTCTCTCCATGTCCATAAGTCTATTCTCTCCATTGTTACCCTGTATATAAATTCTTCAGTACCATTTTTCCAGATTCCTTACATAAAACAGCAAAATTCTGTAAGGCAATTATCTTTCAATACATAATAATTTAATTAAAAGCCTAAAAAAAAAGTGCTAGCATCTTCTCTGAAAAAAGCACGGTATTATTAATGAAGCAAATGACAGCTTTACAGCTGCCACAACTTCAGGAGAATATATACAATTTTTTTGAAAACTTGATTTCCTTCTTTCCTAAAACCTATATTTCTACCCATAACCACTGTATTCATCACAATACCTCATGCATAGTAAGTGTTTCTTTTTTTTTTTTCTGACGAATGAGTACATTAGTTGGTTTGAATGGTAATTGCTTTGCTTTACTATATACCATTAACTCTAACATAGAACTTGAGATACAGAATTTCACACATTCATTTATTTTTCAGTACACCTGTTTTCTCATTTGACTACTTCTGCTTAAATTAGTATTATTTCTATCAGACTATAATTATTAATATCATTACTGTTTCACTGTGTGCTCAGTTGCTGAGTTATGTTCAACTCTGCAACGCTATGGACTCCCACCAGGTTCCTCTGTCCATGGAATTATC
The DNA here is from genome assembly GCA_006410875.1 of Neotragus pygmaeus. NCBI lineage: Eukaryota > Metazoa > Chordata > Mammalia > Artiodactyla > Bovidae > Neotragus > Neotragus pygmaeus. The sequence continues at coordinate 1,891,514 of SJYV01002590.1, forward strand.
CAGGCAGGGATACTGGAGTGGGTTGCCATTTTCTCCTCCAGGGGATCTTCTTGTTATATTACCATTATCATTATGATAATGATTCTGCCTCATGGATCTATTCATTAGTTGTACTTTGGGAACAAAATTTTTCAAGTTAATATATGCTTTTTAAATATGCATTATTCCTTAAGAATCTTTGTCTTTGACTAAACATGAAAGAAACATTTCCAAAAAATCCTAAGAAACATTATCAAAAGAGTACTTGCTTCAATTCAGTTCAGTTCAGTCACTCAGTCATGTCTGACTCTTTGCGACCCCATGAAATGCAGCACGCCAGGCCTCCCTGTCCATCACCAACTNTTTCACTTTCATCAAGAGGCTCTTTAGTTCTTCTTCACTTTCTGCCATAAGGGTGGTGTCATCTACATATCTGAGGTTGTTCATATTGATATTGATAATCAAGACCCCCGGCAGTCTTGATTCCAGCTTGTGTCATCTGCATATCTGAGGTTATTGATATTTCTCCCAGAAATCTTGATTCCAGCTTGTGCTTATTCCAGCCCAGCATTTCTCATGATGTACTCTGCATAGAAGTTAAATAAGCAGGGTGACAATATACAGCCTTGATGTGCTCCTTTTCCTATTTGGAACCAGTCTGTTGTTCCATGTCCAGTTCTAACTGTTGCTTCCTGACCTGCATATAGGTTTCTCAAGAGGCAGGTCAGATGGTCTGGTATTCCCATCTCCTTCAGAATTTTCCACAGTTTATTGTGACCCACACATTTCATCTTTGAGTTATTTAAAAGTATGTTTTTGAATTCTCAAACCTATGAATTTTTTATCTTTTAAGTACTAACATCTACTTTTTGGTTTTTGATTGCATTGCAATGAGAATTATGAATGATGCCAGTCCTTTGAAATTTCTTTAGATTTGCTTTATACCCTCGTACATGGTAGTCAACTTAAGTAAAGGTACTGCATGTGCTTAGAAAAGTGTCTTATCCTATAAAACAAGCTTATTAATTATGTTTTTCAAATCTCCTACATCCTTGCAATTTTTGTTTGCTCAACCTAACAGTAATTTTGAGAGACTCTTGAAATCTTTTGCGATAGTGGTGGATTTGTCGACTTTTTCTCGAATTTTCATCATTTCTTTTGCATTTTCACATTTTGTTGTATTTTTAATTGAGTTGTTCCATAATTTTGATGCAATAAAAAAGTTATTAAGCTTTATATTATATTGTACCATGACTCTCACTCTTGATGAAAGAGATAAGTGTCCATTTTGGTCACTTAACATCCCTGGGTTGCTTCCAAACATGATTACTATGAAAATTAACCAATATGAGTAGAGTAGTTTCTCAGTATTCATGGGGAATTGTTCCATGGATGCTCAAGTCTCATATAAAATGGTGTGGTATTTATGTATAACCGAATGCACATCCTTCCTTGTATTATGAGTGACTTGTAGATTACATATAATGTTTCAGTTCAGTTCAGTCACTCAGTCATGTCTGACTCTTTGCAACCCCATGAATTGCAGCACACCAGGCCTCTCTGTCCATCACCAACTCCTGGAGTTCACCCAAACTTTTGTCCATTGAGTCGGTGATGCTATCCAGCCATCTCATCCTCTTTCGTCCCCTTCTCCTCCTGCCCCCAGTCCCTTCCAGCATAATGTTTAATACAATGTAAATGCTAGTAAATAGCTGGTGAAAGTGTTAGTCACTCAGCCATGTGCAACTCTTTGTGACCCCATGGACTATAGCCTGCCAGGCTCCTCTGTCCATGGAATTCTCCAGGCAAGAGTTGGGTGGGTAACCAACCATTCCTTTCTCCAGGGTATCTTTCCAACCCAGGTATCCAGCACTGCAGGAAGATTCTTTACTGTCTGAGCCACTTGGAGACCAGTAAATTCAAGTTTTACTTTTTTGAATTTTCTGAATTTTTTTTTTTTAAGTATTTTCAATCACTGACTCAATGGACGTGAGTCTGAGTGAACTCCAGCAGTTGCTGATGGACAGGGAGGCCTGGCATGCTGCGATTCATGGGTTCGCAAAGAGTCAGACACGACTGAGCGACTGAACTGAACTGAACTGAATCTGATTTTGGTTGAATCCATGGATGTGGAACCTGAAGATCCAGAGGGCCAACTGTACTAATCAATGGAGTGCATATATGTTTTTATCCTAGCAAAAAGGTCAGAATGAACTCTAATGTAATAGGTGGGTTAGTTTTCTACTGGTGCTATAACAAATCACCACATACTTAGTGGCTTAAAACAACACAAAATTATTTTCTTAGAGTTCTGGAGGTCATAAGTCTAAAATAAGTCTAACTCACTTTGAGGTCTGAGCAGGGCTCCATTCCTCTCTGGAAGTTTTGGGAAGAATCCATTTTCTTCCCTTTCTCAACTTCTAGAGTCTGCCTGCATTCCTTGGCTCCTTTCCCCCTTCTAAGCAAGCAACATCAGGGCACCTTTCACATTGGCGTATCTCAGGCTTATGCTGCCTCCCATTTTCACTAATAATGATGCTTCTAATTATGTTGGGCTCATCTGGATAGTTGGAGAAGGAAATGGCAACCCACTCCAGTGTTCTTGCCTGGAGAATCCCAGGGGCGAGGGAGCCTGGTGGGCTGCCATCTATGGGGTCACACAGAATCAGACACGACTGAAGTGACTTAGTAGCAGCAGCAGCAGCATCTGCTTAGTACTATCTAATCTCCCCATCTCAAAGTCAGCTGATAACCTTCTTCAATCTGCATTCTAATTTCCTTTTGCCATGTAATCTAACATATTAACATGTCCTGGAATTAGGTTGTGGCTATCTTTGAGAAGCCATTATTCTGCCTACCACAGGTGGTAAACGGATGTGGGAGGGACAGGAAAGGTGGACATCATGCTTAGATTGAATTAGAGTAAGTTAAGGTTAGAGAAGGTATATAAAATAATACAGCAATCTGCTCAAGTATGATGTGGCTTTCAGATCTACTTCATGTTTTCTCCTAATAAATGCAAGTAAAGATAGGTAATTATTATTTAATTGGTATTTATATTTTATTAAAATATATTTAGTTCAGAAAAAAGTTAACATTTGGTTTATTTTCAGATAATACCCTAAATAATGTCCTCATCTGAGTGGACTTCCATGAATGTCTAACATGGTACTGAGGATACACTACCCAATTTCTAAAGATCATGTTGCTCCTTCACATTCAAATTTCCTTAACAGCAAATGTTCAAAGGACCTAAAGTTAATTCCATTTCTGAATAAACTGCCTGGATTTTAACTCAGTTTTATTTATTTATATGCTTATTTATTTTCTGCACAACAAACATTTCATTCCTTTGTAGTTCAGGGGACTGGAAGAAACACAAGCTGGAATCAAGATGGTCGGGAGAAATATTAATAACCTCAGATATGCAGATGACACCACCCTTATGGCAGAAAGTGAAGAGGAACTAAAAAGCCTCTTGATGAAAGTGAAAGAGGAGAGTGAAAAAGTTGGCTTAAAGCTCAACATTCAGAAAACGAAGATCATGGCATCCGGTCCCATCACTTCATGGGAAATAGATGGGGAAACAGTGCAAACAGTGTCAGACTTTATATTTTTGGGCTCCAAAATCACTGCAGATGGTGACTGCAGCCATGAAATTAGAAGACGCTTAGTCCTTGGAAGAAAAGTTATGACCAANATTAGGAAATTTTTTGATTGAGCGCCACAGAGGCCTTACATTTTCGTGTAAGAGACTGACAACAACAAGTAAAATATGTAGATGATAATTACCGTGAATAAGTAATGTGAATCAAAATAAAGGAAAAAAGGGGGGGTAGGGGACAGTGGAGACATGTAGTCAAAGAAGGCTTCTATAGTAAGGTGACATTTGAGCAGAGATCAAAGGACGTCAGGAGTGAGCAGTGTGAATAAGATTGAGAAAAAGATTCTGGGAGGAACAGCAAGAGCAGAGTCACAAGAAGCTGGAACCTGCCCAGCATGGTCCAGAGAATCCATGGAGGCCAGTGTGGCTGAAAGAGAGCGAGCTTAAGGAAGAGAAGCAGAAGATGAGGTGAGCAAAGTAAAGGGCGAGGTGGGAAGTAGGTTTTAGGGGGTCTTGTACATTGTGAAGATTTGGCTGGGAGGGAAAATGAGAAGGATTTGAGCAAGGGAATGATTCAAAATTATTTTCGTAAAGTTAAGTTACTAAAATAAAATCTTGAAATTTTCTATCTGTATTTGGGCTTGTCTCTAGTTTATCTGGAGCCATGACCAAGTTCCTCAACCAGTATTAAAGATTTTCTTTCTGTTTCATTACATTTTAAACAATTAATTTATATCTTATTAGTTCTGGGATGCCAGTACATAGGTAAATCAGACTTTCAAAATGGCATTGAAAAACAATTAGCTTGAAAACACATTTACCACCGAGTATTTTAGGATTAAAACTTCTATGTTTATTTAATATACAAATCATTAAGTTAAAAACTAGAGAATAAGTAACCAAAGATTAAAAGAGCACAGAGGTATTGTTTAAAAAATAAAAAATAAGGATAGTAAGCTTAGTTTCATTTGTTTCCTTTTGGGGGGCTCATAAACAGTATTATAAATAAATTATTTGAGCTTTGTTTTGAAGAACGACATTTCCCATTGTTTCATGTTATTTGCTTAATGTTTTAACCTTGAAAAATCAAAATTACAGTTAAAGACCATTTTAATGCATAAATACTACACTTTTTGCTCCTTATGTTTACATATTGATATACAGCAATTTTTAGGACTCTTTAAAATATCCCTCATGCATAACTATTGGAGATTCACAGCTTATGATGTGTTCATTTTTTTAAATAGGAAACTGTTTCCACAACATTTTCTCATACTCCTTAAACTGATATATGTATTACCAAAAATTTTGTTTATAAAGCTAATTCTGACACATATGATTTTTTCCTTCAATTAAAACTTGAGTTTTAATACAGTAGGCCTAAAACTACAGCTATTAAATATGCCATAGAGGATTTTAGTGAGCTTTTTACTATTGGGATATTTTCTGAAGACACATTCTTTCTGTGGAAGAAATAATTTATACCATTTGAGCACCAACTTCCATCTACTACTGTCACATTTTTAAAGGATTATTTGCAGGTTAATGTGTAATAAACATATATTCTCTATGTGCAGTCTGACCCAGAGGACTGGCTCAACTATCTTTGTGATGATAACTTCTGTATCTCCTTTGCTAGGCCACTTCCTTTGTAGCTTCAGATCCCATTTCTTCTGGACCTCTTTAACCAGTTACCCTGAAGACACTTCAAATTAAATCTGAGAAACTCACTTTGGTCTTAAAGATAAAACTAAATCCCATAAAGATAACACTAAATCAATAAACCTTCTCCTTCTTTATTTTTTATTTCATTATCTGCAAAGCCTAAAATCACCTAAGAAACCTAAATGCTACTCTTGAAGACTTCAGCCTCCAACTCATTTAATCAGCCACTGAATTCCATAAAATTACTTCTAAATTTCTCTCAGATTCAGCTTCTTCACAGTATGATGTAATAGAAAGATTAAGGACTTTGGAGTCAACCAGACCTAGGTTCAAGTACATTCTACTTGAAAGATAAATTACTTAACGTCAGCTAGTTTTTTTCCCATTCACAATCTATTATATTGTAAAGCTTAAAACGGATAATATATGTATCACAGTGTCTGTCACATTATGTTTAATAAGCCTTCATTGCCATTCCCTGTTACCTTGTTTCCCATTCCTTTAGTTTAGGCCATCATCATTTATTGTTTCGATGTTTGCTGTAGTCAAATTGATTCTATTTTCCATGCTATAGTCAAAAGGAACTTCCTTAAAGTCAAGTGTTCATTTGCTTCTTTGCCTAAAATTGTTTTTTGGCTCCCTGTGGCCTATACAAGGTTCAGTCCTCTTAGTATAACATGCACTTGTATCCATCCTGACCACCTGCCACTCTGTAGATTTATTCTTAAAAATTACTTGCTGGTCCCTGGCATGGGATTGCCTATTTGCTCCTTTTATGTCTTTTTTATTCTTTTGCTTAGAATCCCTTTGTGGTCTCACAGGTGAACCCTTATTCTTAAGTCTCAGTTCCCTCCTCTGGGAAACTTTCCTAAATCTGTCTAGGCAGTAAGGCACTCCCTGCCAGGTGAACAAATTATTTATTGATAGCTTAACAGGTATGTCCCAGGCAGTATAGTATATACTGAAAATGGAGCTGTGAAGAAGACAGGATTTCCTGCCCTCATAAAGCATCTAGAGATAGACACTAACATTTAGACAATTATTCAGTTACAATTACGTTGAATGTTAAAAAGATAGTGTTATGGAAATGTATAACCCCATCTAGACAGGGTGGATGAAGAAGAGATATTGAAAGATTCGATGGATGGTCCCACTGTACCTTTTATAATTCTTTCTTAAAGTACTTAAACAATTGCATTTGAATTGCTTTAAATATATGATTTTTAACTAGCTGGTAAGTTATAGGAGAACATGATTATCAAAAGATCTTTTTGGCTATCACAAATACAAGATTCTGATTCTGACATCCATGACTTAAATCTATGTACATCAGGCACTAAGTATATAACCTTTTATCCCTAGCAATAACCCAGCCATTATTATCATCTTTTTACAGATAAAGTTCAGATTCTCTGTACAGAGGTGCTGAATCAATCTTCCTGATGGAAAAAATCCCCAAACAAGATTCCCAAAATGGACCGAAGTTTCCCTAAATGGACCAGGTTGAGTGATCTCAGCGTGCACACTGGGGGACTTACCAAAATGCTGGCAGAGGTGATGCGATGTCCTGAAGGCTATCTTCTGTTTCCCCAAAATAATTCCTCAGAGTGGGAAGTCCAGTGCAGTCCAGGCAAGAGGAAGAGAAGAGCATCCTCAAAGCACAAAGGGCCTCAGCAGCTGATAGGACAGTTCCTTTTCCGCTGTTTATTCCCACCTCAGAATTCCAGCTGCAAGGACAGGGTACAACTAAGGCTTTGCCTTTCAAGGCAAGGGTTCTAGGCAATCTGGCCTCTCAAGGAATTCTCCAATCCTCCACTCTCTCAAAAAAGACTGGTGTGGAGACAAGCTCACAGTGTCTATCAAGCCAATGGACCCCCTCCACTCCACCCCACTAACCTGGGACTGTCCCAAAGTTGAGCCCCATGTTGGGCACCAAAGTTGATGCTGAAAGCTCATCTTCTCTGTTCACCAGTGTAATCAAATCTCAGAGACAGAGTTTTGGGTGAAGCAGGAGAAGGCAATGGCACCCCACGCCAGAACTCTTGCCTGGAAAATCCCATGGACGGAGGAACCTGGAAGTCTGCAGTCCATGGAGTCGCTGAGGGTCAGACACGACTGAGTAACTTCACTTTCACTTTTCACTTTCATGCATTGGAGAAGGAAATGGCAACCCACTCCAGTGTTCTTGCCTGGAGAATCCCAGGGACGGGGGAGCCTGGTGGGCTGCCGTCTATGGGGGTCGCATAGAGTCGGACACTACTGGCGTGACTTAGCAGCAGCAGTACCAGGAAAGGATAGCTTTATTACTGTGGGGGTGGGCAGTGGACTAATGCCTTTAAAACTGTTGTGTCCCAACTTGGGGAAGATAATGAGAAGTTTTATTGTAATTGTTCAAAGAGAGTGTGAGCAGCTTGCTGATGTTCTTCTGATGGGTTGGTAGTGAGGTTAAGTAGGCGCCAACATTATCAACCTTCAGGTCCAACTGGTCTGGGGTCAAAAAACTTACATGCAGCCTACTATCATTAATGGAGTGGGGTTCAGTATCTGCAAAATGCCTAAAATGTTGTGCAAGTCCTTTAATGGGGAAACAGGACCCGGTCCCAAGGCTGCTCTTGACTGTTTCTCCCTGGGGTCACATCACCTACCTTGGCTAAGTAACAACCACTTGAATGTGCCCACTGGAACTCAGGCATGGTCATGGAGGCTGAATGAAGGCTATTTTCTGTTATCAAGGAAATGGGGGACACAGAAATGCTTTGTGCTTAGGAGGCCCATAGGACCTGGCTGGGCAGCAGTATGAATGGTTCAATAACTCTTCCAAGGTCTCTCTGAGCCAATGGCCCCAATCCAGCAGCTCTCGGACCTCAAACCCTCTTTTTACCACACATTTCTGTCTGCTTCTATACTTATTTTCACAATCTTATAGCGTCTGGTTTTTAGTAAGTGTTCCACAAAAAGCATAATGCTAAAAGGAATGTTATTTTTCACTCTCGTTGCCTTCAGCAACTCACACCAGAACTTCCTCAAGTTGAGGGGGAGAGGCATTACCAGATGTTTTCGCTTTTAGGCTTGCACTAAGGCTACTAATTCCAAATTGTTTGTTCAATGCTATCAGTTTTGTTTTGTTTTGCACTGGAGACCAATTTCCCATACCCTGCTGAAGAAAAAAAAAACACCCACTTTTTGAGAATATTGGTCAACTGAGCCCATCTTCCTCAGCTGCCTGTGTGGAGGGGTGCCTGCGCTCCACAACCTCCTTTCCCTCATGGGTGGGGCTACACGACAGACGTATCCGTAACTTAAAGGTTTCTAAACTTGGCGCCTCTAGGCGGGAAAACTGAAGCCACGGGTTCTCTGCTTACTGGGAACCTGCGGGGGCCCCCTCAGCTCCTTTTCAGCACTGCCTCTGTTCGTCCTTCCGCCTTATAGGTGGCAAAGACCACGGGCCCTAGATGCCCACCACAAGAAAATAGCAGCAGAACGGCCCCTCGGTGGCGCCAAAGCCCTACAGCCTCGGGCCTTGAAAGACTAGGGAGGGGTCGACGAGTCTCTTGCGCGCTGACGTCACGCCGACGCTCGGCCACGCCGGCTCCTCCCAGAAGCCCGCGAGTCCGGTTTCCGGCGGGAGCGTGGAGACCCTGGTGTAGGTGGAGCTAGGCTCTTGGACCCGGAGCTGGCCACGGGCTTCTCTGACCCCTGGTTACTGCCAGAATGCCTCAGCTGGAAAATTTGGTGCTTTGTCGCGAGTCCCAAGTGTCCACTTTGCAGTCCCTGTTTGGAGAGGTATTGTCGTCCAGCTATCTTTTCTCTTCTAAATCCCGAAGGCAAAGACTTTCATGGTCTTGGCGACAGTTTCCAGTTTTTAAATTTTCGTTCGAATTGAGGGGCCGTAGACTGTTTGCGTTGATATAAGGAATGTTATAGTTCTATCCCACTCCTCACCCAAAGTAACTTCTGAGGAGTTTTTTGAACTGTACTGGCCCGCTAACTAGGGCTCGTTGGCCCAGGCATGTTGTCTTACACACGCCAGTTTTGAGAGAGCGTTAATACAAAGTTGCTTCTTACCCCAGCTGTATAGGATTTTATCCAACAGGTGTGTTTGCACAGTGTTACTTATTCAAATCTGAATACCCTCCGTTTCAGTGAGGTAGTTTCTCTAAGTCCTGTGTGGATGGGTGATTGCTGGGATGGCCAGTAAGGTCCATCGTAGTGCATCTGGTTTAAAACGTCAACGGCTTTTCCAGCGTTATTAAAGCACAGAAGAGATGTAGTCTTGGCTTCTTAACTAGCAGTTCGGGTGATGCCTAAGAGAAGAGGTTAAGTTTCCTCTGGATGAACACCGCTAGGGAGTCCTTTCCGTAGCTTGCATTCATCAGTTGAATACTTTAATCTACTTTTTAATTACATTCTGGTGGCCTTTGGTGAGCCTTTGCTTCAGATTCATGAATGTGACTTGGAATTAATCAGATTCGGATCTCATCTGAAGGAGAGTAAATGAGAATTTAGAGTCATACTCATGTACTCCCCCTACGCCTCAGGTTTTTCTTGAGTTCTGCTTTCATCCCACTAGCCGGATGGCAGCCTAGGATGGCCTGTGAAGTGTTACTGTAGAAGTACCAGCCTCCTAAAGGGGCGCAATAGTTAGGGAAGATGTCAATGACTGCATCCTCAGTCAATATTCTAGTATTGTAGTTACCCATATTATCACTGAAACATTTTCTTGGTTATTCCTCATGCATTCATTCCCTGGAGCTACAGACCCAGATCTCTCCAAACAGATGTGGTGCTCCTGAAAATGAATGTTGGCAAATAGAGATGAGTAGTATAGATTTGGTATAGATCAGAGAAACAATCATGTTTAACAGTTTTAATAACACTTTTCTGTAAGGTGAAGTGCATGTGGGAGATGCAAAGATTTGTTAAAAAAAAAAAACTGGTTCATATTTCTAAGCAGGCTCATTTATGTATTCAGGGAATTGTTACTGAGCACCTTCTCTGTTCCAGGCACAGTGCCACATTCAGAATTATTAGTTTATGTTAGATTTATGAAGGTGAAAGGTTAAATAACAGTGCAAGAGTTCAATTCTGGGTAACACTAGAAAAGATGATGTAAGGTGGAGTATTATTAAACACCTTTTGGAGGCAGACAAGTATGGCAGATTCCAAAAAATGAGAATTTCAGTGTAGCTTGAAAAAGTGTCCTAATGAATATCTTGAGTTTCTCTTCAAGGTGAAATATAGTATTTGGATAGCGGAGATGCTCAGAAAGCTTGCATTTAGTTCTTGAGACAGAATTTTTGAGCTAGTTAATTTGCAAGATGCTTATGTATAAACTTAAGAAAAGAATCCATGAATTAGAACATCCATTTTTAGTTTATTGGGCTGCTATTGCCATAGGCATTTGCCATAAATATTTTCCTGTATAAACTGAGTTCCTCCTTTGTCTTGCAAAAATGAAATTTGTAACTTGGTGGCTAGAATGTAATAAATGTCTGTGACTACAATTAACCCTTGAACAATGTGGAAATTAGAGGTGCTGACCCCCTGTGTAGTGTAAAATCAGTGTCTAACTTTTGACTTCCCCAAAACTTAGCTACTAATAGTCTTACAGATAAACAGTCAACTAACACGTATTTTGTGTATTATATGTATAATATTTTGTACTAGTTTACAATAAAGTAAGCTTTAGAAAAGGAAATATTATTAAGAAAACCATAATAAAGAGAAATACATTCACAGTACTAAACTGAATTTATCAATGCCATAAGTTTACGTTGTCTACAAGATGAATTGTCTGTCAGTATGTACATCAGTATTGTCTTAATAATGCAAAGCATTGGGCATTTTATACATATTAGAAGGAAGAAGGGTGGAGAAAAGGTAAAGAGGGAGAGGCTGGGAAACACAGACATACTGTATGGTACTGTAATTCTTTGAAAGCCAAGTTATAAAACAAAACTAATACATTATTAATTTTATATTAAATATCCCTCACCTTATGACTTTGTAAGGCTATACTTATTATCTATATATATTTTATGCTTCATGGCATATCTAATTTTTAAATTTTTTTCTATATTTTTAGGCTATGTGGTTCTTCTGTGAGATTTTTCAAATTGTTGCAAATCTCCAAAATCTTTTCCATNGACTTTGTAAGGCTATACTATTATCTATATATATTTTATGCTTCATGGCATATCTAATTTTTAAATTTTTTTCTATATTTTTAGGCTATGTGGTTCTTCTGTGAGATTTTTCAAATTGTTGCAAATCTCCAAAATCTTTTCCATATATTTATTGAAAAAAATCCATGTATGGGTGAACCCAGGAAGTTCAAAACCTGTGTTGTTCAAGGGTCAGCTGTACTGTTGTAGTAGTAGATGATGATCATAGAGACTACTTTTTCATGGAAATTGAATTGTCACCCAGTTTTCTTATTATTTTTTAAGTGTATGTGAATTCTTTCAAAGCACATTTTGTCTCTGATTTTTGTACTCTTTAGTACATCATGGTTTTCAGTGTTTAGTTGTTGTCTAATAAATGTTCACTGATTTAATGAAGCATATTTGCAATATTGACCAGACCATAGAGAGATGTTTGACACTTTTAATTTTTCTCTAGGCTGCTAACTCATAATGTACTGCAGGAGAATCTTGGGAAGATGTTGAAATGTATGCTGTGTAGATTTGGTTGTTGAAAACAATGATGATGATATGTATACATTTAGGCCAGGGTAAATGTAGTATACATAATTCAGAAGTATTCTGTAAGTTTTCCTTAGCACATGGGATTCTTGAAATTCTAGCCCTGTGATTCTGTATGCTTAGTTTCAGAGCTTTAAAATGTACAGTGAAGTTGCAGCCTGTGAACTTAGATTCTATAAAAAAGAGCTAAGAAAAAGAAGTATGATCAGAATTGTTTTTAAAAAAAAATCTGTTAAATCTCCCATAAATTTGAAAATACAAGCATATATATATATATATATATACACACACACACACACACCTATATAATAATAAAATATTTAAGTATATATATAGTAATATGTCATGTATAATACATAGGCCAAATATGATTTTTCCAGGAATTTTGAGAAAGAGTAGAGTTGAATTTAAGTAAGTTTAAAGTATAATGATGAATTCACTAAATGCTCACTGTTGAAAAAATTTGGATTAAATAATTTATCATGTAAAACTTTTTCACTAGTTGATAAATGTTTATTTTATGTTTGTGTGTGCAGATTGATATTTGCCTTTTTTCCCCTAGAGACATCATTTCAGCTTTCCATCTATTTTTATTTATGGACATACTGCCAGTGGAAAGACCTATGTAACACAAACTTTGTTGAGAAGTTTAGAGGTAAGACTACCCCAAGCTCAGTGTTAATTGATTTTTATTCGTAGACTCCTAGAAATGGAAGGGATCTGGGAGATGTTTAGTTTAAACTTATGTTTGTCCAAATTTATTTTTTAATCTTTTCTTTGTCCTCACTCTTTTAGTAAATTAAATAGTAAATGTGTTCTGTGGATCCTGTATCATTAATATCTTGACTCTGTGTAGCTTTAATCATAGCCATTGCTGTTGAGTTTCATTTCTTGTGTTTGTTTCATTTATTTCCACAACAGTTTTCTAAGTGCAGTCTGTTCTTCACCCTGCAGCTAGTCCATGAAAATCTTAAATAAGATCTTTAGCAAAATGTTCAGGTGTTTTGCCTGGTATATAAGACCCTTCGTGAGCAGAATTCAGTTTATCTTTCATAACGTAATGCCTAAGAATTTCAGACAGAATCTAGTAGGCTTATGTTCCTCTTCTAGGTTCACCCGTTAGTGCTCTCCCCATCTGAAAAGTGGGGCTAATAGCAACAACATTTGGAATTTTTGTGAAAATTTAGTGAGTTAATATATGACAAGTACTTACCACAATACTTAGTGTATAGTAAGCACTCAGTAAAGGTTAGATGCTATTACTCATGATGTTTGCCACACCTCATTTTGTATCCTAAACCAGGGATGGGCAAACTTTTTGTTTAATGGCCAGATAGTAAATATTTTAGGCTTGTGGGCCAGGTACTTTCTATTACAACCTGTCAACTCCTCCTTAGTAAGAAAGCAGCCGTGGACAGTATCTATCTGAATGGATTTAGCTGTGTTCTCATACAGCTTTGTATATCAACAGGCTGTTGTTTGCTACTCCTGGTCCCAACTTTAGCTCACAGTATGTGTGTTTTGTGTGGTATACTGGAGTATTGACAGTTCTTGCTGTTTCTTACTTTGAACCCTGGGCATACACTGCTCCCTCTGCTTGGAATCACTTTCTTACACTCATTCTCTCCACCTCTTCTACCCTGGAGTGCACACGGTCCTGGCTCAGGCATTTGTGTTTGTAAGTCCCTGTAGGAAGTGTCCAAAAATAATGTATTTTGAATAAAAGCATGAAAATTGAATACAAAAGTTCCATATTTAAGGACTGTATTTCATTTTTTAATGTATCATGATTTTTGCTGCTAGTTAATCTTTGTAATAAATGATGATTATCACGACTTTTTGTATAACTTTACAAAGAGACATTTAGGATATGTTGCCATTAAAGGCCATAGATAGCACACAGATAGCAGTAAGCAAGACAGTTACTCATAACAGAGATAGTGTGGACTCTAGTTCAGAAAGGAGTGGGGGCAAAGGATGTCAGAAAATGCTGGTGAAATAAATTGTGCCTAAGTAAATATATTGTAGCCTTACTTACACTATTCCTCTGGGAAAGAAAAGCTTCATTGGGTGAGATTTACAGAGTGTCACTAAAACTGGTTATGTTGTTTAGTCGCTAAGTCATGTCTGACTCTTTTGGGACCCAATGGACTATAGCCTGCCAGGCTCCTCACTCCATGGAATTTTCCAGGCAAGAATACTGGAGTGGGTTGCCATTTCCTTACTCAGGGCATCTTTTCAACCCAGGGATTGAACCTGCATCTCCTGCATTGTCAGGTGGATTCTTTACCACTTAGCCACCAGGGAAGACCAGTTATAGGTGCCACGCCTCTGAGCAATCAGTACTGCTTTGTGATTTCATTTTGAGAACAGACTATATTTGTAAGTCTTGTTTCTTCATTGCTTCTGGAGTTACTTCCATTTTGGTAGTTCTTTAAATGAAAAGTTCATTCTCAATCCTCACAGGTGGATTAGTGTGGTTTCTAACTCTTAATTTTAATTAGCATTTTTAAAAATCTAGATGTGTCCATCATTAAAAATATTATCTTAAAATTATAAATAAATTCTTACTAAGAATTTTAACATTCACATGTCCTTGGGGTTCTTTTTATGAATTCTTTAGAAGAAATCACAAATTTTCTTTGAATCCCTGTTGGAAACAAATGAAAACTCAAATAATTGAAGTGAGTTTAATGGAGGGACTGTTTTACAAAGGTTGAAGAAATGTTAAGGGAACCGGTAAGGGATCGTGATGTGCTGAGAACCTGTAATTCCCTCAGACTTAAATGGACCATCAGAAGGAACTGTAAAGGCCCCAGCAAGAGGTGTAATCTGTGACAAGGGCTGCCCAGCTCAGCATTTAGGAGAAGATGGAGCCACTGTCAAGCTCTGGGCCACTGAGGGATGGGAGAGGGAATACTCAGGTTTTTCTCTCACCACTCTTCATCTGTCTCCTGGTTCTTCCCATTGACTGAATTAGATCCAGAAAAACTAGAGTCTGAGCGATGCAGTCTGTAGTGGTCAGCCTCGGGGGGCACAGAGCAGTTTGGAGAATGGTGGGGTGTAGATTTAGAAAGGCAAACGGGATATCCAGCAAAGCCATTATTGTGTTTGTGTGTTTTCTATTTACGCTTTTTGTTTTTGTTTTCAGCTTCCACATGTCTTTGTGAATTGTGTTGAGTGCTTTACCTTGAGACTGCTTTTGGAACAAATTTTAAACAAATTGAATCATCTTCGTTCTTCAGAGGGTGAATGTTCTACTCACATAACCTGTGAAATATTTAATGACTTTGTTCGCTTATTTAAACAAATAACTGAAGCTGAAAATCTCAAGGATCAGACTGTATATATTGTAAGTAATTTAATTTCATTATATCATCTCTTACTTGAAAACTGATCTATTAAATCAGTTTCCAAAGTTTTTTTGAGATCCGTTATGTACAGTGCATTGTACAAGGTGCTTATGTGATATAAAAAATGTTTGCTATATTTCCTTTTTTAAACTGAGGTATAGTTTTTCAATTGAGGTATGTATAGTTGATGTGCAATATAATATAATTGATTTGGACAGGGAGGCCTGGCGTGCTGTGATTCGTGGGGTCGCAAGGAGTCGGACACAACTGAGCGACTGAACTTAACTGACTCCATTTATAGTTATAAAACATTCACTAAATTCTCTGTGCTCTACAGTGTATCCTTGTAGCTTATTTATTTTATATGTAGTAGTTTGTACTTCTTAATCCCCTACCCTTATGTTGCCCCTTCCACATTCCCTGTGCCCACTGGTAACCACTGGTTTGTTTTCTATGTCTTTGAGTCTATAGATGTAGTTCTTATCTAAAGGGAGCTTCAGTTTAGTAGAAGAGTTATGATATACTCATATATGACTACATGTAGAATGTGATTAGTGATAACAATGATAGGCAAAGCACTGATCCAGGTACATCTGGTACAGCCTCATAAGGTGATAACATCTGAAATGGAGCTAAAAATATGATTAGGGTGTTATTAGGAAAATCCCATGATGGAGGAGATTGGAAAGCTGCAGTCCATGGGGTCGCTGAGGGTCAGGCACGACTGAGCGACTTCTTTCACTTTTCACTTTCAAGCATTGGAGTTCTTGCCTGGAGAATCCCAGGGACGGGGGAGCCTGGTGGGCTGCCGTCTATGGGGTCGCAGAGAGTCGGACATGACTGAAGCGACTTAGCAGCAGCAGCAGCAGCAGAAAGAAAATAAAGAGAAATTTCAGATGGAGGGAATTAGGCAAAGGCATGTAGATGGGAATGGAGCCTAGGGAATACCAAATACTCTGGTCTTTGTGGGTTATAAAATATGAGGGAAGACAAAGAAGACTAGAAAAGTGGGAGGGGGTAGACCATGGAATGTCTTGAAAACCATGCTAATGGATAACTGTGATATCTGAATGCAGAGTTCCAAAGAATAGCAAGAAGAGATAAGAAAGCCTTCTTCAGCGATCAATGCAAAGAAATAGAGGAAAAGAACAGAATGGGAAAGACTAGAGATCTCTTCAAGAAAATTAGAGATACCAAGGGAACATTTCATGCAGAGATGGGCTCGATAAAGGACAGAAATGGTATGGACCTAACAGAAGCCGAAGATATTAAGAAGAGGTGGCAAGAATACACGGAAGTACTGTACAAAAAAGATCTTCATGACCCAGATAATCATGATGATGTGATCACTAATCTAGAGCCAGACATCTTGGAATGTGAAGTCAAGTGGGCCTTAGAAAGCATCACTACGAACAAAGCTAGTGGAGGTGATGGCATTCCAGTTGAGCTGTTTCAAATCCTGAAAGATGATGCTGT